>JANAVB010014199.1:1175887-1393387 GCA_029216955.1 Iris pallida | reverse complement strand
TTGGGAGTTGGAAGAAATTCTGGCCACGAATCAGCCAAATAGGACATAAAACATACAAAAACAGCCAAAATAGGCACTATGAACGGCAGTAGATGGATGCCCATCTATGCGGCAGTGTAAGTGGGTACTGTCACTCTCCGTTCCCAGAATACGTATTTTAATATGTGTACTGCTTGAATGCATTTATTTAATATTTATCATGCATTTATTCTGTATCTAATTTCTTTAATTTTATGCTAATTATTTTTCTGTATTTTATTTCTGCTTTTACTTAGCTCTTGGTTCATTTTGCTCATGTTGAACCAACTTGGTTTAACTTCGTTTAAAATGATAAGCATGGATGGTCTAGATTGTGTAGGGAGGAATGGATGGTGGGAGATTAACATGACTTGATACTTAAACCCCTCTTCTCTTCTCCCTCCTCACAACTCTCATTTTCTTTCTTCCTCCACCAAAATCCTAGCCATTGGAGAGAGGCAAGTACATCTTGCACCAAATGGAGAGATTCTTGCATTTTTCATTTCTTGATTTTTCTTTGATATGATTTGCCTATATTTTTCTTCTCATCATCCTCTACAAGTTTAGTTCTTGGAGTTTTTGATTTTAATGGCTAGTTTTGTGTAGATCTAAGTTTGTGCCATTTTTGGTGTTCTTGGGTTTTGATCTATTAAACTTCTTTGTTTTTAAAATCTAGTTGTTCTATGTTATAGAGAATTTCGTTCTATCCTATTTTGACCTATGGAAGTCCAAATTTGGACTTACATTGAAGGTTTTGCGGAGCTTGGAAGCTGTGGGTTCCATGGCCATCCTTCTCAAATTTTTGGAAAAGATGGGTACCCACTTACCCAGCTGCATAAATGAGTACCCATCTACTACCACATGGGATTTTGTTTACCCTGCCGCATAGATGGGCATCCATCTACTGTCGCATGAGATTTTGTTTACCCTGCCGCATGAGATTTTGTTTACCCTGTCGCATGAGATTCTATCTATGTTGCCGCATAGATGGGTACCCATTTATCCAGCCGCATAGATGAGTACCCATCTACTGCCGCATGTGATTCTGTTTATCCAGCCGTATAGATGAGTACCCATCTACTGCCGCATGAGATTTTGTTAACTTGCCGTATGGGATTTTGTTAACCTGCCGCATGGGATTCTATCTATGCAGCCGCATAGATGGGTACCCATTTACCCAGCCGCATAGATGAGTACCCATCTACTGCCGCATGAGATTTTGTTAACCTGCCGCATGAGATTTTGTTAACCTGCCGCATGGGATTCTATCTATGCAGTCGCATAGATGGGTACCCACTTACCCAGCCGCATAAATGAGTACCCATCTACTGCCGTATGGGATTTTGTTTACCCTGCCGCATAGATGGGCATCCATCTACTGTCGCTCATAGTGCCTATTTTGGTTGTTTTTGTATGTTTTATGTCCTGTTTGGCTGATTCGTGGCCAGAATTTCTCCCAACTCCCAACATAAAAGTTATAGATTTTTGTCTTGGCTTCAAGGACCTTCATGTCTCACTTTAACCAGAATTCATATGTGACTTTTATGTCACGAGGGGTCCACGTGACTTTCTGACTTGACCGTGTTCCTGACATGATCACCAGTATACGTGCTGGTACCTATTCTAAGTGTGTATTGAGATGCAATACTAGTATGCACTGCAGTGCTATTTAATGAGTGCACTGAGGTGTGACTCTACGTGCTAAGTGATCATTCATGTTATATGTCAATACATGTGTACCTTCCAGCACAGTCATGATAATTGGTCAGTAATAGTGTCGTGGTATATTGATTTTTGTTTGAAGCATTACACTCAGCATGGATCTAGATTGAGCCGATGTGGATTCATACTTAGGGTACACGTACTATGGTACGACATATAGGAGGATGACCATGTGACTACGACATGTAATTCCAATATCAAGATAGGGTTAATCTAAGAAACTTAACTTGGTAGATGCATTGAGAGGGAACAGAATCTCGAGATCGTACGTCACCAGCCGCCCTGGGTCTCGTCCTGGCGCGTCGGGTTGGCTGTCTCGGATACTGTATAGTCATCCGCACTAGTGGAGTGCAGTATCTGATTTGTGAATGTCGAGCCAGCTCTTCCTATAGGAGAGCTGGAACCGTTACTGCTTGTTCTAGCGCGGTGACCTTTCGAGGGACCGGTGCATTTCGTGCATGCGTATATATAATGGTTTGGCTAGCCCTGCTGGAATGCGATACGATATGAGGATTCCTATATATATATATTGCATTACTGGGATAACCCAGGCAAATTATAGAAAGCCGTAGGAATGATTGGCCGCTTGTAAGCTGACTTGTTTTGTGATATTTTTTTTTTCTGTTAGCAACTGAGGAACATGGACTATCGTAGTGCGTGGTCCAACCCATGTCCATGTTTGGTTGTTGGGTTGGACTATTGTGCTGCGATAGGCTATGGACCGAAGTCGCGACCAGAAGCCCTTCACCTGCCTATGGTTATAGGATATATCTTATCTCGGCACGATATTGGCACCGTTTGTCTTTGTTTGGTTGTAAGGGTGTCATATTGTCTCGATGATATGGTATAAGCCTATAACTCGTGAATCGGGTCTTATTATTATTACGCTTGGGTTTTATCTCACTCTTTTGTGCTCCCTTGTGGTACTTGCTATTCGGGGCCTGACCCGCTGGTTTTGTTGGCCAGATCTCGTAGCAGCGCCAGAGGATCCAGCCTTCTACTCGAACAATGGTGCATACCAGGAGTATGGGCGCCAGGGACCATGAGTGGGTTTCTTCTTCTCCGCTCTGATATCTTCTATTTTGTACTTGGCATTTAGCCTCCGGCACCTGTTTAGCCGGCTGTTCTGGACATTAGTTTCTTTTACATAATTGTAATTAAATCAGACTGCAGCTGACTACGGTTATGTACTATTGAATCTCGGTACTAGCTTATCATTTTGTATAGCTAGGCTCATGAATCATTTTGATGAAGCGTCGGGGACGCCTTACTGCTTTGTCTTATATGATCATTATTTACTGCTTCTTGTTTTGATTGATTGAGACATAGATGCTCTGTGAGACCATATGAGACTTGATTGTAGCATGTACCCCCTTGTCTCTTGACAGCCATAATCGCCGTATGACGTTTATATACCTCATATGGAGTAGCTGACCTAGTCCGTCTCAGTATTCCGGTACTGGGGCGTGACAGGTACCATCTATGCGGCAGCATAGATAGAATCCCATGCGGCAGGGTTAACAAAATCTCATGCGGCAGTAGATGGGTACTCATCTATGCGGCTGGATAAATAGAATCCCATGCGGCAGTAGATGGGTACTCATCTATGCGGCTGGGTAAATGGGTACCCATCTATGCGGCTACATAGATAGAATCCCATGCGGCAGGGGTAAACAAAATCTCATGCGGCAGTAGATGGGTACTCATCTATGCGGCTGGGTAAGCAGAATCCCATGCGGCAGTAGATGGGTACTCATCTATGCGGCTGGATAAGTGGGTACCCATCTATGCGGCTATATAGATAGAATCCCATGCGGCAGGTTAACAAAATCCCATGCGGCAGGGTAAACAAAATCTCATGCGGCAGTTGATGGGTACTCATCTATGCGACTGGGTAAACAGAATCCCATGCGGCAGCAGATGGGTACTCATCTATGCGGCTGGGTAAGTGGGTACCCATCTTCTCCGAAAATCTGAGAAGGATGGCCATGAAATCCACAGCTTCCAAGCTCCATAAAACCTTCACTCTAAGTCCAAATTTGGACTTCCATAGGTCAAAATGGGGTAGAACGAAATTCTCTACAACATTGAACAAATAGATTTTGAAAACAAAGAAGTTTGATAGATCAAAACCCAAGAAAACCGAAAATGGCACAAACTTAGATCTACACAAAACTAGCCATTAAAATCAAAAACTCCAAGAACAAAACTTGTAGAGGATGATGAGAAGAACAATATAGGTAAATCATATAAAAAATCAAGAAATAAAAAATGCAAGAATCTCTCCATTTGGTGCAAGATGTACTTGTAAGCCCCCTGAATTTTCGGGATTTATTTTCGAATTTTCTAAATAATTTATTCTCGATAATTCATTTTATTTAATTAATTTTGATCATTAAATGCTCTTTACCGTGACTTAGAATTCTAGAGAATCAGGGATGCCAGTCTCTGTAAACTTCCTTCTTGAAGTTTGTAGTAGACGAGATTACCTTCATGTTGATATATCGCGTCCCACTCGAACTTGTTCCCTTATGCTTCATTTGCTTCGCACAACTTTCAGGTCAATTTAGACCAATTTATCGTCTGTCGTAATTTGTGATTTAACTTTCAATTTAATTTTCGGGCCCGACATCGGTCCAATCTAGTCGACCCAATATATGGCCCTGGCCTATTTTGAGTCTACTATGCACGTGCCACTTGCGTGCCACCGAATTGATCTCCCTTGTGCTCCCATTTCATCCGTTATTTTAATTGATTTAAATTATTATTTTAATTAAATCTTGGTCCCGAGCCTGTCCAAACTTGACCCAAAATCCAACCCAAATTAGTGTGACCCCTGTCATGACTACCCATACCCCCACTATTGTATTTGCATTTTCTCTACTAAAAAATATTCCTATTATATATAAATATCTTATATCTCTCTCTCTAAATTTCTCTCTCTCACTTTATATATTATATACACACATTAATATCTATCTCTCTCTCTCTCTTCCCTATTATACACAACCACACCCCACCTCACTCCCCTCTCACATCAGCATTCAAACCACCCCCACCCCTTACCAGCCGAACACAACCCCCCCCATTTTTCTTCTTCTTCCTCACTACTTCTTGTTTTTTTCTTCATTCAAACCATCACCCTCACCATTATCAAACCACCACCACCTTCATCGCCATCACCATTCTCCGGCCAAACCACGGCCTGCCACCGTGCGGCCACGCTACGCTCGCGTATGCAGGCGCGCGCGTGAGGCTGCAGCAGCAGCGTAGGACGATGCCACCACCGCGCGCCACCCCTCGTCGTCGTCGTGCCCCGTCAGGTCGGGCACCACCGTACAGCAGCAGCAGTGGCTACCGCACCACCGTGCAGCAGCAGCAGTGGCCGTCATACCACCGCGTGCGACCACCACGGTCAACCCACGACCACCACGACACCCCCATGACTCCGACGACCCCTGGGCGAGCTCCCCCTCGTCGTCCTCCTCCTCCTCCTCCCCGATGCGATACGTAGGCGATTCGTGCGTTTCGCATGGGATCCCGCCGTGACGCGCACAAAATTGAACTCAGATTTGTGCCTCGTCGCAGCGACTTCGTGCACATTTTTTGGGAAATTTGACCGTTGGATTTGGCAATTTCTTTGCTCCGTCATAATCTTGCTATATAGCTCTTCACTCTCCTAAATTTTTGTCCGTTAATTTCGTCGTTTGATACATCAAAACTGGCCACCAATTTGACGTTTTAATTTGAACTGTTTTTGGACAATTTTGTGGAGCCGACTTCGTCAGCTCGTAACTCCGCCGTTGTAGCTCCGTCTGGCATGCCACTAATTTCTGTGTATATCTGGTATAACCCTCTTCTTGCCATTTCAGTTTCGTTTCATTATGAGCACGTTTGATGGGTTGAATTCGACGCCAAAGTTGGCCGTCCGAATTCCTAATTTCCAACTTGTAAAATTTCGTTTTTGAATTCGGGACTCCAGATTTAATTTCTGACACCACCAGTAGACTCGTGGCATCGTTCTGGCATGTTTTCATATAAAATTTGTTAGATTTGGAGGACGTGGGCCCTGACACGTATTTCGGTACAAAGTGGGCCCCACAGTCCGGGTCAAAGGGACTTTTTGACGTCGGCTCATCGGAATCCAATTCCGGATATACCGTTGAGTTCGTATCGTCATTCTAAACTTGTTGACATAAAATTTGCTAAGTTTTGAGGACATTGGCTCCGACACGCTTTTCCGTGCAAATCGGTTTCCAATATCCGGGTCAACGGACCAATCTTAGATCGGGTCATCGGAATCCAATTTCGGATATACCGTTGAGTTCGTATCGTCATTCTGGATTCGTAGACATATAATTTGTTAGGTCTAGTGTACTTTTATTATGGCACGTTTTTCGGTGCAAAGCGGGTCCGACACGGACACCGTTTTGACCCGAAATTATCTTTTTTCTCCTGTATCCAAATTGGACTTATGGATAGGCTATCCTAGCTGATTTGACCATTCTGGACACGTTGGTGATGTTTGTTTTATCATCCGACAATGTTTGTAGATATTTCTCTGTGTATTACCTTTTTTATAATTAGTTCTTATTTAGTTCGTATTTCGGAATTAGTACAACGAAACTGAGATCAGTCGATTCCAGTGATCTCACATCGCTAAAATTGGCAAGATGATCAATGTGATAAGATGATTAACATTAACGTTGATTATCTTATCTCGATTTACGTGTCGTAGGTTTCGATGTACGAATAACGAGGTACAACTTGATATTTTAATTCTTAATTTAGAGTGATCCTGTTTGACCAAGATATATGGTATCTTGGTAGATAAATATTAGAAATAATATGCTTTGGCTAGTTTTGACCTTGGTTGACCAAGTTTGACTGCTTTGACCAAGTCAACTATCAGTCAACACTTGGCCTAAAAATGTCTAGAACTTGACCAGAGTTGACCAGTTGATTAAAAGTCAACTATGTAACACCCAGTTTTCCAGATGAGAATAATTTTGAAATTTTGTAATTATAATTATTATTTATTGATAATTATTTTATATTATAATTTTTGGTGATTTTTAATCATTTTTAAACTATTTAAAATTATGACTTGTGATTTTGACATTTTACTATTGTTTGGTTTTAATTTCGAGGAATTTATCACCCCCAGTTTTTAGAAATAGGGGTATTTTTGTCATTTTGTATTTTTGAAATATTTTTGAAATATTTTTGAAATTTATTTTATTATTTATGATATTGTTTTGGGATTATTTGAGCCGGGTTCGAATTTCAGCTCAATCCGACTTGAAACGGGGACCCGGGGGTAGTGTTGACTTTAGTGGACCCACACATTAGTTAACCATGGCCCACATGATAGAAATATTTTAGTTAGAGGTTAGACTAATTATTATGGATAAGGTTAGTGTGATTAGAGACTTTAGAATGACTAATTTAGCCCCAACCAATTAGCCCTTTCCTAATACTAATAGAATAGGTTAGTGGGGGCATTTTGGACCTTACCATAATAGGACAAATAGCCCCATATGGCCAGCCACTTTGGGAGAGGATAGGCTCAAGTTCATTTCATTATTCTCATCCACACTCTCTCTCTTGTTCTTCCCCAAATTTCTAGAGAGCAATCCCTAGCAATTTCTCCACCAAATCCTTCCATTTCGCCACCAAATCTTCTTCTTTCCTTCTCCATTCTAGCCAAGGAGGAAGCGACCCAAGTTTGGGAGGATTCGGAGCTCGTTCGTGTCCTTTTGGAATCTCTACGTGTCGGTGTCGCTCCGGAAAGGCTTTTCTTCGATTCGATCTACCGGGAGGTATAAATCCCTTCTCCTTTTCATTTCCTCATACATATAGGTCTATTTTGAACCCATAGGAATGAACCCCATGGTTGTATCTCCATTTGTGTCCATTTCATGTCCATTTGGAGGTCATAGGAGTGTCCTTTGTGTTGTGGTTGTGTCCATGTGGGAAAATCCCAAATTTGGACACACTATGTGTTGTTGTTATGTATGAATGAATTATTACATGTTTAATCTCATATTTTTGTATTGGAGATGTGTTCTATATTAGTGTAGAGAGTGAGTTCTTGATATATTATGTTATATACTTGTGTTCTTTTGTCTCAAACTACCCAAATTCGTCATAATTTTTATCCACGTTTTTAGTAGCAATAGCAACTTAGAAATATCACAACTTTTAGCTTAAAACTTCGATTTATCTCCCATTTTTTTAAAAGAACCGTATCGAAGTTAGCTTTCCAAATATATATTTTAATAAGCCAAATTCTTTCTGTAGAATTATTTGAGTGTCAGCTGTACGAAAGACGAACGCATTTCGGTATTTTTGCGATTTCGGGAGCTTCCGGACACGAAAATGCGATCCGTTTGATGTTTCGGAAAGCTAACATGAAGTACTACAACATACTTTAATCCTAGAATTTAGTGAATGCCCAATTGGTACAGTATTGGTTTTAAGTAAAAGAGTGACTATACGATATATGCATTTTGTGTAACCTATAAGCCTATGTAGTATGGATATTAAATGAATATAGAGTATGTAATGCATGATATGTTAGATGAATAAAATGATATATATATGATATATATCCTCTTTACATTAATGTATATATATGGTTGAATGCAAGCATGTAGGAATGCAATTAATGTAATATATGTAAGCAATGCATGAATGAAAGAATGATATACAATGCATGCATGAAAGTATATAATGAATGCTAGATATAAATGCAAGGTATATATGTAATGATAGATATGAATGCATAATGTATAAATATTGTAAATGCAATATCAGATTTCATATGTAGACAATGAACCAATGCATAGCTGATATTTAGATTGAATGTTAGTTCATTTTAGGTTGTTCGAACACTGAACTGTCCATGTAATTAAGCATATATACCTTCCTTTTTCTATTGCCAAGCCAATTTCAGTTTTCAATATAGTGGAATGTCTATGAATGTAATATTAACCTTCAACCCCTTAATTCGAAATGTTAGTTAATTTCAGTATTAGACAATGCATGAGCTGTATGCATATGGGATGTTGTCTTAATGGCAGATTTCAGATAACATGGTTCATTTTATGTGGTTAGTTACACCAGTTTATGGGATAGCTCACTTTAGTTTATATGTAAATATGGAACTAAACTGAGAATGAACTTCACCCTCTGCACAAGGACACCCCACTCTATATCAACCACCATGCCATGTAACCCTTCTCTAAATGATTGCTATAATATATATAGATTTATGTAAAGTATAGATGCATGTTAGTTATAACTTAAATAGTCTCTACTCTAATGTATATAGATGTATACTTGTAGCCATGCATGTTAAGTATAATACATGTGTAATGTAGATGGGTTAGCTTTGTGCCATGTGTAGTGTAAACTCATAACTAGTGTTGATTTCTCTTTTCATGTACACCTCCATGTTCACACACACACATAGCTTTACATGTTAGTTCCTTTCTCTTATATATATATATATATATATATATATATATATATATATATATATATAGTATCGAATATGCATGATAGTGATGTATCTTGATGTGTGACTTGTGTTGGCTTGTATAGCCTTGTGATTGGTGTGTGACTGCTAGCCTAGGCTTGGTTAGGCCTAGTGAGACTTATTAGACTTTTTTTGGGCTAGGACTTGACCTAGTTTGACTAGTGTGGTTGACTAGAGTTGACCAAGTGTCGACTTTAGCCTAGTTTGACCTAGACAGCATGCAGATGCATTGTACATTTCATATATCACCCTCTGTATACATCTTGACTTGTGTTGCTCTAACTAGGAGTCAGGTACCTCATCTCGGACAGTACATTTACGTTAGACATTCAGATACGAGGCGAGTACATTCTCTGATCGTTTCATACTTGTCACGATTTATATTCTCGCTCTAGATTACTTTTACTTGATGCTGTCACGTTATCATCACGGATTGGTACTATACGGATCTCTTTTTGGGATGTTATCCCCCTTAGCGGGCGCATCGGATACTTTATGACATGTGTTTCATGTACATCATGTATTCCTTGCTTCTGCGTTATTCATGTACACTCATGTTCTCTCATGTTCTTACATGTACGTTCATGTACTCTCATGTACGCTCATGTTTGCTCATGTGTCTCTTGTATAACCAAAATATCATGTCCGTAACGTAACTTGAATAGATCCTTGTGTACTGATTGTGGGTAGGGGTGAGTATAAATGGTCATGTGATTTGCCCATCATGTTCACTCTGTTACTTTTCATATTTTAGCATATACAACACAGCCTTATTGGCTGGTGTCCTACATGTTCACTCATGTACATCATGTTCAACCTAAGCCAATTACATGCCATCTCGTACTCTAAATCACTAGTCACTTACAGTTCTTACTTATCATGTATATATTTCCAGTTATCAAATATCTCTTCTGTTTCATGTACATCTTCTTACAGCGTTTTATGTATCTTACTCTATTGCTTGCTTTATATTTTCTGCCATGATATGAACTGCATGAGATGTACTGTGCTCGCTCCCGTCCTGACTGGACCTGTTAAATTTTTTACAGAGGATGATGAGGAACCCTGCACCCCCTTACTTGGAGCTTGCCTAGATGACACTCACGACCTGGACCCCTGGGGAGGTTCAGACAGCTGCTCAGGATGATACATTGTATAGTGTAGATAACTTAGACTATTTCCTTTCATGTTTAGCTTTTGTCATTGTTTCAGAGTTGTATATTGTAGAGATGTTGAGACTTGTATATCATTTCTGTTGTATCTCAGTTGAGGTTTTCCTTATCTATTTTATCGTGCCATTTTCTATCTATAGATTGTGATTGAGTTATACCTCTGTGTTGGCCTCCTTATGGAGGGTATTCATATTATGTTAGTTATAGTTCATGACCTAGAACAGCGTTCTACCGCCGACACTGCGGCGTAGGCTGGGCGCTGTTACGTACTCGTACCCTCACGGTGGGTGCAGGTCGTGACAAACTATAAGTCAACCATTGACCTAGTTTGACCTAGTTTGACTTGGTTTGACTTCTTGTGACCTAGTGTGACTCAGTGTGACCTAGTTTGACTTAGTTGACTGAGACTGACCTAGATTACGTAGCTTATACTATAGAATCAAGCCTAACACCGTTGAACCCTAATTAGCTTATATATATATATCTTATCTTTAGGTCTGTGGCATCACTCTGAGCATCGACCCCATTTAACAGCTCAGGACCGCAGGCGAGTACATTCACTGATAGTTTTCATTTTCTTGATATCTGCTATATCCGATTCAGTCGTAGTGTCTTACTTGATTCTCAGTCACGATAGTTCACAGACTAGTATTGTCGGATTCCTGTCATGAGATGTCATTCCTGGATTTCTTGGGATACTGGTACTTGCTTGGCCTTGATTATTGTACTTGTATTGACGCTGATTCCTGAAGAGGACTTGCTCCCCTCTTAGGAAATCCCACATCATGACGTGCCATGTCTGGATCCGTGTACTATTCGGGGAATAGAGAATTTTATAGATAGTGTGATCAATGCCCACCTTGAGTTACTACTTGTATCATAGCTATACCCTCACCTCACGATGGATATAGCCTGACCTGTGCTACTACTTGTTCCATAGCTTGCCATTCCGGCCGGGCCGAGTCCACGTACTTGTAGCCGGTCGGCTGGAAGCCTGATCTTGACCCATACCGATCACATTATGCTATAATATTTGAGGCACATTTTATATTTACTTATCTTATCATATATCCTGTTCTGTTCTACATTCAGTACCTTCTCACCATGCTATGATATTTAGATTACTCACATGTTCTACATGCCTTTATATTATACCTTGATTAGAGACTAAGTTCTGCTCGGGAGAAGAGTTACAACCCTGGTCCTTGTTTGGTTTAAGGGTTGTAACTCAGCTTCCGAACGGTTCCCAAGTCTTCATATATCTTTGTCTTGTAGTTCATTATACTGTCTCTTATAGAATTTGCCAATTCATATGGAACTGCTGTTAGTGTTTGTATTTGCTCATTTTTCTAACAGGATACCGTTGATAATATTTTAGGAGTTGTTATACCATTATTGGACTTCATGATGTTGCTAGCTGAGGTGGATCTCACTATCCTCCTATGTGAGTTGCCTGGTAGTTATCCTTAGTTGGTCTTGTTGTTTCTTCTTTATTTTTCTGTCTTATGATTCCTTCTAGTAGTTTCTATTTGCTCTTGTACCTTAGTTATCTTTTCTGTCTTATCTTCTTTAGATGTTGAGTTGTGATTGAGTACATTTGTAGTTCATGGACCTTCTAGATGTAGTGTATATTTATTGGGTACTAGACAACATTCTACTGCCGATACTGCGGCGTAGGCTAGACGTGGCCCACGTATTCGTATCCGTATATCCTGGTACGGGTCGTGACACATTTTTAGGGATGGCCCATGCAAGTCAGTCTTTGCAATTAATACAAAGTCGTGGTAGTACTTGAGCTTATCTGTACTACTACGAGCCTGCCCTAGGATTAAGGTTGAGTCATAGAATATTTTAGGAATTTGGTACTCAGTCACATATTAGAAACTCTTGGTAGATTCCAGGGATGACACCTGGAATCTTATTTTAAACTTTTCAAAACTTTTCCCATTTGTTCTTGTCCGTCCTGATTTCTGAAACATCTGTTCGTTATCAACTTTATTCTTTCTTGGAATGAGTTTGTGGACCCCAGAGGGAAGGTATAAGTTGAACTTATATATCTTCTAGGTTGAGACGTGAATATGATTTTCCAGTCTTATATCTGGTTAAGATTGTTTTAGATTATATTCCAATAATTTCCTTTTATCTTGACCTAGATAGTACCTTTAGACATCTCCTGAGAATTTTCTTCTAAACCCTATCTCGGAATCTGTTTCCGCTAGTTTCCATTTATTTATCCTTGATTCGTTGTTGAATTTTGAATCTTGATGTTCGTTGTTGACTTTGATTTTGATTCTGTTTGAAGATAAGTTTCTCTGGATTGAGTAAGATATTCTGATAAACATATTTGATGAGGACGATGAGAACGATAAATGTCTACTTTATTTATGGAGTTTAGAATTTATCGCAGTCATATTAGCTAGCCTGACAAGGACATAGAGCCTGATTTTGGATATACTATCCTAGTTATGGCATTTAGATTCTCTTGCAGCCATACCGATTGGCGTGGTAAGGAATCTAGATGACATGATTATAGGGTGTATACCTTAGTTATGGACTCTATCGTTTATTACAGTTATGTTTACTGACGTGACGTAAATTCTGGCAACATAATTTTAGATAGACGTGTATGGTTATCAGGTCATATCTTAAGTTGATTCACTTCTTTTACCAATTGAGCAAGATAATTCCTACCATTATTTCTTGTTTATCATTATTTTCTCTCCCATCGCATGATGATTTTCTCATCTTACCATCATTTCCTTTGCTTTGTTTAGCTATGTCTTGATTTCACCAATCAACTATCTCGTATCTACTTTTGTCATCTATACTTTGAAATCTATTTGAGCTCTTGTATCTTTGGAAAAGTCGAGGAAGCATCGTAATCATCTGTTTCGGAGTAGACGTTGGATCTTGGTAGTAGTCGAAGCAGAGCGAGATGATTTTCCTGACTTCTTTCTACAATCCTACATTTAGGTTTTCCTCCATAACAGAAGAAATTCAATTCCTTATCCTTGAACTGTTTCTTAAAATTCAATATCGTAAGATTTGATCTTCTCTGATTTTGACCAGTCGATTTGGTCGTCTTGTTATCGTGCCAAAGAGTATTAGTTGCTGACTAGACTTAAATGAGTTCCAATTTCCATTGGGACCTGGATTTCCATCCTTGGATGCTCGTGCCCAGCCTTCGTTGATCTTATTCTCCATCTTGCCTAAATTCTGATTTACTCGAAAGTTGATCAACTTAGATCGTGTTGAGACAAATTTCTTTATTGTGGTTGGATTTCAATGCTATTAACCCTCGTGCATTGACTTCCAATTTTGATCATGTTTGGATTTTGGACACTCGTGTTTAAACTCTTTTTGACCTTGATTTCATTTCCTGATTACATCCAAATTCCTTGTGATTAGTCGTGCCTAGATGATTTGAAATGACTAAGACAACTTGGGATTTCCTTGACCGTGATTTTAACGATCATAACTATACATTTTATCTTGCCTCAAACTCGTGTCTAAAATTTTGACTTTCAATCACGACTAACTAGTGTGACTACGAAATTAGTCGTGTTAGAATTAAACATGTTTGACTTTCTACCATGCCTAATTGACTTGGGTTCCTTCCTAAATTGTGCTTTTAGGACCTTGATTTCGGATTCATGATTTTATCGTCTTTCACAACTGAACTTGGATCTTGATCGTGCTTATGTGACCTATAATCTGATTTCTATCAAATCTATATCTCAAATCGTGCTATACTCAAAATTTTCTCTCCATTTGCTTCTCTTAGCCCTATTTTAGATCATGACTATCTGACTTTGATTTTCATGATCTTGATAATCTTAACCTCAAATCGTGCTAAAAACCTTGAATCCTAATCGACTGTGTCGAAATAGATCTCCTTCGTACTTGAATTTTGATTCTCTAGTCGCTCGTGCTCAGGTTTCATTCCTGATCAAGACTAGATTTTCGATTTTCCTCGTTCTATTCCAAATCGTTCCTAAGTGGTTAATCATCACAAATTTTTAACGCGTCTGAGTCTTGATTTCACTCATGACCAGATGGTTAATCCTGGATCAACATTTGTGCTAAGTATTATTATTCCTAACAATACCTAACCACATCATTTTCGTCTTGATCGTGCCTATGTATAATCCTAAATCTAATTTCATCAAGCTAAAATCCTGTTAATCAATGTTTTGACTCGATTGTAACCGGACGAAACTCAAGTTTTGATTTCGTTGTCATATCTAAATCGTGCCAAGTGAACTTAGACTATTTCCAATTTTAATCACGTTCGAACTTGGATCGTATTTCATGATTTTATTAATCATACTCCTTAATCCTTGATCGGGCCTATAAGACCTTGACTTCGATTTTTGTTTGTGTCTGAAATTTTATCTCAACCATGCCAAACCTTGTTTTGGTCATGGTTAGCTTTTCATCTTGATCGGGCCTGTACGACTTTCGGGTTGATTTCCATCAACCTAAGTCCTATGGATCACCCCGTACTTGAACTTCATGTATATCTTCGATTCTCTTAATCGTCTCTAAAATCGTGCCCCAATGACTTGACTATTTCTGAAATCATGCACATATGATTTTGTTCATATCATGATTCTATCGTGCCAAATCCATCATCTTGCCTGAACAATTTTAAATTGATTACCCTGATCGTGCAAAACTCGTCATTCTTGGATCGTGCCTAAAATATTGCCTAAATCTTCTATCATGTTTTAACCCCACTACCAACCTTTAATTTTGAGGACGAAATTTTTATAAGGTGGGTAGGATGTAAGCCCCCTGAATTTTCGGGATTTATTTTCGAATTTTCTAAATAATTTATTCTCGATAATTCATTTTATTTAATTAATTTTGATCATTAAATGCTCTTTACCGTGACTTAGAATTCTAGAGCATCAGGGATGCCAGTCTCTGGAAACTTCCATCTTGAAGTTTGTAGTAGACGAGATTATCTTCATGTTGATATATCGTGTCCCACTCGAACTTGTTCCCTTGTGCTCCATTTGCTTCGCACAACTTTCAGGTCAATTTAGACCAATTTATCGTCTGTCGTAATTTGTGATTTAACTTTCAATTTAATTTCCGGGCCCGACATCGGTCCAATCTAGTCGACCCAATATATGGCCATGGCCTGTTTTGAGTCTACTATGCATGTGCCACTTGCGTGCCACCGAATTGATCTCCATTGTGCTCCTATTTTATCCGTGATTTTAATTGATGTAGATTATTATTATAATTAAATCTTGGTCCCGAGCCTGTCCAAACTTGACCCAACACCCAACCCAAATTGGTGTGACCCCTGTCATGACTACCCATACCCCCACTATTGTATTTGCATTTTCTCTACTCAAAAATATTCCTATTTTATATAAATATCTTATATATCTCTCTCTCTAAATTTCTCTCTCTCACTTTATATATTATATACACACACATTAATATCTCTCTCTCTCTCTCTCTCTCTCTCTCTCTCTCTCTCTCTTCCCTATTATACACAACCACACCCCACCTCACTCCCCTCTCACATCAGCATTCAAACCACCCCACCCCTTACCAGCCGAACACAACCCCTCCATTCTTCTTCCTCTTCCTTACTACTTCTTATTTTTTTGGCCAAATTGCACTTTGATACCCTCAACTATTCCGCTTTTTCAAGTTGATACCATATGATACCATAAACTTTTTTACTCAATAACTTAATACCTCAACTATTATTTTTTTCAACTTGATACCTAAATTTTTAAAAATTTCCAAAATGTCCTTATCCCTTCCCTCTCCCTTTCTCCCCTCCTTCCCCCTCCCCCACTCCGGCGACCACCTCCCTCCCTTCCTCTCCGGCGACCCCCCTCCCTCTCCGGCGATGGTGGAGTCGGGAAAGGAGGGCAGCGGGAGCGGGAGGGGGGTGCGGGTGGCCGGAGGGTGGAGGGGAGAGGGGGGTGGAGGGGGAGGGGGGAGGAGGGGCGGAGGGGGAGGGTGCAGGCGGGGCGGGAGGGGGGGGAGGGTGCGGGCGGGACGGCGGGGAGAGGGGCGGGGGCTGGAGGAGGGGAGGGGGAGGAGTTGAGTGGTAGTTTTAATTTTTGGGTAAGGGCATTATTGTCCAAAAAAATTTAGGGTATCAAGTTGAAAAAAAATAGTTGAGGTATCAACTTGAAAAAGTGAAATAGTTGAGGGTATCAAAGTGCAATTAAGCCTATTTTTTTTTCATTCAAACCATCACCCTCACCATTATCAAACCACCACCACCTTCATCGCCAACACCATTCTCCGGCCAAACCACGGCCTGCCACCGCGCGACCACGCCACGCTCGCGTGTGTAGGCACGCGCGTGAGGCTGCAGCAGCAGCGTAGGATGGCGCCACCACTGCGCCACCCCTCGTCGTCGTCGTGCCCGGCCAGGCCGGGCACCACTGTGCAGCAACAGCAGTGGCTACCGTACCACCGTGCAGCAGCAGCAGTGGCCGTCGCACCACCGCGCACGACCACCACGGTCGACCCACGACCACCACGACACCCCCATGACTCCGACGACCCCTGGGCGAGCTCCCCCTCATCGTCCTCCTCCTCCCCGACGCGATACGTAGGCGATTCGTGCATTTCGCACGGGATCCCGCCGTGACGCGCGCAAAATTGAACTCAAATTTGTGCCTTATCGCAGCGACTTCGTGCACATTTTTCGAGAAATTCGACCGTTGGATCGACGATTTTTTTGCTCTGTCCCAATCTCGGTATATAGCTCTTCACTCCCCTAAATTTTCGTCCGTTAATTTCGTCGTTTGATACATCAAAACCGGCCACCAAGTTGACATTTTAATTTGAACTATTTTTGGACAGTTTCGTGGAGCCGACTTCGTCATCTTTTAACTCCGCCGTTGCAGCTCCGTCTGGCTTACCACCAGTTCCTGTGCATAGCTGGTATAATCCTCTTCCTGCCATTTTAGTTTCGTTTCATTGTGAGCACGTTTGATTGGTTGAATTCGATGCCAAAGTTGGCCGTTCGAATTCCTAATTTCCAACTTGTAAAATTCTGTTTTTGAACCCGGGACTCCGGATTCAATTTCTGACACCACCAGTAGACTCGTGGCGTCATTCTGGCATGTTTTCATATAAATTTTGTTAGATTTGGAGGACGTGGGCCCTGGCACATATTTCGGTACAAAGTGGGCCCCACAGTCCGGGTCAACGGGACTTTTTGACGCCGGCTCATCCGAATCCAATTCCGGATATACCGTTGAGTTCGTATCGTCATTCTGGACTCGTTGACATATAATTTTCTGATTTTTGAGGACATTGGCTCCGACACGCTTTTCCGTGCAAATCGGTTTCCAATATCCGGGTCAACGGACCAATCTTAGATCGGGTCATCGGAATCCAATTTCGGATATACCGTTGAGTTCGTATCGTTATTCTGGATTCGTGGACATATAATTTGTTAGGTTTAGTACACTTTTATTCTGGCACATTTTTTGGTGCAAAGCGGGTCCGACACGGATACCGTTTTGACCAGAAATTACCTTTTTGCCCCTGTGTCCAAATTGGACTTATGGATAGGCTATCCTAGCTGATTTGAACATTCTGGACACGTTGGTGATGTTTATTTTATCATCCGACAATATTTCTAGATATTTCTCTGTGTATTATCTTTTTTTATAATTAATTCTTATTTAGTTCGTATTTTAGAATTAGTACAACGAAACTGAGATCAGTCGATTCCATGATCTCACATCGCTGAAATTGGCAAGATGATCATGTGGATCATTGTGATAAGATGATTAACATTAACGTTGATTATCTTATCTCGATTTACGTGTCGTAGGTTTCGATGTACGAATAACGAGGTACAACTTGATATTTTAATTCTTAATTTAGAGTAATCCTGTTTGACCAAGATATATGGTATCTTGGTAGATAAATATTAGGAATAGTATGCTTAGGCTAGTTTTGACCTTGGTTGACCAAGTTTGACTGCTTTGACCAAGTCAACTATCAGTCAACACTTGGCCTAGAAATGTCTCGAACTTGACCAGAGTTGACCAGTTGACTAAAAGTCAACTATAAGTCAACCATTGATCCAGTTTGACCTAGTTTGACTTGGTTTGACTTTTTGTGACCTAGTGTGACTCAGTGTGACCTAGTTTGACTTAGTTGACTGAGACTGACCTAGATTACGTAGCTTATACTATAGAATCAAGCCTAACACTGTTGAACCCTAATTAGCTTATATATATCTTATCTTTAGGTATGTGGCATTACTCTGAGCATCGACCCCATTTGACAGCTCAGGACCGCAGGCGAGTACATTCTCTGATAGTTTTCATTTTCTTGATATCTGCTATATCCGATTCAGTCGTAGTATCTTACTTGATTCTCAGTCACGATAGTTCACGGACTAGTATTGTCGGATTCCTGTCATGAGATGTCATTCCTGGATTTCTTGGGATACTGGTACTTGCTTGGCCTTGATTCTTGTACTTGTATTAACGCTGATTCCTGAAGAGGACTTGCTCCCCTCTTAGGGAATCCCGCGTCATGACGTGCCATGTCTGGATCCGTGTACTATTCGGGGAATGGAGAATTTTATAGATAGTGTAATCAATGCCCACCTTGAGTTACTACTTGTATCATAGCTATACCCTCACCTCACGATGGGTATAGCCTGACCTGTGCTACTACTTGCTCCATAGCTTGCCATTCCGGCCGGGCCGAGTCCACGTACTTGTAGCCGGTCGACTGGAAGCATGATCTTGACCCATACCGATCACATTATGCTATAATATTCGAGGCACATTTTATATTTACTTATCTTATCATATATCTTGTTCTGTTCTACATTTAGTACCTTCTCACCATGCTATGATATTCAGATTACTCACATGTTCTTTATTGTACCTTGATTGGAGACTAAGTTCTGCTCGGAAGAAGAGTTACAATCCCGGTCCTTGTTTGGTTTAAGGGTTGTAACTCAGCTTCCGAACGGCTCCCAAGTCTTCATATATCTTTGTCTTGTAGTTCATTATACTGTCTCTTATAGAATTTGTCAATTCACATGGAAATGCTGTTTTGTTTGTACTTGGTCATTTTTCTGACAGAATACCGTTGATAATATTTTAGGAGTTGTTATACCATTATTGGACTTCATGATGTTGCTAGCTGACGTGGATCTCACTATCATCCTATGTGAGTTGCCTGGTAGTTATCCTTAGTTGGTCTTATTTTTTCTTCTTTATTTTCCTGTCTTATGATTCCTTCTAGTAGTTTCTATTTGCTCTTGTACCTTAGTTATCTTTCCTGTCTTATCTTCTTTAGATGTTGAGTTGTGATTGAGTACATTTGTAGTTCATGGACCTTCTAGATGTAGTGTATATTTATTGGATACTAGACAACGTTCTACCACCGATACTACGGCGTAAGCTGGGCGTGGCCCGCGTATTCGTATCCGTATATCCGGGTGTGGGTCGTGACAGTACTTGCTTCTCTCCAATGGCTAGGGTTTTGGTGGAGGAAGAAAGAAAATGAGAGTTGTGAGGAGAGAGAAGAGAAGAGGGGTTTAAGTATCAAGTCATGTTAATATCCCACCATCTATTCCTCCCTACACAATCTAGACCATCCATGCTTATCATGTTGAACCAAGTTAAACCAAGTTGGTTCAACATGAGCAAAATAAACCAAGAGCTAAGTAAAAGCAGAAATAAAATATAGAAAAATAATTAGCATAAAATTAAAGAAATTAGATACAGAATAAATGTAAGATAAATATTAAATAAATGCGTTCAAGCAGTACACATATTAAAATACGTATTCTGGGAACGGGGAGTGACATCTCTACCCTCCTTAGAAAAATTTCGTCCTCGAAATTTCGATAAGGCTAGTCGAGCGCGCTCTCAGATCACGAAATACACTCATGACATATAGCAAGCACAATTATCAAACAACACATGACATATAAACAGATTACGAAAGAAAGAACAATTAAGTAAAAGCACAAACAATAATCATACCCTAGAAGGAAAGTGATCGGAGACATACGGATAAAATATGCTTCCCAAGTCAGTTGGATAAGAATTCGTCCTCGAGGTCCTACACTGACTCCCAAAGTGGACAAGGGTCAACGCTTGAGATAAGTCGGTACCAATAACTAAATCAAGAACGAGACTCTATCCAGGACGTACTCTCATAATCAAGACATATGATAAATATCACGTATCACATGATACGAGAGCAGATGAGTGAGATGAGAAAGTCGTCTTCACTCTTCGAATATAGAACTCAAGGAATTATGAATAATACTTAAAACTTACCCACAATCTGACCGCCTTCGGCCAACCTCTGCTCTAATACTCCAAATTCTACCTGTCTCTGCCCCTGCTGGACTCTCTGCTGCTTCCTTCCCTGGCCCTGCCATTGTGGCCTCTGCTGTCCAACCTGATGTGGTCCTACCTGATGTTGCGCTTGTCGGTACATTTGAGCTTGCGTCAGTAATGGGCGCTGGGTTAGTGGCCTCACTGCTAGTGCTGGCCCTTGATACGGTGCTATCTCTGGAGCTGACAACGCCGGAAACTGTTGAGATGGCCCTCCTGGCCTCTGTATCTGTGGGCACATAGCTATACGATGGTCTGAACCCCCACATCTCAAGCACTGCCCATTCGCTAACCGACACACTTCCCGAGTGTGCCCTCCCTTACCACAATAAGTGCAACCCACTGGTGCCTCCTGACGTTTCTGGTACCTCGGTTGCTGCTGTCGAACTGGTGCCGTCATAACTGTCGGGACCGGAACTGCATCACGAATACGGACGCCTGGCGCTGGTGCTGACGTCCGAGGTACTGCTCCTCCTCCTTTCGTACTCCTCCAGTCCTTGCTGATAACCTTTGAATAGTAAGCTTGTGCCTCCGAGCCGCCATCAATACTGTATCGAATGTCTAGTAGTCGTGCCCCTCGACCAGCTGCATAATCTCTAAGTGAAGTCCCTGTTGGAACCACATAGCCTTCTCTGGCTCCGTCGCCACCATCGTCTGAGCAAACCTACTTAACCTGCAGAACTCCGCTGCATAACCATCCACCGTCCTACCAGCCTGCTTGAGGCTGATAAATCTATGCTGAAGCTCATACCAAGCTACCACGCCAAAGTACTTGGCCTTGAACCTGGTACTGAAGCTATCCCAAGGAACAGGACGCCTCATTCCAACCTCTTCGGATGTCCACCAGTCGCGGGCGAGATCCTGAAGTAACAATCTGACTTGGTCAACCTTCTCTCATGTTGGAACCTTTGCTGCTGTCAATATGGCCTCAATGTCCTGAAGCCAAGCATCCGCTGTAATGGCATCCTCCGTGCCGTCAAAGTATCTCGGGTTAAGTCGACAAAACCTCCCCGACGCTCCCGAGTCATTCCTGACGCTTCTCTCAAGAGCTAGTTGTAACCTCTGATTCAGTAATACATTCTGTTCTTGCTGCTGGGTCTGTTGTTGCTATTGGGCCGCCGTCTGGTGTTGTTGGGTGTAGCATCCACTTTTTCATAGAAGGGTATTTCAGTCATTTTAGCTATTTTGGCCTTTTGTGATTTTCTGAATATGTTGACTTATGTTTGTGCTAGCAACTGGTTTAACCTTAGGGGACATTGTATAGGGACTAACAATGCCTTAGAATTATTATTTTCA
Source organism: Iris pallida (assembly GCA_029216955.1). Classification (NCBI taxonomy): domain Eukaryota; kingdom Viridiplantae; phylum Streptophyta; class Magnoliopsida; order Asparagales; family Iridaceae; genus Iris; species Iris pallida. Next base: position 1,371,263 of record JANAVB010014199.1, on the reverse strand, counting down.
TTTTTAGAATTTATTTTTATGCATTAGATTATTTAAGGCTTTAATTCATTTAATTTAGCCTTTTTGCATGTTAGCCTTTAAGTCTTTTGGCTTGGGCCCATTTCTACTTGAGAAGGAGTTGGACCAAGTGAAACCCTAACCCTAGAGAACTCCCTTGGCCGCCCAACACAGCAGCACCCCCTCCCCTTTTGCATTCATTTGTAGAATTGTAGCATCCACAAAGAAACTCTAAAAGATCTACCTCTCCAAAAATCATAATTCCTTCATCCGGAGTCCGTTTCTTCCCAAACAAACTCCGTTACGCTCGTCGAGGAGAGGAGGATCTACTGGAGCACTTCTAGAGTGGAGACGAAGGTTTTTGCTGGTGGGAAATCGGCCGATACGACAACCGAGGAGCCCCGTTCTTTGAGTTTTGACACTCAATAGGTAAACCCTAATCTACCATTGAAAATCTGGTTTTTATTTCATTTTTGCATCCATATAGGTGCCCTAGTCATGCCCATGAAATTTGGTGAGATTTTGACTCCGTTTGATGGAGGTATCGGACACGTGTCGGTCCCTTACGACACGTGTTCGACGAAATGCCGCTTTGGATAAAAAGTTGTTGTTTTTCGATTATGACTTCATGGATGTTTAGATAATATGATTTTGATAAGCTTTTATGAAGACGGTTTTGGTTTTGGCATCGTATCAGCGGCGTTTCGGGTGACGGACGCACGTGCACGGATCCCGTGCACGAGGCCGTGCGTGCCCTGCTGTCCGCGCGTGATTTCTCGATGCACAGAGCGTATTTTGCGTGAAATTTTGTGAGCACGTGGGGACAACCTCTGCCCCCATGCTCGTAAAATTTCACGGCTTTTCGTTGAGCGAGCGCGGAGAAATCGCGCGTGCACCGCTCAGCCACTGTGCATTCAGCCTTTCGTTTTTGTCGCGGGAACGGACTTCGTGCGAGCACACGACGCAGCGAAGACCCGTTCCAGGACCCAGAACATGTTGACCTATACCTAGATGACCCGTAGGATGAACCCCGAGTCGCGGCGTGGCCAGACGAGCGAGCCACGAGGGCGAAACCGCGCGCACGAGCGCGAGCGGGTGCGCGCGCGCGTGCAGCAGGCCGCGCGCAGGTGCGGGCCGCGTGCGCTGTTTTGGCACGACGTATCACCGTGTCATCATGTCCTAGACCTACCCCAGGACCCCCCCAGCTACGTGCACAAGCACGGGGCATTTCGTTGCGTGTGCGGCGCTCATACGAGCGAGAACGCACGCGTATCACGCGGTATCGAGAAATTCCGATACGCGTTCTGTGGACATGACACGGACATGATTTCGAACCCGAGAGTATACGCATCACGTGGGTCGAAACCAACGTGTATGCCGAGTTTCGCGGGTTCGTTTGGTGTATTTTGCATTTTGGGTCATTGTGTGAATTGGATGAGTTTTCTTTGATTTCGATTTTTGAGTTAAATGTGATATTTTGATTTCCAGCTTCTTAGCTTCTAAAATCTGAGTTTACAGGACTTATATGAGGTGTCGGATATGCGGGAACCAACTTTTGGCTTTGTTTCATAATTTTCCATCAATTATGAGTATATATATGCTTTCTATATAGCTATGTATATATATGTTTAATTATATATGTATAAAATTCCGTTGAAACCCATTACTAATGCATACATATTGAGAATGGGTCGAGGGAGATATTATTTCAGATTTTAGACTCTTTATATTATATCGCATCATTGGGTATCTTTCCATTTTGAATATTTGTGGCCGATAATGCATTATGGTCGATAACACATTATGGCTCAGAGATAGCCTATGGCTTAAGACAGCCGTTATGTTAAATGACAAGTCAATACGAAATGGTCGTGGATAAACGGCACGGGCGATGGAAGGAATACCGTGGCCGTCATGAGGAAGGATTCCGCGGCACGATCGATGGGGGGGATATATCGTGGCCGGCCTAGGCGGAATCAGACATGGGGCTTACGGGCTGCTTTGAGTGGGGGCTCGGCCACTCAAGGAGACGCAAGGCCAGACATTTCAAGAGACTATCAAGGTGTACCAGCCATCACGCTTCGATAGGTGAGAATGCCCAAGTGATATGTCCAAAATGGCTTGTGATGCCAGCGACCCGTGCATGTAGATTAAGTGGGCTATGCTGGTGGTAATCTATGTGCAAGTCCTTGCATTGAAACAAGTAGTCTAAGTTAACTAAATGAAGTGCCTCATGAACATGCTTGAAATGTAACATCCTGAACATGCTTGAAATGTAACACTCTGAACATGCTTGAAATGTAACACCCTGAACATGCTTAAAATGTAACACACCAAATGATAAGAGTACTTTATGCCAGTGAGTTAGATAACGTGCCCACGACGTGCTAGAACCTGAGGCAGGGACACGCCCTTAACATTGAATGTTTACATGAATCAAGTTAAGTTACTACATGTGAATTGTTGACTAACTTGGTTTACTTTGGACAGGAAAGGCCGGACGGTAAGTATGGGTAAGTCGTGCATGCATTTTCATGCAGACACTTGAATTCGGCAACACGAGATAGGTTACGAAATATGCCATAAAACTGATCCTAAGGCAAGATTAGAAAGACAATGAATGATAGACGGTACACAAAAGTAAACAGAACGTGTTTGGTAAGGATAGCATTGTGGGCGAACTAGCCTCTCCACCAGTGCATAACAATGTACTGATAACCCCACAGTCTGCTTGCAGGATGCAGGAGACGCCGGCGGGTGCGGAGCTTCCATCGAACGTACTAAGGCGCAGAGCCAACTCTGGGGTCTTGGAACGTTGCAAGAAGCTGAAGCACCCTATACAGGACATAATGTATCGGAACATCGTCATGAATCATTCCATGTTGTAAGCCACTTGGCATGCCTTTTATGTTTCTGAGAGAGAGAGCCTGAGAGATTTGTAAACTCGGCCTAGCGCCGCTTGTAAACTCCTTGAATATCAATAAAGAGTTTGAATTCGCTTCAATTTGTGTTCATTTACTTTCCGCTGCAATAGGAATACTCTGTGCGACTCTGTGGCCTAGCATCAAAATTGGCCATTTTTGGACTTGGCCTTGCACGGGCGCAACCTAGGCACGTGCGGTATCACGCCTTAGCGAGGATGATCGCTCCTACGGGAGCGGAGCGTGACAGATTGGTATCAGAGCACGGCTTTACGTCCTTGGACTTCATTTCGATTCTCTCAGTTTTGAAAGCTTGCTTGGAAACAAAGAAGTATGCGCTCTCTCTCATTGTGCCTTGGGATGTTCCGTACAATAAGTCTAATATTTTCAAAAGCTCGTATAAGTACTCGGTTGAACGGGATCGATAGACGAAGGCCTTTGTGCCAAATCATGACGGACTTAAGTCGAAAGAAAAATAAAATGCTAAAAGTTAGCAAATGCAAGGCGTGCTTGAATAACCTTACGCTGACATTAGCGAACGAGTACACGAGACCGAAGTATAGTTCGAACATGATGGTTTTGTACGCAGCCTTTTGGCTAAGTTGTTGTGCGGAGTATTGCGCACCTAGACCTTCTAGTGCAAACGAGTTGCGAGCGAGATCGATTATCGCTCGAACGAGAATAAGTGAGCGTGCAAACTCGAATATAGTCCGCACGGGATAGCTATGCACACGACCTTTTGGTTAAGCTGTGCCGCGTGTCGCGCACCTTGACTTTTGGTACAATCGAGTTACGAGCGATATCAAGTACAGCTCGATCGGGAACGAGGTTATACTTAGAGTGTATATCGATAGGAACGCTATCGAGTTCACGCTTAGGCATGCACGAAAGATTGATTTAGACTTTGAGGAACGGGCGAACGCATGATTGAACATATCGATTGAGAATCGAATGATCTTTTGAGGATTTATAGAATGACTTGAACCCGAATGGTATATGTGATAGGTTCGAAGAAGAATAAGAATGAGTGTCGACAACTAGTCGAGTGGCTCGAACCCTGAGTGGTGTATGGACGTCATAGAAGTTATTCGAGCGAGACTAAAGGATATACGGATAGAACGAGTATGTCGGCGAAGCGACGCGATCGCGCAAAGCCTTATAACGCGTCACGCTTAGTTGGTCGTGACCTCGAATGTTCCGAATGAGATGTCATTCAGACAACTTGTCAATGGGCAACGCAAGTTAGAAAACGACTCGGAACGATGAATAAAAAGATATATGTCTTGATCGAGGAAGCTAGAGGATAACACTTGTGATTTCGGATTGGGTCAAGTGAAATGTGACTTGAGTTTTGGAGAACGATATTGAAACTAGCTTGAGGAATAGCGATCGAACTTGATCTTGGATTGAATCGAATGGAATTGTGGTATATCCAGTTCGGACAATAGCATCAGTCGAATGACTCGGAATTGGCTACAAAGGAAGATCGTCAAGTTACGCATATCGTCGATGGTATTGAGGAGTATCAAAGATCGATATGCGATAACTCGGGGGTACTCTGACTCGGCGAATGACGATCGTGCAAATGTCATTGTTCCGATGGATGCTATACTCGGGATATTGAAATGTGTCGAGGAAAATATAGACGTGGCTCGAGGATTTTCTAGTTGAACGAATGACGGTCAGACTATCGAACCGAGATCTTGGCTTGGATGAAAAATAAAAAAATATTTGGATATGCTTCGTTGACAACCACAACGTTGACGTTCTTGTCTTATGCGAGTGCAACTCCAGCCTCGCACATGCGTCACGCCGATTAGGGCGATCACTCCGCGTGAGCGCTGGTATGGTGATTTATACAGCGAGGATGATCGAACTTGCATGGCATAGCATGGCAAATTGGATACATCGACTTGTGATTTGACACGAATGTGGACTCGAGAATGACTTAGCGTGCGTGACGATTGAATTTGAGGATTGCGTAGGTCCAATCCGCGTAGCGAGAATGAATTAGTCTAGATACAAGCATGAGTTACGCCCCGATGAGAACGATTATTCCGCGGGAGCGTTGCATGGTGATTCATGAACCACCATGGATAATCGGACTCGCGTGAGATTGGGGCGCAACATATTGTCAAAGCTAGATAAACTCATGATCGAATACATGAATTGGTTAGAATAGATATGTGAAGTATGTCGATTTGGTGATTTAAATGGATTCGAATTTGTTGCGCTGCGCGACGAATTCCTTGATTCGAATTAGGCGATCATGCTCGATGTTTAGAAATCTGAGTGACGCGAGCTCGGGTAGAAAACCCTCGTACTACCGACTTTAGTTTGACCCTAGGATTGGGGTCAGTGTTGGCATTATTATTGGGGAACTATGATTTCAATCCTGATATTGACTTAGCCTTGAGAAATGGCCTAGCGGTTAGGCGAGACGCACCTGTTTCAATAGTTAGCAATTAAAAGATTGATATTGAGAATTGGCATGGATGGATAATGTGAATCACGAATATAGGAATACCCCTCATGAGATTCGGCTGACATGCATATATTTCAGGGACGCCGGAGTATGTGCACGATGCGACTCGAGTGAGAATGATGAATTCTCTATCACGTGGTTTGGTGAATGCATGTATTTTGGGGACGTCTGGAATGCGTGCACGATCCAACCAAGTGACACGTTGAATTCCAAACGAGACTTGAGGAATGGAAAGTATCGGGGATTGAGATCATGTTAAAAGAAAGGAATGATACTAGTACGAGCGTGGCTCGAAAACAAAGAAACGTGTGAGCGGAGTGTGCGTGAACGACAACGAGATTGGCCTTAAACAAGTGAATGATATGGAATCGATTTCGTGCAAGTAAAAGTTGGTATAACGAATTGAACCATTGATAGGAAGATATACTCGATGATAGTGCAATACTTGGTCTTGAATCGAACGAAAATTACTTAGACTTGGTCGACCCCGGTAGGAAGAAATCATACTGATTTCGTGGACAAGAACGCTTGAGAAGCGAATCGGGTCATCTCGATGACCGAGATAAACGAAAGTGAGTTTGCCTCAGCCTACGACTCTCGCATTTGACGAATTACAACGTGCCTCGTACGACCATTTCAGTTCCATAACACGTCGAAATAGCAACCAAGTTGAAGAAACACGGCAATTGAATAAGTACCATCAACTTTAAAATGAATAAAAAGTCACTCCATAAAATCGACCAAACGCATGCAACATAAAACTTGGAAGGATAATCGAGCATAGTTCGATGCCATCAAACGATAGAGACGTTCGATAGAATTGTCTAAGAAACACGACGACACGAGTTAAGGAATGGTAGGATGACCTACACTCAAGAAGTCTCGAAGATGAGACTTGTTTTGAGTGGTGTATTATGTAATGATCCGCTCTGCCCTAGCGGAACGCCGATTCAAACGGCAAGTGCAACGACTCAAACGAGCCATCGACCCGAGGAGTTGGCATCGACCTGATGAAGAATCGATGCAAGACTTACATTGGCCTATCGAAGATGAATCCAGACTTAGACTTTCAAAGGCGCGCTCGGAGTATCGCTCGGCCGACGCGATCATCGCCAAGGTGGGTGGCTCCGATGAACCTGGCTTTGCTTTGCCTAGACACATAACAATACGGACACTATTGCTAGAATCGCTAGGCGATGACACCACGCATGCTAATAAATGACTCAACGTACCTAGCTAAGGGAATAATCCCATCTTGTATTCTTGTATAGAATATGGAAAAGGATATGGAAAATGTGAGAACTCTCGTACCGTGCTCTACGCTCGTGCTACGGCACAAGCTTACATTCAAGTTTCCTACGCGATCAACAATGAAACAATAAACGGTTTACAATAATGAAACGGAAGACTATCGACATAGTCATTCCGAGTAGAGTATAGCAACATTGAAAGACTTCGGGACCGATGGGTCGCCAAGGCGACTCTCGTACGGGGAGTTGCATAATGTATGAATGAATGAATGAACGAATAAGTGAATGAATGAATCAACGAATGAATGAATGAATACGTGAAGAATGAATGAATGAACGAACAAGTGAAAGAAAGAAATGAAAGAGTGAATAAAAGATAAGAAAGGAAAGAATGGTTAGCGACAGGTATGACGGGCACGTGCAACGGGGCTCGCTACCCGCGCTGCACGAAGCCAACCTGGTCGATAATGCATTATGGCTCAGAGATAGCGTATGGCTTAAGACAGCCGTTATGTTAAATTATAAGTCAATACGAAATGGTCGTGGACAAACGGCACGGGCGATGGGGGGGAATACCGTGGCCGTCATGAGGAAGGATTCCGCGGCACGATCGATGGAGGGATATATCGTGGCCGGCCTAGGCGGAATCAGACATGGGGCTTACGGGCTGCTTTGAGAGGGGGCTAGGCGACTCAAGAAGACGTAAGGCCAGGCATTTCAAGAGACTATCAAGGTGTACCAGCCATCACGCTTCGATAGGTGAGAATGCCCAAGTGATATGTCCAAAATGGCTTGTGATGCCAGCGACCCGTACATGTAGATTAAGTGGGCTATGCTGGTGGCAATCCACGTGCAAGTCCTTGCATTGAAACAAGTAGTCTAAGTTAACTAAATAAAGTGCCTCCTGAACATGCTTGAAATGTAACATCCTGAACATGCTTGAAATGTAACACTCTGAACATGCTTGAAATGTAACACCCTGAACATGCTTGAAATGTAACACACCAAATGATAAGAGTACTTTATGCCAGTGAGTTAGATAACGTGCCCACGACGTACTAGAACCTGAGGCAGGGACACGCCCTTAACATTGAATGTTTACATGAATCAAGTTAAGTTACTACATGTGAATTGTTGACTAACTTGGTTTACTTTGGACATGGAAGGCCGGACGGTAAGTATGGGTAAGTCGTGCATGCATTTTCATGCAAACACTTGAATTCGGCAACACGAGATAGGTTACGAAATATGCCATGAAACTGATCCTAAGGCAAGATTAGAAAGACAATGAATGATAGACGGTGCACAAAAGTAAATAGAACGTGTTTGGTAATGATAGCATTGTGGGCGAGCTAGCCTCCCCACCAGTACATAATAATGTACTGATAACCCCACAGTCTGCTTGCAGGATGCAGGAGACGTCGGCGGGTGTGGAGCTTCCATCGAACGTGCTAAGGCGCGGAGCCAACTCTGGGACCTTGGAACGTTGCAAGAAGCTGAAGCACCCTATACAGGACATAATGTATCGGAACATCGTCATGAATCATTCCATGTTGTAAGCCAATTGGCACGCCTTTTATGTTTCAGAGAGAGAGAGCCTGAGAGATTTGTAAACTCGGACTAGCGCCGCTTGTAAACTCCTTGAATATCAATAAAGAGTTTGAATACGCTTCAATTTGTGTTCATTTACTTTCCGCTGCAATAGGGATACTCTGTGCGACTCTGTGGCCTAGCATCAAAATCGGCCGTTTCTGGACTTGGCCTTGCACGGGCGCAACCTAGGCCCGTGCGGCATCACGCCTTAGCGAGGACGATCGCTCCTACGGGAGCGGGATGTGACATATACTGGACCACTCTGAGATTGAGGTGGGACCTACTCTCAGTTATCCAGAGCAGCCTGTGGAGATTCTGGACCGACGGGAGAAGGTGTTGTGGATCCAGTCGATACCCTTAGTTCGTGTAGCTTGGAGGCATCACTCTCCAGGAGAGTCCACCTGGGAGAGGGAGGATGAGATGCGCAAACGATACCCCTATCTTTTCCAGTCTTGAGGTATGATTTTGTTCTTTCTTAATCATGCAGTTTTGACTTTAATTTCGAGGACGAAATTATTTTAAGGGGGGTAGATTTGTAGCATCCACTTTTTCATAGAAGGGTATTTTAGTCATTTTAGCTATTTTGGCCTTTTGTGATTTTCTGAATATGTTGACTTATGTTTATGCTAGCAACTGGTTTAACCTTAGGGGACATTGTATAGGGACTAACCATGCCTTAGAATTATTATTTTCATTTTTAAGATTTATTTTTATGCATTAGATTATTTAAGGCTTTAATTGATTTAATTTAGCCTTTTTGCATGTTAGCCTTTAAGTCTTTTGACTTGGGCCCATTTCTACTTGAGAAGGAGTTGGCCCAAGTGAAACCCGAACCCTAGAGAATCCTTCTTGGCCGCCCAACACAGCAGCACCCCCTCCCCTTTTGCATTCATTTGTAGAATTGTAGCCTCCACAAAGAAACTCTAAAAGATCCACCTCTCCAAAACTCATAATTCCTTCATCTGGAGTCTGTTTCTTTCCAAACGAACTCCGTTGCGCTCGTCGAGGAGAGGAGGATCTGCTGGAGCACTTCTAGAGTGGAGACGGAGGTTTTTGCTGGAGGAAAATCGGCCGACACGACAATCGAAGAGCCCCATTCTTTGAGTTTTGACACTCAATAGGTAAACCCTAATCTACCATTGCACATTTGGTTTTTCTTTTATTTTTGCATCCATATAGGTGCCCTAGTCTTGTCCGCAAAATTTGGTGAGATTTCGACTCTGTTTGATAGAGGTATCGGACACGTGTCGGTCCCTTACGGCACGTGTTCGACGAAATGCCGCTTAGGATAGAAAGTTGTTGTTTTTCGATTCTGACTTCATGGATGTTTAGATAATATGATTTTGATAAACTTTCGTGAAGACGGTTTTGGTTTTGGCATCGTATCAGCGGCGTTTCGAGTGACGGACGCACGTGCACGGATCCCGTGCACGAGGCCGTGCGTGCCCTGCTGTCCGTGCGTGATTTCTCGATGCACAGAGCGTATTTTATATGAAATTTTGTGAGCATGTGGGGGCAACCTATGCCCCCATGCTCGTAAAATTTCACGGCTTTTCGTGGAGCGAGCGCGGAGAAATCGTGCGTGCACCGCTCAACTACTGTACATTCAGCCTTTCATTTTTGTCGCGGGAACGGACTTCGTGCGCGCACACGACGCAGCGAAGATCCATTGTAGGACCCAGAACATGTTGACCTATACCTAGACGACCCGTAGGATGAACCCCGAGTCGCGGCGTGGCCCGACGAGCGAGCCACGAGGGCGGAACCGCGCGCACGAGGGCGCGCGTGCAGCAGGCCGCGCGCAGGTGCGGGCCGCGTGCGCTGTTTTGGCATGACGTGTTACTGTGTCATCGTGTCCTAGACCTACCCCAGGACCCCCCAGCTATGTGCACAAGCACGGGGCGTTTCGTTGCGTGTGCGGCACTCAAACGAGCGAGAACGCACGCGTATCACGCGGTATCGGGAAATTCCGATACGCGTTCTGTGGACATGACACGGACACGATTTCGAACCCGAGAGTATACGAACGCATCACGTGGGTCGAGACCAACGTGTATGCCGAGTTTCGTTGGTTCGTTTGGTGTATTTTGCATTTTGGGTCGTTGTGTGAATTGGATGAGTTTTCTTTGATTTCGATTTTTGAGTTAAATGTGATATTTTGATTTCCAGCTTCTTAGCTTCTAAAATCTGAGTTTACAGGACTTATATGAGGTTTCGGATATACGGAAACCAACTTTTGGCTTTGTTTCATAATTTTCCATCAATTATGAGTATATATATGCTTTCTATATGGCTATGTATATATATGTTTAATTATATATGTATAAAATACCGTTGAAACCCATTACTAATGCATACATATTGAGAATGGGTAGAGGAAGATATTATTCCATATTTTAGACTCTTTATATTATATCGCATCATTGCGTATCTTTCCATTTTGAACATTTGTATATATATATATATATATATATATATATATATATATATATATATATATATATATATATATATATATATATATATATATATATATATATATATATAGTATATTAAATTGTGGTATACCACGGTTGTATTTTACTGTTTTTAATCTCAGATTTATCCCAATTCAGTAAGCTCCAGGACACACACACACACACCACCATTTGTTAGATTTAGGTTTTGTTTGTATTGTATATACACATGTGTGTGTATATACCTATATGTATGTAGATATTACGCTTAAAATTTCTCTTAGAGTAGATTGTAGTGGTGTATATAACTATAGGAGTCCTAGGACAGATTTGGTTTGTCATTTCGAGCATAGTTTAGTCGAATTGGCCGACAAGTTGACCAAATTGACAAAAGTCAACTTTGGGTCAAACTTGATCCAATTCAACTCAAACGAACTCCAAATGACCTAGAATTTTGTGTATGACCTAGAAATTAGTAGACGGACTAGTTGACCCAGGTTTGACCAGATTTGACCAGAGTTGACCGGGGGTTGACTTTGACCGAAATGGACCTAGAAGCATATAGTTTTGCATTATAGCTATTTCTTTTGATATTGTGGACTTGGTTGTGACATGGGTATACTTTAAATAGGTTCATATTGCCCCAGTTTAGCTACACTCCATCATCAGCAGTTCAGTTTGCCAGGCGAGTACATTCTCTGATCTTTTCATACTTCTTTGGATATATTCTCTTGTTATATACTAGTATACTTGATGCTGACACCACGTTCACACGGATTAATACCCTATGGATCTTTTCATACGATGTTATCCCCTCGGATACATCGAGTATGTCATGTTTATGTACTTTATCATGGCCATCATGTACTCCATGTATTCATATTTATCCATGTGCACTCATATATTATTCATGTACACTCATAACCATATGAGCTCCATGTATACAGTAGTTGTTATCCATGTGCAATAACATAACATGTATTGATCCTTGTGTATTGATTGGGGGCAGGGAGAGTGTAGTTGGTTATGTGATCATTATCCCCAGTAGGTATCCATGTGCTCTCCATAGCTGTATCCATGTGCAACCCAGACCGTTTACATAACCAATTCATGCTCTAAATTACGTAGATGGTTACATTTCTCTATTTATCATATTATATCTCATCTTATAGTCTCTCTCTCTTGTTAATTTTTTTTACAGCGATTCATGTATAGTTTTCTATAGCTTGCTTTATATGTCCATTCCTGCTATGAACTGTTGTGAGAGACATGTGCTCGTTCCGTCCTGACTGGACATGTTGAAAATTTTACAGGTATTGATGAGGAGTACTGCCCTACTTATTATGGCATTGGCTTAGATGACACTGGCGACGTGGACCCTCAGGAGGATCCAGCAGTCGCTGAGGACTTGCCTATAGTCTAGCTGAGACTTAGTTTTTATTGTCTTTCTACTTGAGACTTATGAGTTGTACTTGAGATTTATTCTGGTGGTTTACACTTAGACTTCTATTTATGTTGAGACTCTCTTGTGATTTCTATTCTATTCCATCTTAGTATTGTGATTGAGATTATTTTACTCTCCATTCGGAGCTTATTCTAGACTGTATTAGATATTGTGACTCAGGACAGCGTTCTACCATCGACACTACGGCGTAGGCTGGGCGTATTCACTTCTCGTGCCTTTCACTGGGTGCGGGTCGTGACACTGGGTCTCCAATAACCCTCTGATAATCAGCAATAGTGCCTGTGCGTCTAGTGCTACTGGTACTACCAGCATCACTGGAGGTACGGGAACCTCTGGCCTCTGCGGCTCAACTGGCTCATGCTCGGTAACATTCTCGATGTGAATCTGTCCAGGTAGAGGGGCTACCCCTTACGGATCTCTGACTGGTCCCTGCTCTACTGGATTCTCTTCCATGCCGGCTCCTCCAATAGCCGAGAATGATGTGACCCTAAAGGAAAGGATACAAGGTATCAAAAGATAGGACGAGAAGGAATCGAGGATGACAATCAAGTTAGCAATCAAGGTGGAAGAACGAGAAGACGAATCAGGAGATCAAAGGGAACATGTTTTGATTGAGACTCCTATAATCGCAACACCCCACAAGTCTAAAAAAAGACCTGTATGGGCCCACCAATAAAACCTTGTCACGCCCCAGTACCGGAATACTGAGACGGACTAGGCCAGCTACTCCATATGAGGTATATAAACGTCATACGACGATTATGGCTGTCAAGAGACAAGGGGGTGAATGCTACAATCAAGTCTCCTATGGTCTCACAGAGCATCTATGTCTCAATCAATCAAAACAAGAAGCAGTAAATAATGATCATATAAGACAAAGCAGTAAGGCGTCTCCGACGCTTCATCAAAATGATTCATGAGCCTAGCTATACAAAATGGTAAGCTAGTACCGAGAGTCAATAATACATAACCGTAGTCAGCTGCAGTTTGATTTAATTACAATTATGTAAAAGAAACTAATGTCCAGAACAGCCGGCTAAACAGGTGCCGGTGGCTTAATGCCAAGTACAAAATAGAAGATATCAGAGCGGAGAAGAAGAAACCCACTCATGGTCCCTGGCGCCCATACTCCTGGTGTGCACCATTGTTTGGGTAGAAGGCTGGATCCTCTGGCGCTGCTACGAGATCTGGCCAAACAAAACTAGCGGGGTCAGGCCCCGAATAGCAAGTACCACAATGGAGCACAAAAGAGTGAGATAAAACCCAAGCGTAATAATAATAAGACCTGATTCACGAGTTATAGGCTTATACCATATCATCGAGACAATACGACACCCTTACAACCAAACAAGGACAAACGGTGCCAGTGCCGAGATAAGATATATCCTATAACCATGGGCAGGTGAAGGACTTCTGGTCGCGACTTCGGTCCATAGCCTATCGCAGCACAATAGCCCAACCCAACAACCAAACAAGGACATGGGTTGGACCACGCACCACGATAGTCCATGTTCCTCAGTTGCTAACAGAAGAAAATATATCACAAAATAAGGCAGCTTACAAGCGGCCAATCATTCCTACGGCTTTCTATGATTTGCCTGGGTTATCCCAGTAATGCAATATATATATATAGGAATCCTCAGATCGTATCGCATTCCAGCAGGGCTAGCCAAACCATTATATATACGCATGCACGAAATACACCGGTTCCTCGAAAGGCCACCGCGCTAGAACAAGCAGTAACGGTTCCAGCTCTCATATAGGAAGAGCTGGCTCGGCATTCACAAATCAGATACTGCACTCCACTAGTGCGGATGACTATACAGTATCCGAGGCGGCCAACCCGACGCGCCAGGGCGGGACCCAGGGCGGCTGATGACGTACGATCTCGAGATTCTGTTCCCTCCCAATGCATCTACCAAGTTAAGTTTCTTAGATTAACCCAATCTTGATATTGGAATTACATGTCGTGGTCACATGGTCATCCTCCTATATGTCGTACCATAGTACGTTTATCCTAAGTATGAATCCACATCGGCTCAATCTAGATCCATGCTTAGTGTAATGCTTCAAACAACAATCAACATACCACGACACTATTACTGACCAATTACCATGACTGTGCTGGAAGGTACACATGTATTGACATATAACACGAATGATCACTTAGCACGTAGAGTCATACCTCAGTGCACTCATTAAATAGCACTGCAGTGCATACTAATATTGCATCTCAATACACACTTAGAATAGGTACCAGCACGTATACAGGTAATTAGGTCAAGAACACGGTCAAGTCAGGAAGTCACGTGGACCCCTCGTGACATAAAAGTCACATATGAATTCAGGTTAAAGTGAGACATGAAGGTCCTTGAAGCCAAGACAAAGATCTACAACTTTTATGTTGGGAGTTGGGAGAAATTCTGGCCACGAATCAGCCAAATAGGACATAAAACATACAAAAACAACCAAAATAAGCACTATGAACGGCAGTAGATGGATGTCCATCTATGCGGCAGGGTAAGTGGGTACCCATCTATGCGGCAGCATAGATAGAATCCTATGCGACAGGGTTAACAAAATCTCGTGCGGCAGTAGATGGGTACTCATCTATGCGGCTGGGTAAAAAGAATCCCATGCGGCAGTATATGGGTACTCATCTATGTGGCTGGGTAAATGGGTACCCATCTATGCGACTACATAGATAGAATCTCATGCGGCAGGGTAAACAAAATCTCATACGGCAGTAGATGGGTACTCATCTATGCGGCTGGATAAGCAGAATCCCATGCGACAGTAGATGGGTACTCATCTATGCGGCTGGATAAGTGGGTACCCATCTATGCGGCTACATAGATAGAATTCCATGCGACAGGTTAACAAAATTCCATGCGGCAGGGTAAACAAAATCTCATGCGGCAGTAGATGGGTACTCATCTATGCGGCTAGGTAAACAGAATCCCATGCGGCAGTAGATGGGTACTCATCTATGCGGCTGGGTAAACAGAATTCCATGCGGCAGTAGATGGGTACTCATCTATGCGGCTGGGTAAGTGGGTACCCATCTTCTCCGAAAATCTGAGAAGGATGGCCATGGAACCCACAGCTTCCACGCTCCACAAAACCTTCACTCTAAGTCAAAATTTGGACTTCCATAGGTCAAAATGGGGTAGAACGAAATTATCTACAACATTGAACAAATAGATTTTGAAAACAAAGAAGTTTGATAGATCAAAACCTAAGAAAATCAAAAATGGCACAAACTTAGATCTACACAAAACTAGCCATTAAAATCAAAAACTCCAATAACTAAACTTGTAGAGGATGATGAGAAGAACAATATAGGCAAATTATATCAAAGAAAAATCAAGAAATAAAAAATGCAAGAATCTCTCCATTTGGTGCAAGATGTACTTGCCTCTCTCCAATGGCTAGGGTTTTCGTGGAGGAAGGAAGAAAATGAGAGTTGTGAGGAGAGAGAAGAGAAGAGGGGTTTAAGTATCAAGTCATGTTAATCTTCCACCATCCATTCCTCCCTACACAATCTAGACCATCCATGCTTATCATGTTGAACCAAGTTAAACCAAGTTGGTTCAACATGAGCAAAATAAACCAAGAGCTAAGTAAAAGCAGAAATAAAATACAGAAAAATAATTAGCATAAAATTAAAGAAATTGGATACAGAATAAATGCAAGATAAATATTAAATAAATGCGTTCAAGCAGTACACATATTAAAATACGTATTCTGGGAACAGAGAGTGACATGCCACCCCCTCTCCCGCTTCCGGCCACCCCACCCCCCCTCCCCCCCCTCTCCCGCTTCCGGCCGCCTCCTCCCCCCCCCCCTCCCGCTTCCGTCCACCCTCCCCCAGCCTCCCTGCCCTATGGGGAGAGGTGGGGGCGGTGGCCGGAGCGGGCCGGAGTGGGTGGGTGGGGGGGGGGAGGGTGGACGGAAGCGGAAGGGGGGGGAGGCGGCCGTAAGCGGGAGGGGGGGTTGGTGGCCGGAAGCGGGAAGGGAGGGGTGGGAGGTAGGGGTGTGGGGGAGGGTAATTTTCAAATTTGACCATGGATATTTTCGTCCAAAAAAATTTTCGGGTATCAACTTGTTACAAAAAAAAGTTTAGGGTATCAAGTTGAAAAACAGGAATAGTTGAGGGTATCAAAGTACAATTAAGCCTATAAGATAACATCTATTTAAAATTTATATATATAATTATTTATTTAATTTTTCTTTAAATAATAAATTGAGAAACCGCAAAAGCCTCCTCTTACCAAGTGACTTGGCCCCCTCCCAACGCCTCGCGAGTGACTTGGCGGGCCCATCCTACTCGCCAAGTCACTTGGCAAATCATCCCCTATTCCTAATTTCCTCCAACTTCTACCTTTCTTAACCCAAACTTCTTTACCCTATATAAAAAGGTCTGTAACTTGAAAATACTTAGCACAAAAATATTTAAGTGTCAAAACTATATAATTCAAAAATATTTACGTGTATTGTAGGAAATAATAATACCTTGTGTTTATTGCTAGGGCTTCTTACAATATATATAGTGTCTACATTTGGACTTATGGATATGGGCCATATTTACATTACAAATATAATCTAACAGTAAGCATTATGTCCTGTTACTTCTTGCCTAAATAGACAGTTCTGGTGTTGACATATTTGGTTAGTCTTTCTGCATTTCTCGTACCATGCCACTCTTTACTTGAATATTTCAGGACCAAAGTGTGACTAGCAACCATATAAATTAGTATGTTAACCATGTTACTGGTGTGGGCCTCCTTTGTTTTTCCCTCATTTCAGTGCTCCTCTTTGACCTCTTTGTTTTCTGCAACGCTGTTCATCTCTATGGCCTCGTTTGGTTCGCGGAATCTTCGGGTTGGGAAAGAAAAGTGATTACTTTCCTATGTTTGGGTGCCAAAGGAATTGAGGAGAAAAGGAAAGTGATTCCCAATGGAAAGGAAATTAGGGGGGAAAGTGATTCCATCCATCCAAGCAAGGAATCACTTTCCCACATTGAAGTATTCACTTTCCTTTCCAAATTCCTTGGCATTGCCAAACATCGGAAAGGAAAATCAATAGGAATTAAAGTTTCCCAAAGGAAAGGAAATGACAAGGAATTAATTTCCTTTCCCTTCCATTCCGCGAACCAAACGAGGCCTATATGTATCTGGAATATGAGTTTAATTTGAATCGTTCTTAAAAAACTTAGCATTCTACGGGATCTGATTAAAGAAAGCATCATATCTCAAATAAAATAGTATAGCCCCTAAAAAATTATTGCTCATTCAATAATTTATTCTTGGCTAATGAGAAAACACACTACTACCAGAGAGAAAAAGTAGGGTCTGCATTACTTTATCTGAAGGATGCCCCAGTCTACTATGTCGGTGTATTATGACAGTCAGTCAGCCATGCACCTGGCTCAAAACCCGGTATTTCATGAGCGCAGTATTCATATTGAGGTAGATTTGCATTTTGTTCGCGATGCTATTAGAGATGGCACCGTGATAGCTTCGCATATTCCTCCTTCTTCTCAACTGGCTGACATCTTCACCAAGCCCCTTGGAAAGCAAGTGTTTGATTCTTTTTTTTTCCAAGTTGGACATTTGTGACTTGCATGCTCCAACTTGAGGGAAGGTGTTAGATTATATTTGTAATGTAAATATGGCCCATACCCATAAGCCCAAATGTAGACACTATATATATTGTAAGAAACCCTAACAATAAACACAAGGCATTATTATTTCCTACACTTACTACAAAATCCAAAATGTTCCAAACTCGTTTGCGATTAATAGCCACTTGCAACATGGTTTGCACTTTCCATTCCAAAAAAAAAAAAAAAAGAGAAGAACAAGTAAAGCACAATGGCCACATATAAGAGACTCAAAATAACAAAAGGAACCACAATTACAACAATTGTTTCTCGGCTACAACGAGCAATTTGGACACAAGGTAGATCTAAATGGTATCCTGACATCTGCAGTTTTCTTGTAAATACAGACACCATCCATTGTATCCCAACCTTATCCGCTCCCCTAAATTCTCTCCCTCGCTATTCTTCAAACAAAGGGTATTATACATAGGTCAGTGTCCAAGTAAAGAAGGGGATGATTGTAGGACGACACGTGCACTTCAATGGAGCGCTGGGTAGATTGACTACAAATCAGCATGGTTATTACGTCGGTACATATGATACCTGCCACATTGTTTATAAAAGATCATTGTAACCGTAAAAAACCAAGGAACAAATTAAGATCTAGTTTACAATGAAGTAAAACATACAACAAGGCAAGAACAAACCTTCTCTAGTTTCCTGTGGAAAATTGTGTGTACTTCTCTCCTGAGGTCTTCCACTTCTTTAGCATAATCTCCATATTCTTCCACAGTCATCAACTTCTCCAGTTGCATCCTCATTCGATCTAATACTCTATCTAGACCGCAGAAGTCTTTAAAATCTAAGGCATCTGTGGATGTAAGTTTGAGCAGACTCCTGATTGCCATTAATACCTGTATAACACAAATTGCCAAGCAAAGGTTACATGAGCCTAGAAACAATGTCTCTATATGGTTACATAGTTTCCATACAGTAAACACCATGACTATATTAACCGTCTAGGCCATAAAACAGGTTCCCTAAGAATGCACTGTTTCTGAGTGAAAGCTTATACTAAAAGTGTACGCAAAAGATGGGTTATATAAAGTTTTGAAGTTTTTCAACAGCAGTTCTATCCACAATGTGTAACTGGAAGAAATAATAATGTTGTTGCTAGGATAAGGATTAATGTTAGGATATAAATAATATAACCCTCAACCCTCACTTTGACTCTTGGGTTTTGGTGCAGTAGGGACTTTAAGATGGTATCAGAGGAAGCCATGTTTCAATCCTCAGGCACATATCTTAAGCTGTTTTTTAAAAAAATTATACCACTGCATGAATCCAGCTCACCACACAAATTGGGCCCTCGAATTGCGGGGCTGTCTTAGAATATAAATATATAACCTCAACCCTCAATTTAACTCTATGGTTTGGTCCAGACTCCAGCAGCAGGAACTCGAGCAATTAATTAACAAACAGACTTTACAAATCATTTCAACATTCTCCTCAGGAATAAGGATAGCAAGAAGAGCTAAAAGCCAGTTTATGTATCTAATACTCTTGACTAAAATACGTAGAGGAACTTTGGTTCCAGAGTAACTTACAAACACTAAATAACAGAGACATGTTAACTAGTATGTTAGCATGCATAATTGCCCCAATGAACAAGACTATTTTAGCATAAAGGTTATTATATACATCAAAGTAAATAGAACATGAGCACTCATTTCTTGGAATTTGCCTTCCCAAACTTGTTCTTCTTTGGAAACAGACCTTAGCATTTCCTTTTTTTCGTGGCACATTGCAAACCTATATTCCTACAGCTCAAGGCAGGGACATACCTTTTCCTGAAGATCAAGATCGGCTGACAATGCTAAATCTACAACTGATTTCAAGAAGAGGTGATTGCTAAGAAAAGGAAGTTTCACAATTTCGTTGTGAAACTGATAGTCTGCTAAATCTGCTACCAAAAATGCAATCTTCTTGTGAAGCCTAATATCAATGCTAGAGTTGCTCATTATATCCTGCAATACAAAAATCAATACTAAAAATCACCAAAACATCAACTATAGCAAACTAATTCTCTTTTCCTCTAACTATTATCTTACCTGTAACATAGAATTTCCATTCTCCAGATAGAATAATTCCTGGCCATGGTCATTATTTCTGATTAAAGCAGAAATAGCATATAATGCCTTTATGGCTTCTTCAGTAAAACTGGATCTTGTCATCTTCATTAATATTTTTAGCACTCCGAGCTCAAGGATCTGAGATGAATTCAGCATGAATTCATATATCACTAGAAAACAAATGAGGGAAAAAAAAAAATTGTACTACAAGAGCTTTTAACCGTTAGGCAGTTCAAATCTATAGAAAGTACAAGATCCTGAGCAGAGAAAGCACTGAAAATTAGAAGGTATCTACATACAAGTTAATAAGTAAATACTGATATACTAAGACTTCTGTTATTCATAACAAAGGCAATTTTGCAGTTGGTGCTGATTATTAAGAATAGGCAATTCCTCATGATAGTTGTGAAAAGTGCACCTGAGACGTGCCTCAGGCTCGAGGCTCATCATTTAATGCCTTAATGTAGGTAGAGTGAGGCTCCCTTCATGAGGTTTGCACCTCATAGCACCTCTCGGCAAGATTCAAACCCATTTGAGGTGTGACTCGTACATATTCTACTTATATGTTACTTTACTCTAATTTTTACTGGCCATTGGAATGTAAGTACTTAAATTCCATTTTCTATTTAATTTGGATTCTAGGTACTACTATTACAGAATTAGTATGCTATTGCCTATTGTGACCGCGAACCAAAAATAAAAAATGAGTTATTATTGTGTAGAAAAGGATATCACTAAATCATCAGTAATTTAGTACTCATTTGCATACAAGTAATATTTATTACACATATGATCTATATATAAATTTATATATTTTTCAATAAGTGTGCGCTTTGCCTTCACGAGGCTCACACTTTTGCCTCACACCTCGTGCCTCGATCTTAAACATCCTTTGTGCCGTGATGTGCCTTGTGCCTTTAATAACTAATGCACATCCATCTATCTTCACTTGTGAGTCATATGTAGACGACCACAATATAATCCGACCAAATGTCTTAAGAGTTTGAGATATTCCTCTCTTTTATAATGGAAAATTGGTTGCAGAACACCACATCATAATTATAAAAATATCTCACTCACTAAACAGATTGGCTGTAAGTAATGGCCAATCCTCCTCTCCACGTTAACCCAAACCTTTTAAAGCAAAGCATCATTTAAGTCAAATTTGAACACTTACCACTTCTCTTATACCCATATGGCAATAACGACAGGAATATAAGCAAGCTCAAAGGAAGGAAAAAATAATAATAAATAAAAGAGGAGCAGTATATCATCGGGAAGCTTCACACAGCAACCAGACGCAATACCAAATACCAAGCCTGTACTTGTACATTGTTGAAACTGTAAAAAAAAATTGCCGTCTCCATAAGTGTATATATATATATATATCTTTGTTGAAACTGTACAATATTTGTATAGTATCCATAAGTGTATATATATCTACCAACAGGATTTTTTTTCATGGAACGACATCATGCAAATATGCTGTGAAACTTATTTCCATTAGAATAGATTTATATGATCCAACGATTTTGTTAGTGGAACTAGGATAGTTGTTACACAAGGGGAGTATTGTAACCCAACAATACTGTTAATCCCAATCTCTAATATAATGTTAAATCCAAGAAGACAAAATAAAGGATATTCTTCTTCTCTGGCAATTTACGCCATGTTGAGAAAAACTTGGACCTTATTTTGAGCCTTTTGACCCCCTTTAACGTCCAAAAATGGAATGAATTTTTTTATGACATGCATCCAATGTGCGATAGACAGTGCCAAATAGTATGTTGATTGTTGGATAAGTAGGCATCGAGCAGTGCAGTTGCTTGTGGATCAAAGCACACATATAGAAGCAACAAATAGATAAGGAGATAATCAGCTTGACCAATAGCATGGCCCTTAATATACCTGGATGTAAAAAGAACTCAAGAAACCAACACTAAAGAACTTGGATAAAGGCTTTGGTTATTGTAAAAAATCAGCTTAAAGTTAAGCAAGCACCTACTAAAGCAAATTAATTTATCCTTCTTCCTAAAATTGTATTCACATGATATATGATTATCAACGCAATATGTATTTGCGACTACAAACATAGCAAGGAAAACCAGGCTACAATACAACAGGGTTACCACAATAAACTAATATATAAATAACATATTAACCTAAGTTTTTCTAACTAAAATACAAACAAAATTTGATTTGTCTGTGCAACATAGGTGACTGGCATCAGCAATTTGAAAATCCAAGCAGCAATTTGAAAATCCAAGCCTACCCTTGAACCACTATCCTCAAGCACATGGGAGATTCATTGCAAGTTTGGTAGCGCTTTGTCTCATGTATAATCCAGCCTTCTGAAGCTGACAACCCTAGAGGCGATTATCCACCGATCAACAAGATACAACCTTTGAATGCACAAAGATCTATCGCCTATAGAAGCATCTGGAAGACCTATAAAAACAACTCGATTACTATCTTAGGCACAAGGAGAAAGGATAATTGAGAAACCTTTTTGGGAGAGGGGAGTTCCCAGGTTCTGGAAGAGAGGGGTGCGGGTAAGTAACTGAGATTTGAAAGGATAAGAACACTGATATCTCAAGGCTACCAAATTTTGAGGTAATAAAAAGGGCAATCAGCAATTTTATGTCAATAAAACCAATTCCTGATGAGTAAGAGAGGATCACCTCACCTATTGAAATTTACACACAAGTGAAAAAAAAAATATTCCTACACATTCAGACATAGAAGCAGGCAACTGCTTACCTATATTCTTTCCCTCTTATCAGCTGTTGATTGTGGCAGACCATCCATCTCAACTTCCTAGTTCCTATTGATGGCCCTCAGTTCCTCACTGGTCATGCTATCTTCTTAGGCTATAATGGAAGAACTCCCAAGCCTCAAGTGCACCCTGCTTGGAACCATCTTACCTCACCAACATCGATCATGGATGAGTTACCAATCCTTCCCTACCATGTCCATGTGTCCTCTTCATTCATCTCTCTCCTCCCACGTGTACCTCCTGCACTCCTCCTCTGACCTCACTCCAGTTTCCTTCCACCTATTCCAAGTCGAGCACAGTAAGTCAGCAGCACTTGAACCTAGATGGGGAGGGTTCATGTTCTTTGCAAATATCTTTCTTCTTATATATGTGACTTGCTTTGCTCAGGCATGCACACCACATTTGGCAAGAGTGTGCTCCCTTTTGGCAAGAGTGTGCTCCCTTTGTGCCTAGGCCCGAAAGGACTGTGGCGCCTATCTGCAGTTTTTGCCTCCGACAACTATGGTCTGCTCACTGCACCAGCTGTCATGAACACTCTTATTTCATCTCATAAGTTCCAGGGTATCCTATTACTCTAACTTGACCAAGTCACTTGTATGAGTCAGCACGACAATGAACTTTTTATTCCAGACTTAGTACACCGAGGTCTGTAAAAGAATCCAGCATATTCAATTCACCATTTTTTAGTTCCAGGTCCCAATCTACAAGGGATTGTTACCACATTAATCAATGCTGTCGAGCATCTATTTAGGCAGATACATCACTTCGCCATCTATCCAGAAATCACTTGGGTGAGTTCTTCCAGGTGATACTGCTTGATAGTCTGGAAACTATGCATCCACCTCAGCACCTACTGACCACCTAGCAGTCAGGTGCTAGTCTTATCTATAACTACTATAGAACCAGAGGAGTTTTTGAAGCTAGCCTCAACTTTTTGGGACGAGTTTACCCTTCAATTAATAAACACCTAGCAGTGTGCTAGTCTTATCTATAAGACTATAACTACTATAGAACAAGAGGAGTTTTTGAAGCTAGCCTCAACTTTTTGGGACGATTCCATAACTGAAGAGTCATGATTGATGATTCTTCATACGAAATGTCATGCTCTTTCACTTCTATTTTTCTTCCTCTATAAAAATCTTACATTTACCTCAAAGCTTAAATTTTCTTCCTATAAATTTGATATTAGGGAAGGAGTTATATCTTAACATTAAATTTGTTATATGAGTGAAGGAATTCCATATATGCTCCAATTTTAGGTGTGTTTATATTCGTAAATCTAAATATTAATGGATTGATATGTTTAAATTTAATTTATTATTTCGTTCTTCAAATATTATTATGCATTGTAACGTAATATGAAGAGAAGATCAGAATGATATTGTTACGCATTTAATATAATATGAAGACGAGAAGAATGATTTCTTATGTATTTAATATAAATTATCTTCCTATAAATTTGATATTAGGGAAGGAGCTATATACAGAATATATCTTAACATTAAATTTGTTGTATGGGTGAAGGAATTCCATATCTGCTCCAATTTTAGGTGTGTTTATATTCGTAAATTTAAATATTATTGGAATGACATGTTTAGATTTAATTTATTATTTCGTTCTTCAAATATAATTATGCATTGTAACATAATATGAAGAGAAGATCAGACTGATATTGTTATATATTTAATATAATATGAAGACGAGAAGAATTATTTCTTAGTGGCATTGCAAGGTTCGGTTTTTTGAAAACTTTTTAAATAAAACACAAAATATATATATATATATATATATATATATATATATATATATATATATGGGAAAATTTATGAAATGCCTAAAAATTGCAAAAGTTTTATGTAAAACCCACAGCATATATATATATATATATATATATATATATATATATATGGGAAAATTTATGAAATGCCAAAAAATTGCAAAAGTTTTATGTAAAACCCACAGCAAAATAACATTTCATCGCGTGCCCAGAATTATCTATTAATATATAAAAGCGGGTTCGAATGACCTTTTTGCCCTTCCTTATAATTTTTTTTCCAAACAAACCCGAACCCTGCTATTCAAAAACAAAAAGCAAAAAAAACGTTTCGTACTCTCTTCTTCGATAAGACGATCAGTTTCTCCTCCAAAATCTAGGGTTTCTCCAAAAATCTTCAAACGTTCCTCCAAAATCTAGGATTTCCCCTCCAAAAAATTTCAAACGTTCCTCTCATTCGAGACATTCGCACAATGTCGTCACCATCGAAAACATTACCAAATCAAGAAGCAGATAATCAAAAAGGGAGTGACGGAGAATCACCATCATCAAATCCAAAAGGGAATGACGGAGGATCAAAGAAACTGATAACTAAAAAAGTTGCATATAAGGAGAAGAAGCCTGCTATCCAAAAAGAAGGTATAACTTTAACTTATTTTCATGATTCGTTGATCATTCTCCGTGTTAAATTTCACTAAGAATGGTCTTGATCATTCTCCGTATAATTTAACACGGAGAATGTCATTCTCCGTGAAAATTTACATGGAGAATGACATTCTCCCTGCAAATATACAAGGAGAATGCCATTCTCCGTGTTAAATCACACGGAGATGACATTCTCCGTGCAAAATTTATAAGGAGAATGACATTCTCCGTATAATTTAACACGGAAGAATGTCATTCTCCTTGTAAATTTAACACGGAGAATGACATTTTCCTTGTAAATTTACACGGAGAATGACATTCTCCGTGTAAAAATACAAGGAGAATGGTCATTCTCCGTGTTAAATTTATAAGGAGAATGACATTCTCCGTATAATTTAGCACGGAGAATGTGATTCTCCTTGTAAATTTACAAGGAGAATGTCATTCTCCGTGTTAATTTACAAGGAGAATGACATTCTCCGTGTTAAATCACAGGGAGAATGACATTCTCCGTGTTAATTTAACACGAAGAATGACATTCTCCTTGTAAATTAGCACGGAGAATGTCATTCTCCTTATAAATTAACACGGAGAATGACATTCTCCGTGTTAAATCACAGGGAGAATGACATTCTCCGTGCTAAATGTCACTAAGAATGGTCTTGATCATTCTCCGTATAATTTAGCACGGAGAATGTCATTCTCCGTGAAAATTAACACGGAGAATGACATTTTCCGTGTTAATTTACAAGGAGAATGACATTCTCCGTGCTAAATTATACGGAGAATGTCATTCTCGCATGGAGAATGTCATTCTCCTTGTAAATTTAACACGGAGAATGACATTCTCCTTGTAAATTTACAAGGAGAATGACATTCTCCGTGTAAATATACAAGGAGAATGGTCATTCTCCGTGTTAAATTTATAAGGAGAATGACATTCTCCGTATAATTAAGTACGGAGAATGTCATTCTCCTTGTAAATTTACAAGGAGAATGTCATTCTCCGTGTTAAATTTACAAGAATTACAAGGAGAATGACATTCTCCGTGTTAATTTACAGGGAGAATGACATTCTCCGTGTTAAATTTACAAGGAGAATGACATTCTCCGTGTTAATTTACAGGGAGAATGACATTCTCCGTATAATTTAGCACGGAGAATGTCATTCTCCCTGTAAATTAACACGGAGAATGTCATTCTCCCTGTAAATTTACAAGGAGAATGACATTCTCCGTGCTAAATCACAGGGAGAATGACATTCTCCGTGCTAAATTATACGAAGAATGACATTCTCCCTGTAAATATACAAGGTGAATGACATTCTCCCTGTAAATTTACACGGAGAATGACATTCTCCGTGCTAAATTTACAAGGAGAATGTCATTCTCCGTGAAAATTAACACGGAGAATGTCATTCTCCCTGTAAATTTACAGGAAGAATGACATTCTCCATATAATTTAGCACGGAGAATGTCATTCTCCTTATAAATTTAGCACGGAGAATAATGTCATTTTCCGTGTGATTTAACACGGAGAATGACATTCTACGTGTTAAAATACAGGGAGAATGTCATTCTTCCTGTTAATTTACAGGGAGAATGACATTCTCCCTGTAAATTTACAAGGAGAATGACATTCTCCGTGCTAAATTATACGGAGAATGTCATTCTCCTTATAATTTAACACGGAGAATGACATTCTCCTTGTAAATTTAACACGGAGAATGACATTCTCCTTGTAAATTTACAAGGAGAATGACATTCTTCGTGCTAAATTATACGGAGAATGTCATTCTCCCTGTGATTTAACACGGAGAATGACATTCTCCGTGTTAAAATACAGGGAGAATGTCATTCTCCTTGTTAATTTACAGGTAGAATGACATTCTCCGTGTAATTTAACACGGAGAATGACATTCTCCTTGAAAATTTATCACGGAGAATGTCATTCTCCTTGTAAATTTACAAGGAGAATGACATTCTCCGTGCTAAATTATACGGAGAATGTCATTCTCCTTATAAATTTAACACGGAGAATGACCATTCTCCTTGTATTTTTACACAGAGAATGTCATTCTCCGTTTAAAAGTAAACGGAGAATGACCATTTTCTTCTTATATCAATGGATAACGGTTATCATAAACCTAATTTATTGTTTATGTTTTGTTTTTGTTTTGTTTTTTCTTGTTTTGTAGAAAAAACCACTATCAGGAATAAGGATTCTAGAGTTTTCCGTGCTACTTTCAAAACAACTCTAGAACTTATGGAGGTTGTCACTGTAAATGGCGGATGTTTACCCGTGCCAGTCATTGAATCTTTAAAGAATACCGGTTTCTGGAACTTAATTGAGATATTCTACAAAAGCAGAGTTGAGACAAAAGAATTAGCGAAGGCAACAGAAGGCCTTGAGAACTTGATAGGAACCTACAGGGAAGACAAGAAAGGTGTTGGTTACTTTCAGTTGAGCAACACTGTCCAAATAGTGCCAAGCGTCGATGATGTGGCAACCATCTTCGGTCTACCGCTTAGGGAAGAAAGCGAGACTGATTTTAACTGCAGAAAATTGGTAATGGAGACACAGAAACAGCCACCAGCACCAGAATCTTTTAACCTGTATACAACGCAAATTGGTAATGGAGACACAGAAACAGCCACCAGCACCAGAATCTTTTAACCTGTATACAACGCATTTTACAAGGTTGCTGACTAATTCCAAGGGCACACAAGCAAAAGGTAGTAACCAGGGAGTGAAAGATAAGTTCTTCCAATTATTACAGCAGCTTCGTAATGGAGATAAGACTGCTAATCCAGATGATTTGGCCAAGCTGTTGATCTTCCACTTGTGCCAAACTGTATTCTTCACTAAAACTGGCGGTTCAAGTTTACCGTACAAATTCTTCACGTTGGTGGACAGCATAGAAGCCATCAACAGTATATGATGGCCAAGGTTAATATTGGAATATGTCATGGATAGCATAAAGAGGAGTACAAGTAAATGTGTGGGAGGGGATTACTCCAATGTTTACTCCAAAATGGAAGGTTGTACAAGATACTTCCTATATTGGTTTGCAGAACATACTACCCTTCTGGAAAGGAAGTTTGAACCAATTCCAGATTACCCAAGTTTTTTCACATGGGATGAGTACAGAATCTCAACCTTCCTCAAGACCGAATACCCCCAGGAAATGAATTCTCGGTACATATTTGAAAACTTGGTCATATCTGTTGGACAAGAAGGAGGACACCTGGAAGGTGAGGAACCTCTAGAAGAAGACATTCCACAAGAGGGAAGGGGAGAGACAGGGGAAGAAGGGATACCTGGTGCTGAGGTTGCTGCCGAACAAGTCGAAATCAGCGACACAATTGGTGGCTTGGCACTGGAATTGGAGGAATTAAGAAGACAGAATTCTGATCTTCTGGCGCAGAACGAGAAGCTCCTCGAAAAGATTAAAGAGCTAGAGGCACAACTCCGTGCAGTCAAAGCTGATATGGAGAGCTCGGCACATGAACTAGAGGAAATCAAAAGACAGAATTCTGATCTGCTTGTACAAGAAGCCCATCAACGTGCAATCAGAAGCACAATAGATGGTTCAGTGAAGCAATTGGAGGATTTGAGATCACAGAACCTTGAACTTTTCGATGATAATGCAATGCTCAGTGACAGAGTTAAAGAGCTAGAAGCACAAGGTAAAATCTTCTCTTTTTAAAATTTGTGATTTATAATTCTACAAGTTTTATTACAATAAAATGACATTCTCCGTGTCAATTTAACACACAGAATGTTATTCTCCGTGTCATTTAATACGGAAAATATGTTAAATTAACACGGAGAATGGTCTTTTCCATTGTTAAATTGAGAAATCTTTACCTTTTTTTTTAATTCACATCGTACCTTTCATTCTTGTTTGTTTTATAACAGTGCAAATAACAGAGCAGCTGAGACAAGCAAATAACAGGCTTGTTCAGGAGAAAAAAGAGCTTCAAGAGAAGGTTAAATTGTTGAATAAAGCAGCAATTGAAAAGAATGCAGCACAAGGTAAAATTTGCTCTTTTGTATATTTATGATTTGTCATTCTCCATGTTTTATTGCAGTTAAATGGTCATTCTCCGTTTTATGTTGCAGGAGATTGTTCATTCTCCGTTTTAAGTAACACGGAGAATGACATTCTCCATTTTAAATGACACGGAGAATGACATTCTCCGTTTTAAGTAACACGGAGAATGACATTCTCCTTGTTACATGTAGTAGAATGAACAATTCTCCGTGTATAATTACACGGATTATGACATTCTCCGTTTTAGATTAAACGGAGAATGTTAAATCCTATTGTCACACGGAGAATGACATTCTCCGTTTAAATTACGCATGAGAATGACATTCTCCGTGTCATTAGTACAGGGAGAATGACATTCTCCGTGTTATTTAACACGGAGAATGATATTCTCCGTTTAAATTAAAACGGAGAATGTCATTCTCCGTGTACTAATGACACGGAGAATGTCTTTTCCATTGTTAAAACTGAGAATGTTCTTTACCCTTTTTTTTCCATTAACATCGTACCTTTCATTGATGTTTGTTTTATATTTGTGCAAATAACAGAGCAGCTGAGACAAGCAAATAAAAGGCTCGCTGATGAGAAAAACAAACTTCAAGGGGAAGTTGAATTGTTGAGTAAAGAAGCCATTGAAAAGGATGCTGAAATCAATAATCAAAAAGCCATAATTGATGCCACTGAAAAGGATGCTCAACAAATTAAAAAAAACAACCTGACAAACCTGTCGAACCAGAAGTATGCAAAATAGTATTAGGAAAGGGGGGGGGGAAAGAGGAGGCCAAAACCATCAGATGTAATAACTAATGATGATTTTACTCCCCAAGGGAAGAATACAACAAAAAGGCAGAAGCTTAAGGACGATCCGAAGCCAAAATCTCAACCCAAACCCAGAGCAAAAAAAACAATAAGAAGGATGATTCAGCATCCAAAGAAGAAGCCAGAATTGCAGAACTGGTAAAAAATGACGACATACTCAGGGAATGCGAGGACCTCAGACTTTAGAATGAGGCAGATAAAGAGCTGCAACAGCTTTACAAGGACCTCGTATTCAAAAACAAGATGGCTCCATTGTATGTATTCTTCTATATTCCTTTCGTCTTTTTCACAATTATTTTTGTCCATTTCTATTGATTTAATCTAACTGAACTAAATTTATGTGCAGTAATCTTGTATATTGCTCTCCTGCAAGTCAAAATGAAGTTGAAATTATTCTGACAGCATTAGACATGCAAGACATATTCAACTATCAAGACATGGAGGCTGGTATACTAAACATAATAATAATGATGATGAAAGAAGAACAAGAAAAATCAAGAAGTGAACCACAATCAAGTTCACAAGAGGTGCAACATAAGTGGTCTGCATTTATGTTACCCCACACATTGGTAAGAATCAAAACTGAAACATCCCTCCTATTCATGTGTATACTGATGAAACTAACTAATGTTATTATGTCTTTGTTTTTTGGAAAACAGTCCATCATTCGCAATGCTCGTGTTGAAGATGCAAAAGCCGGTGTCATTGGAACTTTCAAAACAGATGTCGACGACCTAATCATGGGTTTACAGGACGACATAGAATGGCTATTCATTCCTGTCTTTAATGATGGTATAAAACACTATACACTCCTGACATTCAACTTCAGCTCGTACGAGTGGGCACACTACAACTCCTTTGTGCAAAACACGTACGAATCGAGCAAGGCAGATGCAGAATATATGAGGGAGGTCTTAGAGCCTATTATAAGGAGAAAAATTGACATGATGAGGCAAAAATACAAGGCGACGATAGAGTATGAAAGCACAAATACGAACTTTCGTTCAAATTGCCCACAACAAAAAGCACCCAACTGCCTCTTGTACACAGCATATTTTATGAGGTGCTTGATGATTCATCCGTTCACAATACCAGCAAAAGGAAAGGACGATGACAAAATTCACAATAGGATTACAAAAGTTAGGTTGCAATGGCTTAAGAGGTTGCTTAAAAGTCCAAATACAAATGATGAACACATTATGAAAATGACAATGTAAAACACATTATGAAAATGACAATGTACTAAGAAAGAATTGTATATTACATTGTTCTGTATATATGAAAATGAAAATGCAGTTATATTCTTCTGTGTCTGCGTCTTTTGGTTACATCTGATGTCTTGTATTACATTGTTCTATATATATATATATATATATATATATATATATATATATATATATATATATATCATTTTTCAATGACCATTCTGTGTCAAGTTCACAATGAAGAATGCCATTTTGTGCCATTCTCCGTATCATTCTCCGTTTTAATGAACACGGAGAATGTCCTATCTCTGTTGTACTTATAGGAGAATGAATATTCTCCGTGCTAAATAACACGGTGAATGGTCATTCCAGTTTTTAAACGCATGAGGATGACCATTCTCCGTGTTAAATAAAACAGAGAATATCAATCTCCGTGTTAAATAACACAGAGATTGGTCATTCTCCATGTTAAAACGCATAAGGATGGACATTCTCCGTGTTAAATAACACGGAGAATAGAATTCTCAGTCTTACTTAGCACGGAGAATGTATTCTCTGTGCTAAGTAAGACGGAGAATGCTATTCTCCGTGTTATTTAACACGGAGAATAGTCTTTTTAGTTTTAAAACACTGACGATGGTCAATCTCCGTGTTAAGCAAGACGGAGAATGCCATTCTCCGTGTTTTAAACGGAGAATGGTCATTTTAGTTTTAAATTACACAGAGAATGTCATTCTCCGTGTTATTTAGCACAGAGAATGTCATTCTCCGTATTTAAAACGGAGAATGGTCATTCCATGCATGATAGACCATTGTCCGCTTTAAATTACACTTGTAACAACTATTAAATGCTACCTTCTTTATTGGGGGGGTGGGCAGTTGAGTAGTTTGCGGAATGAACCTATTAAATGAGATTCATTATGCTGACTATTAGGTTCATCTGCATTTATTGGACAGTATGTCCTATATAAAGGGCTTTCTTGAGGAGCAAACTCCATCATCTTCATAGCATTTCCATTATGCACGACCCTGACTTAGTTTTGAGAGGAGAATGGCCTGGCATCAGTTGGCTGTTGGCTGTGGATCTCTTCGTTCAAAGTAGTTATGTCCTTGTAGAAGAACGCGTTGTAGTGAATCTCGAGATGCATTGGAAGACCTTGTTCGAACCTGAACAACATCTTGGCAGTCCTCGTACTTTGTCAAAAAGTTGGGGTGTCATGCTATGCCCTTCTCAGAAACGGTCTAGCATTCCCTTAGCAGAGCCACCCCGTTATTCCGGAAGAGCCACAAGTTGTGCTTTGTTCTGCTCATTCCGGCATTCGGGGTTGCGGGTACAGGAAAAGAGGAATACGCTTCGATGCTATCTTCTGTGAAGATAAACCCTCTCGTATGTGCACCAAGATGAATAAGGGTTGCACTTCTGTGAAGATAAACCCGCTTGTATGCTTCTTTAGGCCTTTCTGAATTTGTAATAGATGCTTTCTTTAAGAACAATATGAGTCTTTGTAATAGATCTTTTGTAGAAGAACAGTATGAGTCTTTCTGAATCTGTAATAGAGCTTTTGAACACATATTAAAGTCTTTCTTAATCTGTAATAGATCCTTTGAACACATATTAATAAAAGAACTTATTTCTATAATTTCTATTTCAATTTCATTTTTCTCTGTCTGTATACTTTGTAACATCTGCAGTGCATTCTATAATAAAATCACGGATAATATGACATTCAAAGTACAAATGAGAATGTTCATTCTCCGTGTTAAATTAAAGTACGCATTAGAATATGACATTTTCTGTTTTAATTAAAATGATAATGCCATTCTCCGTTTAATTCAACACGGAGAATGTCATTCTCCGTGTTGAATTAAACGGAGAATGGCAATTATAGTCTTATAGCGCATGAGAATGTTCATTCTCCATATAAGTTAAAACGGAGAATGGATTTCCCAGTATTGAAACGAATGAGAATTCCATTCTCCGTGTTACCCGAAACGGAGAATATCATTCTCCGTCCTGAATTACAAGGAGAATGGCACGGAGAATGAACATTTCCATTCGTTTTAATACTTATAATGCCATTCTCCGTCCTAGATTAACACAGAATGAGATTTAACACGGAGAATGACATTCCGTATGTCACCTAACACATAGAATGTCATTCTCCGTGTCACCTGACACGGAGTATGTCATTCTCCGTGTCACATAACACGGAGAATGACATTCTGTGTGTTAGGTGACACAGAATGTCATTCTCCGTGTCACCTAACACGGAGAATGACATTCTTCTTTTAAATCCACACGGAGAATGTCATTATTTGTTTTAAATGTCATTCTCCGTTTTAAATCGACACGGAGAATGTGTGTCACCTAAAACGGAGAATGGCATTATCTGTGTCACCTAACACACAGAATGTCATTCTCCGTGTTAAATTGAAACGGAGAATGTCATTCTCCGTGTCACAAAACACGGAGAATGACATTCTCCGTGTTAGGTGACACAAAGAATGTCATTCTCCGTGTCACCTAACACGGAGAATGTCATTCTAAGTGTTAAAACGAATGGAAATTACACGGCGAATGACATTCTCATTGTTAGAACAAATGAAAATGCTATTCTCTGTGTAATTGGAACGGAGAATGACATTCTCCGTCTAAGAATGACGGAGAATGGTCATTATGCATTCAAAAACTGTGAAACATTAGATATAACAGACTTCAAAATAGAACCATTGATATCAAAATTGTAAGAAATGTAAGGAAAAAAAAGTTATATAAAAGGAAGAATATATGTATATGTATTAACGAGGGGACACTGCCTCCTCGACCACCGTAGAAGCACGTGGGGGGAGAGGGCAAGTACTGCGATTGTGATTACCTAATTCAAGACAATTATGGATCCTAACCTTCCTTTTCTCTTTTCTCTTGTTTTCATAATTGCTCTTATAACGGTCCACCTTTGGTCGGCCGGGACCCCGTTTCGGAACAGGGGGGTAGGACCAAATCAGTTGAATTATTTTCAAACTGTTTTCCAAAATCTGGAACAGGACGAATAGCACATGAATATAGCTTCTGGTAGAAATCTGATGTCTAATACTGCTCCACAAAATCGTAGACAGATTTGCCTGAACCAAATCTGATGCATTGGATTGCATGGCTGCATGGGAATCCATATACCTTCCATCTACGACAACTACAATGCCAATCAAGAAGATTCACCAAGTGGGAGGAAGTATCTGCCATCACCTCAAACTCGAAATCACCAGACCGATATACCTTATAAGCCATGCCATCATCTGTAAGCTGCTTCAGCATATTCTCGGCATATGGAGTCAATATGTTATTGAAATCACTTGCATCCTTGTGGCGATCTGAGATCATCTTCATCATCTTCACTCGGATGACATTTACAAGTGCTGAAATAGGCATTTTCTTCTCAGCCTTTATCCATGAATTGAATGACTCTGCACAACTAGAAGCAACCTCGTCGTATCTACATCCCGGAAAGAATGCATTTGACCAATTTTCAGGCTTTTGTTTATCCATCCATTTCACAACATGACCACAATTCAGATCATAAATCTTCTTAATTGCTTGTTTATACCCACCTTTATACAGGAGAAAAAGACTAATTAATAAAGATGGAAATCAAGGAACAAGCACATAAAAACAAGGACCATTCTCCGTTTAATTTAACACGAAGAATGTTATTCTCCGTATATTTTTAAACGGAGAATAACAGGAAGAATAGCACGGAGAATAGTCATTCCCATTGTTAGAACGCATGAGGATTGTATTCTCCGTTCTAAACTGACGGAGAATGACATTCTCCGTTCTAAATGACACGGAGAATGACATTCTGTGTATAATTTAAAACAGATAATGTCATTCTCCGTGTGAATTAATACGGATAATGACATTCTCCGTGTTATTTACACGGAGAATGTTCATTCTACTTGTTAAAATAAAGGAAAATGCACAGAAAAGCTGCATATATCTGTCTCATTTACACACCTGGAGTTAGAGCATATATTGCTTGCCTCCAAGCTTCAAGTACATGCAGATACACTCTTTCATTTCCTTTCTCCTTCAGTGGTATGTTATTCTTCATGTGATAATAGCAATAGCTATGGTAAGCAGTAGGAAACACTTTGGGAACTTCAGAAACTAAACCGGTGCCTTGATCTGAAAGAAAAACGATACACCTACTACATCCAACAACATTCTTGAGATTTTTAAGGAACCATTCCCAATTGTCACCATCTTCGCCCGAGACTATACCGTAGGCAATAGGGTAGAACTGTTGGTTACCATTCTTCGCTGTAGCAGACATCAAACACCCTCTAAACCTCCCTGTAAGGAAAGTCGCATCCAAATATAGCATCGGGCGACAATATTGAAAGCCTTCGACACAAGCCCCATATGAAAGAAAAAGCCGTTGAAACCTCATTGACGTATCATCTTTCTGAAAGTCGATAACGGAACCAATATTGGTTTCCTTTACCTTTTCGACATACCAACACAAGTCGCTGTAAGCTCTAACATCATCTCCATACATTTCTTGGTGCACCAACCTAATACCATGGTATGCCTGCCCGTAGGTAAGAGATAAACCGTAGTCAACCTTGAATTCATCAACAACTGATTTTGCCGACTTTTTAGGATCCATCCGAACAATGTCACTAACCAAACTTTTCACAAACTTTGCTGGAACAACTATATTACCTTTATCCATATAGCCAGCTCCACAATTGTGTTCTCCCACATACCTCTTCACCTCAAAAATTTGATTATCTTTCGAAATGGATATAGCATGGAAGCTCCACAAACAAGCATGGGTCTTGTAATTCTTGCAGCAAACGGTGTACCTCCCCGGCTCAGATTTTAGAATATGGAATGGATGACGAGATTCAAAACATACCTTCCTAACAGCGTGCCTAACTTCTTCAACACCATTTAGGAAAATCTGACCAACGCCTGTAATTGATCCAGGCCACATATCCGATTTCCTCTTCTTTACTGTCTCAATTGAGCTCTCATAAAATTCAACTACTCGTTTATCCTTTACACTAGGAGAACATCTACTACTCAAGGAACTAGAAGAGGAAGACAAAGGTTCCATAGGAAGTCGATGAAGAACATGGAAGGTATACTTGCTCCACAAATAGATCAAAGCTCACGTCATGGGTACCACTGAAACCCCCAACCAAGGACCGAAGCCAAAAATCACTGTCACCATACAGTTCAGTCCCATCAGAATGCAAAAACTTGAAACGAAAGGAAAGTGGATCCAAAGAAGTCCATCAATCACACACTTGATGCTTTAAAAATTCCACGGTACTTTCATGTGTGACACGGCAGGAAACTATGTCTCTCTTGAAACAAAGATTAACTAAACAGCTTGAATCCATCCCCCCTGATAACATAAAAACAGAAGAGATCACAAAATAGGACAACACATATTTCTGACATTCTCCGTATAAAACAGACGGAGAATGATCATTCTCCGTCTAAAACAGACGGAGAATGATCATTCTGAATGAAAAATGTTCATTCTCCGGTCAATTCTAACGGATAATGGTCATTCTCTATAATCGTTGCTCAATTAATAATCTTCATAACAAATTCAAATTCAGCAAAAAATTTGCGACTGGACGAAGATGATGTATGAATTTCTACATATCTAAACTCTCACCTTGTTTTAAGATCTATAAAAAAGAAAAGAAGATGATCTTCTCTCCACAATTGACCTAATCGCCGAAAAACTTCAAATCACTCCACGAAGAAGAAGAAGATGACGACGACGACGATGAGCGAAGTTCGACTGAAGAAAATTACAGTGAACAACGAACGATATTTGCGATCTCTGCTGAAGATGAGAACAATAGAATTCAGATCTCTCGTGAAGAAGAAGAATAAAATCGCAATCCAAATCTGAGTTTGAGAAATCAGAATCATAAATATATGACCAAATTTGCGCGAAGGGGTATTTTTGGAACTATACAAATGACAATAGAGCATCTAAATGGAATCTTATAATATTTAACGTGGAAATATATAATTATGGCATTTCATAAAACCCACCCTGCGGGTGGGTTTTTCATAAAGCCCAACCCCGAAATTGGGTTTCACAGCAATTTCTATATATATATATATCCCTTGTCGCATTTAAACTATATCCTAATTTGATTTTGGTTTATGATATGATTTCATTTTGATAATGGAGTGCAATGCACGTGCCTTTGGGCTAGTGTAACTTAATGTGTATGCAATGCATATCACAAAACCATCTATGTTGTTCTGGGCGCTACGCGAGGCGAGACGAGGCGACATGCCTCCCGCCTTGCCTAGGTGTCGCCCAGGAACTGCTCCTGCATATTTTCCTGTTGCTCCTGTTGTCCTGCAATCTGCAAAAGAAGAAATGGAACTGAGGAAGAAGAAGAAGAAGACATCAAGAAAAACAGCAAGTTTAGAAAACAGAAAAACAAAAAAACAGAACTGAAGAACAAAAAGAACTGAAGAAGAAGAAATAAAAAAACTGAGGAAGAAGAAGAAGACAAAAAACATACATGTTGGTTGTCTCTCTCACCCGAGCGGCATGAAGATTTTCTCTTTTTTTTTTTACTTTTGAGTTTGCAATAGCAGCAGAATTGGACTGGGATTCCTTCTTTTTGCGAAGAAGCAGCAGAACTAGATCGGAAACCCTAAAGCCCAATAAGGAAAACTCAAATAGAAATTACATATATAACCATCAAAGAACTTGCCGCCTAGATATCGCATTTTATTTCCTCTGGGCGACCCTAGGCGGTCGCCTAGGCGACCATCGCTACAACCAGAAAAAAAATAATGCAAGTCGAGACGGTAAGCTTTTACCGGCACTCCTAGGTCGTCTAGGCATCGCCTACGACAACATAGATAACCATTATATATATATATATATATATATATATATATATATATATATATATGTTGCACGTAAAAAAATCTATGACATTGTTAAAAAATTAGATAAAATTTTAAATTATACTAAAATATTTTAAATATGACTTGAATATATTTTAATTATGATTTGTTATAGATATGTTTTTAGAATTTTGGATATGTATTTTGTTAGATAATACCATGTACTTAGTTTAAATATAATTTATATTGAATATATTTTAGGATTTGTTATATGTTCAAGTAGTTTATGCGGTAGATAATTTTTTTAATTTTTTATTATTATTTAAATGAGGATATACATACGGCTTGGACGGCTTATTTTTGAGCCGTTTCCAAGGCACATTATATATATATATATATATATATATATATAGAGAGAGAGAGAGAGAGAGAGAGAGAGATAGAGATAGAGAGAGAGAGAGAGATAGAGAGAGAGAGAGAGAGAGAATAAGGGAGGTAGGGTGCCACCTCACGGGGGGGGGTGTCTACTTGTCACCCCTCCATGCTATCATCATGCACATGGGTGCATGATGATAGCATGTGGGGGGTGACAAGTAGACACCCTCCATAGGGTGGCACCTCACCTCCCTCATCCTCTATATATATATATATATATATATATATATATATATATATAATGTCTTTGTTAGGGAAGGGGCAGTGGGAGATGGGACTGCATAAGGTGTAATATACCTGCTTTACAGATCCATAAATGCATTTGATGATTTATGTCTACTTTTTAATTAAATATGTAAATACTTTCCAACTACCAATGGACTAAAATAAAGATGAAAAATGCATACTAATCGTGCTATTGTCATATCTATCATATCTGGTTGCACAGGATGTTCACCAAGCAATCAAGGAGATAATCGTTAAGAACAGCCTATGCATTGTGTTAACCTTGCTACGATATGTATGGGCCTTCTTCCTACATAATTTGCAGTGTCATTTTGTATCAGGCATCTGTGTTTCCTATGGATAATAACACATCCATAATATGATGAGTAATGTATCTCTGTGTAGAATACACTAAGATTTCAATGTTTGCACTTATCAAGTTCCTAAATCTAAAAAAATCGACCAAATATAAATATTCATATAGCTACATGTATATTTGCAAATATGCACGTAAATGTCTTCTTGAATATACATTTTGGACTGTCAGAGAAACCATATTCGTGCCAAAGTCAGAATTTGCAGTATCAGCCGATACCAATACGATACAGCCAATACGTATCGGTTTTGACATGCCCATATCCAATACCAACAGCTACCGATACAATCCGATATCGACGTTGAGAGTCTCTTTCCCGTTCAATTCGGCAACCAAAAAAATATATATATATATAGACAATGAAAGGAATAGTGTCAACAAGGTCGGCAATGTTACACTGTGTCAATAAGATTCCTCGTCGATGAATTATAGCCATTACCATTTGTCAAAGTTGTATATCTATAAATTCACAACATTCGTCCATATTAATATTATTCAATTCAAAACTATTTAGTGTGGTTGCACTATATCTAAAGGCAAACAAATAAGCAATTAAACTATTATTCCATTTAAAATTATGTCCATTACAAGAAGATAATTATTCCATCTAAAACTAACGAGAAACAACTTTTGATATATAAAACTATGTCTAGATATATCAAATATCTTTCTAGAATCTTAAAATACTTTTTACCATTATTGGCAGGGGGGCGCAGAAATTTAAGAGAGTGGGGTCAATCTCAAATGTAAAGCAAATCCAAAAAAAAAAAAAAAATCACATACTAAAAATATAATATATATTTTCACACATCTTAAAAGAACAATTTTAAGGCTTATTAAATATCATTCATGACAAAGTAGACAGCTGAAAAAAGAGAAATTTGAAGTTAGGTAGCAAAATTTTCAATGTCTAGTTTTTTGTTGAGAGAAGCTCATCATTGTCGCGATATAATTTTCTGTAGTATATTGTTCGTTTTAATATGCTATATAGTAACTTCGGGTTTAAATGTGCAAGAATATCTGTAACTTCAAACTTGAGCTACTATATAGTAACTTGTTGAAAGTAGTTCTTTTTCAGCTGCCTACTTTATAACCTACTTGTTATATAACTTCAAAAAAAAAATCAGTGGGCTCAGTTGAACCCACTTGACCTCATGTGTGTCTGCCCCTGATTATTGGCTTTCCTAAACGAAAAATCCAATACTCCGATCCGAAATCGTCAATACTACCGACACCGCCGATATCTATACTCATAGGACAGGTCTGAAACCAATTCCGATACCGTGAACCTTGCTCAAAATGTGACAGGTCTCCATATCTACTAATCATAGCAACCATGTCATTGACAATGGAGATAACATTCGACATACAGTAATCCACATACTATACTGACATGTTTTGACAGGATTTAGTATTCTAACTAACATCGTCTTGCGGCAATTTGAACTTAAAATGTGACAGTTTGAAACCTATACAACCTGTTAGTTGACAACAGGATCACCTTTATCAGAAGATCCTTCACGTAGTTCAATTAAGGAAAAGGGCGAATGCAAACTAAAAGAAGATGCTAATTTAGCAAGTCATTATTGTAAATCTTTAACATGAGCTATATGAAGTATAAGAAAGAGAAACATGAGTATCTAAACGAATTAACCCAGGTACTTACAAATAGTGATTATAAAACAAGAACTCCCACATGGCTCAAAAGGTATGAATATGCACATGCAAATAAATGTCATTAATCAGCGGGAACTTTGCATAAACAACATGCAAAATCTTAACCAAATAATTGATAAACATAGTCTATAAAGAGAGAACTTTGTATGACTGTAGTTAAGAAAAGTTTAATTGCCTGGTTTTGAACAAGTGCATTATTTTGACTAGCCATCCCAATAATCCATGCTGAGGTTGTCCGTATCCCTGGTTCAGAGTTATGAAGTTCTTGCACCACAGCAACATAGCCACCAAGTTTGCTGAGATCTGGTAGTTGTGTAGTTAAAACCAGTTAGTTATAGATCAGTAGGATGACAAACATCAGATTGTGCACATAGAAGAGCAATATAGCATTCATCATACTTTAGGTATTCCCTCACTGCCAAACTGGCAAAAAGGAAGGTTTCTATCTTTGCAGTTACCTTTATTTGCATTATTAAAGCATTAACTTGTAAACAAAAACACATATGTAGATTATACATTGAGTAAGATATTATATAGTGCTAACCCGGAACATGTTTGCATGGACAGATCTGAGAATGACAAAACAATATGTACATAGTGACATGGACATGGCATAATTCTGGCATGTCCTTGTCTTGTCTTCCAACATGTTACATTCCAAATCCTTTTCGGTGCACGTGCGAGCATGTGTGTGCCGCTGGGGGGGGGGGGGGGGGGGGGGGGGGGGTGAATCAGTCAGTTTCAGACCCTCCAAATTCTTTCAGAAACGTATCGTTTTGGATGATACTTAAAACCTTGCAACCAAGCTTACCACTCCCATCAGTCAGTCTCAAGAGCATGTAACTTTTGATAAACCAGTCCAGCAATGAGGAAGTGAATGTCAATACTGAGTTAAAAGTCACTACATGATGTCCTTCCAAAATACAGGAGAGAACATAAGATAATATCAATGCACCCCAACGGAACACTGAGTTAAAAGTCACTACATGATGTCCTTCCAAAATAAACAAGTTGGTGCGAAGTAATCCACCTTAACTTATCTTATGAATGATGATTTAGTCAAAATGTTTCCAAGAATTGTACAGTGCTAGAAGCCTAAAAGGAAGACCTTTGCCCATAAAATAGTTTGTCAAAAAACAATATAATAAACCATAGCATAGTAAATATCTTAAGCAACAATGAAAGTCTACTTTAGTATACAATATCAATACCTAATAGAACTTCTTTTCAACCTAAATCTATTACAAGCATGTAATAATTTAACCATGACAACTTTGAATTGCTAAATCTAACTACTTCCATCCACCATGATGTTATTAAAATTGTTCTTCAAAAGGTAATATTACCATTGGCATTATCAATAGACTCAACAAGAATCAAGAGTTCATTCAATGCATGCTGCCGATCTTCCAAAGAAGTAGAAGAATTGTTCAAGTCAGCTATAGATATTTGCATCAACTCTGAATCTGATGGCACTTTTAATCTCTCCATCAACTCCTGCATTTAAATATGGAAAATGTGCAAAGTAATAAGCAAAGCTCTAAACTTAATCCTTGGTGCCATAAATAATATTGCCTATATAATCAGAAGGTTTTCTTAAATAATAAATATAACAAGGTCCTTGACTAAAAAAATAGACATCAATCATGTGCATAGATACCGAACAGCCTCATACTTTGATGAAAAGTAGGGTGTGTAGGTTACCAATCGATGTGCAATGTAGGCAAACCAAAGAAATTTATATGACCAAAACCAACCTACAGGCCCCCCAAAGACCAATTCATTCAGTTAACCAACTTGGCCAATGGGCCATTCGGTTAATTTGCTATAACCATGGTCCCAAAACCCGTAGAGTACCCATGTCTAACAAGGTTCAAATCAATTTAGCATGAGTTTGCAAACAAATTTAAATTCCAAATCTTTGTAGGTTCAAATGTCACTGTCCTTGCCTACATTATTAAAAACATTGGCCGTAGTCACGCTTTCCAGATCCCAAATATCAGATGTTTTATTAAAATAGTATATGTACTTAGATAAACGACAGATACGTAAAATTAAATGTATATTAGGTTTTCCAGAAAACCATTAACAGCACTAATATTCTAATAAGAATCTTTTCTCTGCTAATCCTTGCAGATATTTTTCAGCACAATAATTTATAACACCTTGCAGCCCATTATATCTTGTTTAATAAATTATAGTAGAGTGCTTAAATTTACAGGAGAACAATGACAATGGAGATGCAAAAATACAAAAATATGAATGCAATTACTTCTCACCTTTATTTCTACTTGGCGTTTCTGTAGATCGTTTGCAGATAATCTTTGGACATCATTTGCCTTATCCCTCAACTTTTCAGGATCAGAGTGACCTAATTTCCATTAGAAATAAACATTATGCAAATAGTAAGTTCATAAGAAGTTATAGTTATGTCTCCTTAAACTTAATGGGGAAGACAAAATGCAGTATCTAGAAAAGGAAACTATGAAATCATACTCATGATATGATGTTTTCTTTTACTAAATAGACAAGGCCCTATATGGAGTAAGTTTTAGCAATTAGCATATGACTCTTAGTA
Source organism: Iris pallida (assembly GCA_029216955.1). Classification (NCBI taxonomy): domain Eukaryota; kingdom Viridiplantae; phylum Streptophyta; class Magnoliopsida; order Asparagales; family Iridaceae; genus Iris; species Iris pallida. The sequence goes on along the minus strand of JANAVB010014199.1, from coordinate 1,327,894 downwards.
AACTAAAAATTCAAGAAAATGTCACATTCTCTCTTCTGAGTACCGTTAAGTTCATACATTCACGTCTCAAGAATTACATATTGCTTTATTTTTGTGTCAATGATATGATCAATTGTCAAAAACAGAATCGTGAAGCATATGGAGACATCCTTTTGCAATTACAATCTCATTCGCATAGTTGACAGCAACATCAGGAGCCAAACTAGCACCTTGCATATTAGTGTCTACAAGTGCATAAGCAAAACAATCTAGGTTGCATAGACACAGACACTATACAGATTCAAAACCATTTTGGTATGAATACGATTATATAGACACTAAAACATATTTATATACATATTTTATTAACTAGATTTGTGTTTAAGCTTTTAAGCATGTTCTGGTTAGCAATTATGTTCCAAGAGCTCTCTATAAAGGACTTGCTGCAAAGAGATGTTACTTCACATATCTCAATTAAATTTGGCACGGTTACGACAAGTCGAGTCTCTTTCAACAATGTTATTGGTCTATTTGGAGCCTACACGTGGCAATTTATATCTGACATGATGTCAAGGAATTATCATGCCAGATATGGATAAGGATACTGATATGACCTCCGGAGGATAAACCATGCAAAATAGAAGATACAAAGCAAAGACCAATTGACCATTTTTTTTTATTGATGAGTTATCAAAAATTGGAAGTATATAAATAATTATGCTACCAAGCCTTTTTTTTATTTTTCACGAAGTATGATGAACTAACAACCATGAATGGAAGAGTGTAGGCTAATTTGAATTGAACATCCTGAACTTTTTCTAATTTACAAGTTGCTACCCTGAACTATTTATAATTTCATAGAGACAAGTTAATTATCTTGAACTACTAGGGTTTTGCAGCTTAATAACCTCCATTAGTCTATCATCCAACTTGATGGTCACCGTACAAAGCACATGACCCAAATGAATATTTTTGTCCTAAAAAACACTACCTTAGCCCTTCTTCCTAATCCCCATACCTAACCTTAACCTTAATCCTAACACTAAATGGGAAGATGGCGGAGGTGGAGGAGGAACCATGATTGTATGCGTGTGGTAGTAAACATTGTCGAATAACGCACACACACACGGGAGACAAACCCCCTCCGAACCCTCCATACACATACGTACAGCCACTCCGCTCTCCCTCATTAGGATTTGGGACAGTTAGGGTTAAGTATGAGGAAGAAGATTCAGTTAGAATGGTAATTCCACGTTGTTGTTTTACGGTTGTTAAAGGTGTAGTGTATCAAGTTGCATATTCCATATTTGGGAAAGTTCCGGGTATTTACGTGTTAATTATGATAGTTTATGCATTTATGGTACCAATTTGTGAATTATTATAGTTAAGGGTAGGAACTTGCAAATTGGGGAGGTTTGTATTTGTAATAGTAGCTATAAAGCCATGTTCCATGGACAGAAATACAGGTACAACTGATTTTATCGTGTCCTAGAGTACTTGGGAGCATATGTGCCGCGTCGGACGCGGATACTGGCACAAATGCTCGGAGCGTCCGCAAGAGATCGAAGGAAATAGAGTAAGTGGGAAGTAGAGCAAAGTCTTCCTTCTTTTTAGTCCACTACTTATCGATCGATCCGTAACCGTTATATAGAAGAGAAGGGGTAGGTAGAGTTACCTATGGCCCACTGGAGCATGCTGTCGAGGGAGGAGAAGGCGCCGGCGAGGTCGTCGTCGGGGGAGGCGGACGGATCGTCGGACTCCATCGCCGAGAGGAGGTCTCCGTCGTCGGTGGCCCAGAATATCCCTCCCCCTCCTCCGTACGACGTCTTGTTCGGCCGCTGCCGCTGCTGTCCCTCCTCCGCCGCCACAGCCGATACGACCGATGCGACCAAGAAGAGCAGAGCACCGACCACCGCGAAAGAGAAGAGCCGACCCATGGGAAGTAGAGGAGAGAGAAGAGAACGAAGAAGGGATTGGGGGTTCTCGAAAGGAAGATGGCAACGAAACCAACTCCTTCTAGAAAAGTCCAGCCACCGAGCCACGTACGTGATTATCCAATGGATCAGCGCCACGCGTTATGCCACGTCATTGGATGTCCACACTCTCTCTCCGGTCCACTTCTTGGTTAACACTGTGTTTGGAAACATTTGTGGGGAGTGAGAGAAAAATTTGAGGGGAAGGAAAATGGAGGAGAATAAAATGAAAGTAAAGTTAATTTTTCCTTCCTTTGTTTGGATGGACAAAAAGTAGGGGAAGGAAAAGTTTAAAAATAATTTTTTATTTGTTTATGGATATAGGTATAATTACTATTTTCTTCTTGGTATTCTCAAATGATGATTTAATATTAACTTTTTGAGGGGTGGTGGGGTAAATTCACTCAAATTCCTCTCATCTCTCTCCATTTTTCTTCCACATTTGGGAGAAAATTTTTTTGGTGGGACCCACCTACTTTTTCCTCTCAAATTTTTCTCCCCCATGTTCTCTCCCCCTTTCCAAACACCATCATTTAAAATTTTTCTCTCACTTTTTCCTCAACTTTTTCCTTCCTCCCATTTTCCACCCTTCCCAACCAGTACCTAAGGGTCCTGTGTGTTTATTTATTTATTTATTGCAATGTATTTTTTTATTACAACCTACACACTTACTTACAACATCATTAGTCGTTGGAACTCTCAAATGTAATTTGAAGTCCAAAATTTAAAAAAATAATAAATAAATAAATATAGAATGGGTCTGATTTGTATGAAAATAGTAGGATATGATAAAATGAGCTCCGGTTCCAAAGATTGTGTGGTCAAAAATTGATGTGAAAAAAAAATAATGTAAATTCTAGAATCAAGAAAATTGGTCTCTAAATTGTCACTTATTATTTTACAAAATGAGTTCCTACAATCTATAGTCTAGAAATTGGGAGGCCCAACCCTTAGCACCTATAGGTCGGATGAGACCGAAATTGTAGAAATTGGAAGTAGTGATGAGACTTAGGTACTGTTTGGGAAGAGGAGGAAATGGGAGGAATGAAAAAGTTGAGGGAAAAGTGAGAGAAAAATTAAAAGTGATGGTGTTTGGAAATGAGGAGCGAAAATGGGGGAGGAAAATTTGAGGGAAAAAAGTAGGTGGGGTCCACTAAAAAATTTGCCTCCCAAAAGTGGGAGAAAAATGGAAAGAGATGAGAGAAATTTGAGTGAATTTACTCCATCACCCCTCATAAAGGTAATAATAAATTATCATTTGAGAATATCAAGGACTAAATAGTAATTGTATCTCTATCCCTAAACAAATAAAAAATTATTTTTAAACTTTTCCTTCTCCTACTTTTCGTCCATCCAAACAAAGGAAGGAAAAATTAACTTTACCTTCATTTTACCCTCCTCCATTTTCCTTCCCCTCAAATTTTCATTTCCCTCCCCATAAAAGTTCCCAAACACAGCGTTACTATTCTACAAAATAAGCTCCTACGTTCTAAATCTAGAATCTAGAAAATGGGATGAGCCTTACTAATGATGCTATTAGGAATTCGAACCATGTCGGCTCAGTCTGATATCTGCACATCTTTCCACATGAGCTATATGTCCCGGACATTTTTTTTCCCAATGTATTACTCAAACAAACGCAAGACTTACTAATTTGAGGTATTCGTTTTTTATACTTACTGTCAGTGTATAATGATATTATTTATAAATAGTAAATTTTATGTGCAAATCTGCAAATAATTTATCATTTAATTTATAATTACATAAAAGATTGTTGCAATATACCACAATTTTATTATGACAAACAATTTGTATGAAAGGTTGATATGTCAAAAGCATATGATATGTCAACAGTTCATTTGCATTAAAGGTTGATATGTCAAAAGCATATGATAGGCTAGAATGGTTTTTTATCAGTCAAGTTCTATCGGGTTTTGGAATTACTGGTACATCAAATCAGCTGATTATGCAATGTATTACCACTTCTTCTTTCTCAATTTTGATTAACGGTGAGCCTTCGACCATTTTCTCCCCTACTAGAGGACTTCGACAAGGATGTCCTCTCTCACCATATTTATTCATCTTATGCATGGAAATCCTTTCCACTCTCATAAATGTCATGGTTAGGAACAATTTGTATGAAAGCATTACTCTTCGAAATTCCACCACACTCTATTCCCACCTTGCTTTTGCAGACGATCTCCTCTTTTTTGGGAAGAGTTCTCTCCATAATTTGTCACAGGTCAAAATCATCCTCAAAACTTTCGAAAGTTGGTCTGGACAGAGAATAAACTTTGATAAATCATCTGTTTTCATCTCTAAAAAAACTGATTTGATCATGAGAGAATTACTACTTTCTCTTCACTGCTTCATTTGAGTGCTTCAAAACTTAAAGGTTGGCACAGGAAAAGCCTCTCTCATGCTGGGAGAACAGTTCTCATTAAGTCCACACTCTCCTCCATCCCAACTTACTACTTTTCATCCTATCTGATACCTAAGAAGGTTACTAACAACCTTGTCAAAGATCAGCGTAATTTCTGGTGGAACTCTGTCGAGAAGAAGAAATTGCATTTCACAGCTTGGCATAAGTTCACAAAGCCTAAATTTCAAGGTGGGTTAGGAATCAGAGATCCTCACATAATCAAATCTTTCCCTTGTTCTCAAATTGGCTTGGAGATTTCTCACTGAAAAGAACACTACTTGGGCTGCATTACTTCAAAGCAAATACCTTCACAATACTTCTTTTTGGACTGCTACTCCCTTGCGAACTTCTTCCTGTACATGGAACAGTATATTGCAAATTAGAGAATTTTTGATTGATAATGTAATTTGGTCTATTGGTGATGGTTCTCAAGTTGATATATGGCAAGATCCTTGGGTACCTTCTATTCCCAATCATAGAGTGCAAGGTTTTGCTTTCAGTGATCACTGGGCGACTAAAGTATCTGATCTCATTAATAGTTCTACCCATACTTGGAAGGAAAATTTGGTTCATATGTTATTTCCTTTGAATGAAGCTTCTGCCATACTGAGAATTCACATTTCTCCAAATTGTACTGATGATAAGCTTATCTGGAAACACACTTCTGATGGGAATTTTACTACTAAATCAGCCTATCGAGCAATACATGAAAAACTTCTTTCAAATGTCAACAATCGGGAAGCAGACAACTTTACTGAATGGCGCAAACTGTGGTCTTTGAAATCTATCAGTTCAAATGTGGTACTATTTATATGGCGTGTTCTCACAAACTCTTTGCCTACAAATGACAACATTCATCATCGGCTCAACCATATAGAAGGAACCTGCCAAATCTGCAAGGTACACCCGGAAACAACTAACCATCTTTTTCTTTTCTGTCAAACAACAGGAACAATTTGGAATCATCTTCCGGATCTACTACCTCTAATTCATGGAGGTAGTACAATTTCAACAATCATTACTTACCTGTTGAAGGAAGGAGATCTCAATAAAATCTCAAGATGCTTCTACATAATGTGGCATATATGGAAAGCTAGGAACAACTACATTTTTCAGCAACAACCGATTAACATTAGAAGAATCTATGAGACTGCAACCACTATGAAGGAGAAGTTTGAGGCTTCCAATAAATGTTTGTTCTTCACTGCTAACTCAACTTCACAGGCTCCTCTCAACCTACGCTGGACTCCACCTCCCGATTCTCTATTGAAAATCAACTTTGATGGTGCTTATCTGGATAATAAGATGGCTGCAGGAGCTGTTCTTCGCAATGCTAAAGGAAGTTTCATTGTAGCAATTTCAAAAACAGAGGAGGGAGGGTCACCAATTGAAGCTGAGGCACTTGGTATTCGTCTTGCTATGGAGATTTGTGGCTATTATCAACGTCACAAAATCATCATTGAAGGAGATTGCCAACCTCTCATTGACTCCATCAATACTCCAGTAACTATACCTCTGTGGAAGGCACGTCAGACTATTGAAGATGCTAGATCAATGCTCAAATTGGTCTCTAATCTTTCATTTTCCTATTGCTCCAGGAGTGTAAATCAATGTGCTCATACCTTAGCTTCAAATGCTCTTTTGTTCAACATCTCTAATATCAGTAATTGGTACGAAGAGATTCCTTCTTGTATTGCATCTCATGTTAAACATGATATGCTGTCTGTAACTCTTTGACATTCTTTAATGAATCCCCTGTTTTCAAAAAAAAAAAAAAAAAAAAAAAAAAACCATTTTACCACCTTCTTTCTATTTTCCTTAGTTCTAAAAACACAAATAAATACTAGTTTCAAATTTTCTAAATTATCAAAAAAAATGTTCAAAATGAACATTTTGCTTAAAATTTTCGAAAATTTTCACTCGAAGCATAAATATTTACTAAAAGTTCAGTCAAAGCATAAATTTTGAAATAATTTCAAAAAAAACACAAAAATGCTCTTGCGAAGGGCGTTTTCTTTTTTTTTTTTAAAATTAGTTTATGTAACGGACGTTAATGGAAGAAAACGAATGGAAAAAAATAATTATAAAAAGAAAAATGCCCTTAGGAATGGCGTTTTCCTTCTTTATACATTTTTTTTTGTCGTGGTGGCCCCCACTTCCTTATGTCTCTCTCTCTCACTCTCTTACGTCTCTCTCTCTCTCTCTCTCTCTCTCTCTCTCTCTCTCATAGAAACTTCGTTAATATTACAACTATTTTAACTGTAATAAATGCTAGAAGAATATGTTCATGTATTATAATATTTGTCACTAACTGGCACAACTTGATCACATTAACTGACACCACTTATAATAAAATCGAAATTATTTCAAGAGAGTGAGAGAGAGAGAGAGAGACGTAAGAGTGTGGGGGCCACCACGGCCTAAAAAAATGTATAAAGAAGAAAAACGTCCTTCCTAAGGGAGTTTTTCTTCTTCTTTTTTTCCATTCGTTTTCTTCCATTAATGTCCGTACGTAAACTAATTTTAAAAAGGAAAACGCCCTTCGCAAGGACGTTTTTGTGCTATTTTTTAAATTATTTTAAAAGTTGTGCTTTGACTGAAATTTTAATAAATATTTATGCTTTGAGTGAAAATTTTCGTAAATTTTTTTACCAAGCTAATTTTTAAATTATCAAATAAATTTATATATTATTGTTATATGAAGGTGGACTTCGTGATTAACTAGTTTTATATCGTTTTAATAAAAAAACTGAGGGTGAACTTATCTTTTTATTTGTACTAGTAAATTTGTGTTAAAAATTGGAAAATGAACGAATCAACGCGAGGGACTGTTGTGCGAACCGCGAACCACATGGCGGTCCCCCATATGCCCAGCCTCCTTGCTAATGTGGACCACCCCTTCGGCGCCATCCTGCCCAATGGGGAATGGCTACGTGGCGCACGGTTCGAGTAGCAACATTTGTTGTTTGGTTGCAGTGAGCAAAAGCTCAAGCCCACACAATAGTCCCACATCGGCCAAGTAGGGGGTTTTGTTTGTGCTCATATTACTTGTGTTTCCTTTGCTTCATTAAAAGTTGTGTGTGGAAGCTCCATGGGCCACACGCGCGCGCCGCCGTCCGGCTCGGTTCGGTTCGGTTCGGCGCGCGTAACGGGTGCGGACACGTGCCCACATCTGCGGGCGCCGAATGCCGATCCGATTCCTTCCCCGGGTTCGGACTGAGACCCTAAAGATTTTTTGCTCCTTTCAAATATTTCTGACCGTTATAAATCTTTTTAATTCCGTAACATTTACTATTCATATTCAGTCCAGGTTTAATGAACCATGTGCTGAAAACTGTGTGTAACGTTTCTAATTAAATCAGCTAATTAAAACTGAGTTTAATTTCCCTCTCCATTGCAAGCCTATAAAGTGAGCTCTTTTTCTTGTTCTAAACACGCAGAAAATATTCTTCTCGAACCTCTCTAAATTTTTCGTCTCTTCGTACTGTTGCTACTATTCGTTGTTGCTCTGGGCAGAGCTAAGTCGGGGTCATTCTCTCAGCGTCGTGTGCGACTACGAGATTCCGGTAGAGCGGGGATTTTATCACTAGGAGCGTTCGGATACCGTCTGCACATAGATCCGGACTATCTCTTAGGGCAGTGCTACGTGCGCAACTTTTCCGGAGGCCGGTAACATTTAATCATTTTATTTTCTTGCAGTTTTAAAAACGAAGAATTGTGAAGAATTTTTTTAACAATCTAAGAGATATCCATTTAAAATTCTGTTAGCTTCTAAAGTTTCGCTACTGTTAAATAATTAAAAAAAATTAATAATCAATTATTTTGCTCAACGTTTCATTACTGTTAAATATAGTACAAGTACATTGCCGTAATTTATCAAAATTTCTTCTTGTTCTAATTTTGCATGTGTTTAGGCTTTGTTCAAATTTCCTGTTGTTCAAAGTTTGGTTAGAATATTCACATAGGTTGTTAGAATATTCAAAGTTTGGTTAGAATTTCTTGTTGTTAGAATATTCAAAATTTCTTTTCACAAAAACTTCTGTTGTTCTAATTTAGACCATAAGAAGTTACAAAGCTTCTGGTAGCAATTTCTTCTTTATTGTCCCATTTGCAAAGCTTCTGCTACATTCTTAACAATTATTTTTTGAATATTCACATTGGTTGATCATTGTCATATATATTACTCTTTGGATAATTGTTCTTATATAATTGTCATCACTTAAGTAAATTATTGTTCAACTGATCTTGTTAGAATTGACACCGTAGCAAATTTTTTTCTCTATCAATTCTAGCTTCTTTTACTCAATATTTTAATTTAGGCTAAATCAAACAATTAATTAATTTAGTAAAAATTCCTTTATTTTTTAAAGTTCTAAAGTTAAGATTTGTTTGGGAACAAGCCGAAAGGGCTGTCACGCCCCAGAACCAGAATACTGGAGAGCGGGGGCAGACATAGCCAGCTACGTATAACGGAATGGAATCCATACCGCTATACGGTCACGGCTGTCTAGATATGTGAGGGTTTCACTACAATCCATCAGTCTCTTAAGGTCATAAAATAGCCTATTGTCTCAATCTCAACCAACTAATAATAATCACAAGATATCAGATCTCCAAATATACAATTGTAAGGCGTCCCAAACATTACATATTCAGATGATCATAAAGCTAGTCGTTACAAAATGTGAGGACTAGCAAGAGTTCAGTCATACATAATCAACCCCCGGGGCTTGTCAATCATGTTACAGCCCGTAGGCAGACAGTAAGTAAGTACAATCGAGCTAACACTTGCTCGTCGACTAAACGCCTCAAAAGAATAATTTACAATATTACAGTGGGAGAACAAAAGAAACCCATTCGATGCCCTGGTTACGCCTGGTGACCACCATCGGGCTGGAAGACAGGTAGATCCTTTGCTGCTGCTCTGGTATCTGGCCATACAAAACCAGCTGGATCAGACCCCAGAAAGAGCAAGTGCCACAAAGGAGGCCACAAAATAAGAACCAAAGCCAGCAAATTAGCACAATAATATAATTACATAATAAGAGACAGTAATTTAAGAAAAAGCATGATAGGTAATTATAAAAGACAATCTTGCATAGAATCACTAAAAGACAGGACATATGGAAAAGCATGTCAGGATGATATACGATGAGATAACCATGGAACTATTCAGATAGCTAGGTTACAACCCGTAAACCAAACAAGGACCGGGGTTGTAACCCTTCGTCTGAACAGAACTTGGTTTCTCCCACCATTTATCGGCAATGTGAATATAAGAAATCAAGATATGCAATTATTCATGATATAGAATTAAGATAAAGCACGAGTAAGCATGTCATGAAAAAAATTGTACAGGATCAGGACAGGACAAGCGGGACTAGACTCCATCCAATCAATCACGGCCAAGCAAGTACTACGGCTTACTACTTAACTAACTAGGGTTATCACAGGCCTAGTTACTAGCAAGATGCAATGAGAAGTCCAAGTCCGGTTACCTGTTTGTTACTACCTGAGTGATCCCAGCAAGAAAGAAAAAGATAGCAGGATATAGCAGACACACTGTAGTAAGATACATGTGTCCTAAGGTACCACGCTCGACGGCGGGCTGGAAGTGCGCTCATCTCGACGGATAGCAACAAATCCCAAGTATATATATATATAAGGCCGGGACCAAAGGGGCAACGGGTAACTGGAAAATTCTCCATGAATTATTTGATTAATCTAGTCATTAATCCTAGCCATATTCAGTATGAATCCCTGACCGTGAAAAACCAGGGATTCATGTCCTAGACATGATGCAAGACAAGACAGGTTCATTTGTACAAGCACATTCACCCACGGTGTCAGGATTAACTATACATGTCATGTCATGTCAGGTAGCCGTCGCAACAGCCTTTCAAGATGTATCAGGTCAGGTTATCATATCAAGTGTACTAGTCAGGAGTGCGCCACGACGGGCCACTATCAGGTCATGCTCAATTATCAATTCCAAACATATCAAGTAAATTCGTGATTATCAAGTTCAGGACAAAAAGGCGTAAGGATATAAAATGGACTTAAAATATCTAATAAAATATCAATATACAGGGCTATAGAAGAGCTAAGAATTAAAGAAATAAGACCAAAACTCCAAGAGCCAATGGGTTAAGCAAGGGGTCAGGGGGGCAGCGTACGAAAAAGTCACGCACGCTGAGAGAGCAGCGTAGGTGAAAGTCACGCACGCTACAGGGAGCAGCTGCGTGAAAAGTCATGCACGCTCAAGAGGAGCAGCTGCGTGAAAATCACGCACGCTCAAGGAAGCAGCTGCGTGAAAAGTCACGCACGCTACAGGGAGCAGCTGCGTGAAAAGTCACGCACGCTCAAGGAAGCAGCTGCGTGAAAATCACGCACGCTCAAGGAAGCAGCTGCGTGAAAAGTCACGCACGCTACAAGGAGCAGCTGCGTGAAAAGTCACGCACGCTCAAGGAAGCAGCTGCGTGAAAAGTCACGCACGCTACAGGGAGCAGCTGCGTGAAAAGTCACGCACGCTCAAGGAAGCAGCTGCGTAAAAAGTCACGCACGCTGAGAGAGCAATGTACGTGAAAAGTCACGCACGCTCAAGGCTGCGTACGCACAAAAGCACGCACGCAGGAGACACGCTTCCAACAGGAAGCGTATCCAAGGCTCAGTGGCGTAAGCTAAGAAGCTCTGCATACTGCTCACTGTCTTCTCCAAACAGCAAGAACACCATGGTGAACCCAAAGCTTCAAAGCATCACAACTTGGCCATCCGAACTCCAAATCCAGATTTCCAAAGTTCCAACTTGGGTGAAACTGAAAGCTCTTCCACATGGAAACATCAAAATCCATAAACATCCAGCTAAAATAGATCAAACCATGCAAAATTCAGAAATGGAAATAACTTAGATCTATCACAATAGAGGCTCCAAATCACAAAAATCCAAGAACTAATGTTGATCACCATGTCCTAATCTATCAAATGGACAAGGAAAAGAGGGTTCTGATGTAGTGGCAAGATGCACTTGTCTAAGGTTAGGAAAGTTGTGGAGGAAGAAGAAGAAGAAGAAAATTAATGGTGGTTATGAGGAGAGAGAGTGGTAGGTGGGGATATAAAGAGGGGGAGTTATGGTGGGTTGAGGGTGTAGCATAGGGCTAGGGTGATCCAATGCACAAAAACCGAACCAAACCGAACCAACCCAATCCAATTAAAACCGAGCCATGATAAAACCCAAATACAAGAAATACCGAAATTCCACAAGTTGAGAAAAATAAAAATGTATGCCAAAATCCAGATACGAGTATAAATACGAATTACGGGAAATACGGAAAATGAGGGTGACGACTCTACCCACCTTAAAAGAATTCCGTCCTCGAAATTTAATCAAGGAGCTAGAGATTGCTACGACAAGCTATATTAAGCACAGACAAGCTACACTAAGCAGTTCAATCATGCAATCATACAATGCAAGCAAGGAAGGGAAAATGTAAGGCATAAGAAAGACATTATACCTTACGAGTCAAACAGGTCGGGATATCATGATCGGATGTCATCCTCACACTCCCACGTTTGACTCTCCCAAGGAGCGATGAACTCAAGCAACATGAACTAAACTGATAGTCTTGTGCTTGAGGTCTCTCCCCTTGGTCAAACAGGGACTCGGGCGTTTCCTCATACGAAAAGGTTGGTACCAATAACCGTTTTCGAATGATCTAGGACATGGCTCGGATCCGGAATATACCGTTGTAATTAGGACACATGAAACATGGCATGGGTCCCGCATAACGACGGCAGAAAGCAAGATAATAGGACACGGATACCTCTCTGCCGATTCTGGATCTGGGCCTGGGCCAGGGCGAACTGCTGAGGCCTCTGTTGCTGGAAGGCCTGGGCCTGAGACGGCAATGGGCCTGGGAACGGAAGCTGCTGTGGTTGGTGAACGGGAGCCGGTTCTGGTGCTGGTGCTGGTCCCATAACCGAGGGACTAGTTACTGTCGACAATGATCTGTTTCTGAACGGACAAGATCCTATCATGTGGTCCGGCGAACCACAAACCAAGCACAATCCCTGTGCTCTGCGGCACTCAGTAATAACATGCCCGGGCTTCCCGTAATGAGAACAACCGGTTGCGAAATGCCGCTTCTGCTTCTGCTGCTGGGGATAGGTCGGGGCAGAATGCTGCAAGGAGGTAACCGAATCTGTTCTCGTAGCTCCAATGGTCAGGGCCCTAGCTGCTGGGGTCGGTGCTGAGGATTGGTTCATCTGGTTATGAGACCGCTTCCGATCTCCGGTTCGGTCTGCTATCCTTCGGGAAGTGTACTCATGCCTCCTCGCTGCTCGCAAGATGGCATCAAAAGTTCTGTGCTCGAACTGCTCTACTGCCAATATGATCTCCAAATGCAGTCCCTGCTGGAACCGCTGGGCTCTATCAAACTCGGTCGCCACCAAGGTGGGGGCAAACCTACTGAGTCTAGAAAACTCCGATGCATAACTGTCGACTGTCCTGTTCATCTGCCTGAGATTACTAAACCTGGTCTGCAGGTCATATCTAGCCACTGCATCGAAGTACTTGGTCTGAAACATATCACTGAATACCGCCCACATGACAGGCGTACCTAAACTCGCTGCTTGCATAGCCCACCAGCTACGGGCTAGATCTAGTAACTGCAGGCGCACCACTGCCACCTTCTCTGCTTCAGGGGTCCTGGCTGCCTCCAAGATAACTTCAATGTCCTGTAGCCAGGCATCTGCAGCAATAGCATCCTCGGTGCCGTCGAAGAATGGAGGGTTCAGGCGCTTGAAATTGTTGACCGCACTGTTCCCTCGAGGACCAATTTCGCTCATAGCATCTTGTACTGCTTGCTGCAAGGCATCACCTCGACGGTCTTGAGACGCAAGCAACTCACGGATGAGCCCTATCAAGACCCCATCCTCTGACCCTGCTGGCTGAACTGGCTGGACTGGGGGCTCTGGTTCTCCAGAAGGCATGGCTCGAGAGGCGGCTGCTGAGGATTGGTCTTGATCTTCTTGCTGTTGTTGGTCTGCCGGCCGAACTTCTTCTGGCTGATCAACAGGAGTGATGCCGCTGAAGCAATGACATCAGAAATATTAAGGAAGGACCAGGATAGAACAATGATGCAAGCATGTTATCAAGTCAGGAATCCAAGGAGATAAGAAGATACGAGTGGAGATCAAAGGCGAGTACAGATTGAGACATCTATCCGGTAAACCCTCACATTTATTGATTGACAAGACCTGCATGGGCCACCACTTAAACCATGTCATGCCCCAGAACCAGAATACTGGAGAGCGGGGGCAGACATAGCCAGCTACGTATAACGGAATGGAATCCATACCGCTATACGGTCACGACTGTCTAGATATGTGAGGGTTTCACTACAATCCATCAGTCTCTTAAGGTCATAAAATAGCCTATTGTCTCAATCTCAACCAACTAATAATAATCACAAGATATCAGATCTCCAAATATACAATTGTAAGGCGTCCCAAACATTATATATTCAGATGATCATGAAGCTAGTCGTTACAAAATGTGAGGACTAGCAAGAGTTCAGTCATACATAATCAACCCCCGGGGCTTGTCAATCATGTTACAGCCCGTAGGCAGACAGTAAGTAAGTACAATCGAGCTAACACTTGCTCGTCGGCTAAACGCCTCAAAAGAATAATTTACAATATTACAGTGGGAGAACAAAAGAAACCCACTCGATGCCCTGGTTACGTCTGGTGACCACCATCGGGCTGGAAGACAGGTAGATCCTTTGCTGCTGCTCTGGTATCTGGCCATACAAAACCAGCTGGGTCAGACCCCAGAAAGAGCAAGTGCCACAAAGGAGGCCACAAAATAAGAACCAAAGCCATCAAATTAGCACAATAATATAATTACATAATAAGAGACAGTAATTTAAGAAAAAGCATGATGGGTAATTATAAAAGACAATCTTGCATAGAATCACTAAAAGATAGGACATATGGAAAATCATGTCAGGATGATATACGATGAGATAACCATGGGACTATTCAGATAGCTAGGTTACAACCCGTAAACCAAACAAGGACCGGGGTTGTAACCCTTCGTCTGAACAGAACTTGGTTTCTCCCACCATTTATCGGCAATGTGAATATAAGAAATCAAGATATGCAATTATTCATGATATAAAATTAAGATAAAGCACGAGTAAGCATGTCATGACAAAAATTGTACAGGATCAGGACAGGACAAGCGGGACTAGACTCCATCCAATCAATCACGGCCAAGCAAGTACTACGGCTTACTACTTAACTAACTAGGGTTATCACAGGCCTAGTTACTAGCAAGATGCAATAAGAAGTCCAAGTCTGGTTACCTGTTTGTTACTACCTGAGTGATCCCAGCAAGAAAGAAAAAGATAGCAGGATATAGCAGACACACTGTAGTAAGATACATGTGTCCTAAGGTACCACGCTCGACGGCGGGCTGGAAGTGCGCTCATCTCGACGGATAGCAACAAATCCCAAGTATATATATATAAGGCCGGGACCAAAGGGGCAACGGGTAACTGGGAAATTCTCCATGAATTATTTGATTAATCTAGTCATTAATCCTAGCCATATTCAGTATGAATCCCTGACCGTGGGAAACCAGGGATTCATGCCCTAGACATGATGCAAGACAAGACAGGTTCATTTGTACAAGCACATTCACCCACGGTGTCAGGATTAACTATACATGTTATGTCATGTCAGGTAGCCGTCGCAACAGCCTTTCAAGATGTATCAGGTCAGGTTATCATATCAAGTGTACTAGTCAGGAGTGCGCCACGACGGGCCACTATCAGGTCATGCTCAATTATCAATTCCAAACATATCAAGTAAATTCGTGATTATCAAGTTCAGGACAAAAAGGCGTAAGGATATAAAATGGACGTAAAATATCTAATAAAATATCAATATACAGGGCTATAGAAGAGCCAAGCATTAAAGAAATAAGACCAAAACTCCAAGAGCCAATGGGTTAAGCAAGGGGTCAGGGGGGCAGCGTTCGAAAAAGTCATGCACGCTGAGAGAGCAGCGTAGGTGAAAGTCACGCACGCTACAGGGAGCAGCTGCGTGAAAAGTCACGCACGCTCAAGAGGAGCAGCTGCGTGAAAAGTCACGCACGCTACAGGGAGCAGCTGCGTAAAAAGTCACGCACGCTCAAGGAAGCAGCTGCGTGAAAATCACGTACGCTCAAGGAAGCAGCTGCGTGAAAAGTCACGTACGCTACAGGGAGCAGCTGCGTGAAAAGTCACGCACGCTCAAGGAAGCAGCTGCGTGAAAAGTCACGCACGCTACAGGGAGCAGCTGCGTGAAAAGTCACGCACGCTCAAGGAAGCAGCTGCATGAAAAGTCACGCACGCTGAGAGAGCAATGTACGTGAAAAGTCACGCACGCTCAAGGCTGCGTACGCACAAAAGCACGCACGCAGGAGACACGCTTCCAACAGGAAGCGTATCCAAGGCTCAGTAGCGTAAGCTAAGAAGCTCTGCATACTGCTCACTGTCTTCTCCAAATAGCAAGAACACCATGGTGAACCCAAAGCTTCAAAGCATCACAACTTGGCCATCCGAACTCCAAATCCAGATTTCCAAAGTTCCAACTTGGGTGAAACTGAAAGCTCTTCCACATGGAAACATCAAAACCCATAAACATCTAACTAAAATAGATCAAACCATGCAAAATTTGAAAATAGAAATAACTTAGATCTATCACAATAGAGGCTCCAAATCACAAAAATCCAAGAACTAATGTTGATCACCATGTCCTAATCTATCAAATGGACAAGAAAAAGAGGGTTCTGATGTAGTGGCAAGATGCACTTGCCTAAGGTTAGGAGAGTTGTGGAGGAAGGAGAAGAAGAAGAAGGAAATTAATGGTGGTTATGAGGAGAGAGAGTGGTAGGTGGGGATATAAAGAGGGGGAGTTGTAGTGGGTTGAGGGTGTAGCATAGGGCTAGGGTAATCCAATGCACAAAAACCGAACCAAACCGAACCAACCCAATCCAATTAAAACCGAGCCATGATAAAACCCAAATACAAGAAATACCGAAATTCCACAAGTTGAGAAAAATAAAAATGTATGCCAAAATCCAGATACGACTATAAATACAAATTACGGGAAATACGGAAAATGAGGGTGACAAGGGCCCTTCTGTCAACAAGGCGAAATATCGTCTAAGCGACCGGTACTTAAGAGTTCCTGGGGAACCTCCGCTTGCTGGGATCCGGCCCCTACAGCTAACCCAACCTTATCAAAACTTGAAAAACTAAAAATTTAAGGATTTATTACTAAAATTATTTTAATTATTAATTTTAGTTCAAAACCATCTTATTGAGTAAATATAATTTTTTCAGACCTTAGAAATATGACTTCCAAGGAAGAGACTTTCTCTGCAAAGCCTGCAAAATTCAATGGCACCTATTTCAAGAGGTGGCAGAGCCAGATGAAATTTTGGCTTACCACTTTAGACCTGATTTCTGCCATCGATGGGTCCACGTCCATCTCAAATGATTCTGATGAGACTGAGTATGACATAGGGGTTTCCAAGTCCTCCTCTTCTTCTAAACCCAAGACCCCTAAGGAAATTGACTACCAATGCTTCTACAGAATCTTAAGCGCTATGTCGGAGTCACTCTACGACATATTTTTTGAGTATAAAAGCGCTAAAGAACTCTGGGATGCTTTGGAAGATGAGTATGGTTGTGATGATGCTGGAATTGATAGATTCAATTCTACCACATTCAACCAATATGTCATGGTAGATAACAAACCTATCAATGTCCAAATCCACGAGTTCCAAGAACACCTTAGGCAGGTTCAAGCCAAGGGAACTTTCTTTTCTACTGAGCACAAAATAGGATGCTTGATAGATAAACTCCCTCCGTCCTGGTCTAAAGTGGCAAAGGACCTTCTACATCTACAAGGATCTATTTCATACTCTCAAGCTCTACAGAGAATTAGAACAGAAGAGCAATATAGGTCCAAGACCAAAGCTAGGTCAAATGCCACAGCTAAGGTAAACCTTGTAGAAAGCCACGAAAAACCTAAGTCAAACAACCATCTCAAATCCAAGAAAAACTCCTTCAAAAAGAAGCAGAGTTTTCAACCTCCTCACTAAAACCATCATCACCAAAACCATCACCACCAAAACCCTCAACCCCAAAAACCTAGAACCTTTGGTCAGACTCAGGATCAAAGAAGATTTTGTTTCGTGTGTGGTAGAACCAACCATACAACCATCAACTGCTTCCAAAGGAAGAAAGAACCTATCCAGAACTCCTTCAAAGGAAAAGTCAAGCCAGAGGCTAACATGATTCTGAATGGGTCTTCTAGCTCCTTAAGGTCTGTAAGCTTTCAACTTGTAGTAAACTTGTCTTTCCATTATGATGATTGGTGGTTGGATTCTGGAGCTAATGTTCACGTTTTATTTGATCGCTCCTGTTTTTCAACCTATCAGGAATCAGGTAGACGAAGCGTAACCCTAGGAGATGGCTCAACGGCACAAGTTGTGGGAAGAGGACGAATAGATCTGAAGATGACATCAGAAATTTTTTTGCCTCTCCATGATGTGCTTCATATGCCATCTGTCAGAAAAATCCTTGTTAGTGGATCCTTCCTTGTAGTCTCAGGGTACAAAATTGTAATGGAGGCAAATAAAGTAGTTTTCTCTAAGAATGATCTGTTTATTGGAAAAGAATTTGTGAAATATGGACTTTTTGTTTTAAGTACTATGAATAAAAGTTATAATCCTTCTTTTGTTGCAAATGTTGAATCATCAAATATTTGGCATGGTAGACTAGGTCATGTGAACTTAGGATCTATCAAAAGGATGATGAACTTAGATCTTATTCCTAAGACTCCTATAGATGATGAACACAAATATGAGATTTGTGTTCAAGCCAAACACACTAGATTACCTTTCAAATCTGTCTATAGAGATTCTGAACTCCTAGAACTTATCCATAGTGATGTTTGTGATTCTAATAGGGTCTTGACCCGAGGCGGTAGGAAATAATTTGTAACTTTTATAGATGACTATTCAAAGTTTTGTTACACCTACCTCCTTAAGACCAAAGATGAAGTTCTAGACAGATTCAAGGTCTATAAATCTGAAGCTGAGAACCAGTTGGATAGGAAGATTAAGATCCTTAGATCAGATCGTGGTGGAGAGTATACCTCAAATGAAATGACTAACTTCTGTGAAGAGCACAGAATTATTCATGAGGTAACTGCTCCTTATTCACCACAATCCAATAGAATTGCTGAAAGAAAGAATCACAGTCTTTTAGATATGGTCAATGCCATGCTTCTCAGCTCATGTGCCCCTGACAATCTTTGGGGAGAAGCCTTATTGTCAGCCTGTTATATTCTTAATAGGATATCCAGTAAGTGGATCTTTAAGAAGAAACTTAGAGCCGATGGTACCATAGAAAAATATAAGGCTAGATTAGTGGCCAAAGGTTTTATCCAGAAGAAAGGATTAGATTATTTTGATACATACTCTCTTGTAGCTAGAATATCTTCTATTAGAACCCTTCTAGCTTTAGCATCCATTCATGATATGCTGATCCATCAAATGGATGTAAAGACAACATTTCTAAATGGAGATTTAGAAGAAGAGATATATATGGAGCAACCTGAAGGCTTTATTGCTAAAGGTCAAGAAAAGAAGGTTTGCAGATTAGTAAAATCTCTTTATGGCCTAAAACAAGCTCCCAAGCAATGGCACAACAAATTTGATAAAGTCATTATAGAATTTGGGAGTTGTGTTATTTTATGCTTGTATGTTGATGATATCCTTATTCTAGGATCTTCACTGGAACTGATAAATAACACTAAGAATTATTTGTCTAACCAGTTTGATATGAAAGACCTAGGTGAAGCAAACCTGATCCTAGGAATGCAAGTGTCAAAAAGGAAAGAGGGCTATACTCTATCCTTAGCACATTCAATTGAGAAAATACTAAGGAAATTTGAGTACTTTGACAAGAAACCTGCCCTTACCCCTTATGACAGTAATGTTATTCTCAAGCAGAACGAAGGATCACCTATAGAACAACATAGATATTCACAAATGATTGGGTCCCTTATGTACATAACAAATAGGACTAGACCTGACATTGTATTTGCTATTGGGAGACTAAGTAGGTATACTAGTAACCCAAATCAATCACATTGGACTGCATTGGACAGAGTATTTAGATATCTTAAGGGAACTCTAGATTATAAACTTCATTATACTAGACACCCTGATATCATAGAAGGTTACTCCGATGCAAATTGGGTAACTGATTCACATGATGTGAAATCCACTACTGGATATATTTTTACCCTTGCAGGAGCTGCAATCTCCTGGAGATCATGTAAATAAACTATCATAGCCAGAAGTACAATGGACTCTGAAATGATAGCTTTGGATACTACATGTTTAGAAGCCGAATGGCTGAGAAATCTTATTTTGTATATACCTGTTTCTGTTCATCCTATTCCTGCAATTTCTATAAACTGTAATAATAAATCTGTTATAGAACTACTAAAGTAAGATTTTGTGAATGCTAAGATGAACAGGCACCTGCAACTACGCTTCAAGTCAATAAAGAGCCTATTGGGCAAATATATGGTTCTTGACTATATAAAGTCAGAAAAGAACCTTGCAAACCACTTGACGAAGAGTCTGTCTAGGACATTGATCCTAGAATCTGTCACACCCCAGAACCAGAATACTGGAGAGCGGGGCGTACATAGCCAGCTACGTATATTGAAGTGCAACCCACCTCGCTATACGATCATGGCTGTCTAGATACATGAGGGTTTAACTACAATCCATCAGTCGCCTATGGTCAAGAACAAGCCTATTGTCTCAATCTCAAGCAAGTAGTAACAGTATACAAGATGTCAGAGCACCAAATATATAATAGCAAGGCGTCCCATACATTACATATTCGGATGATCATGAAGCTAGTCGTATAAAATGTCATGACTAGCAAGAGTTTCGGTCATACATGATCAACCCTAGGATTTGCCAATCATGTTACAGCCCGAAGGCAGACAGTAAATAAGGTACAATACGAGCTAACACGTGCTCGCCGGCTAAACGTCTCAAAAGAATAATTTTAAAAATAAGTGGGAGGACAAAAAGAAACCCACTCGTTGCCAGGATTACGCTTGGTGGTCACCATCTGGCTGGAAGACAGGTAAATCCTCTGGTGCTGCTCCGATATCTGGCCACACAAAACCAGCTGGGTCAGACCCCAGAAAGAGCAAGTGCCACAAAGGAGGCTTCACTTAGGAACTAAAACCAACATATCATAATAGAATATTAAAGATGATAAATAAATAAAAAACTGATAATAATAGAGATAACAACAGTAAACTGAGTACGAGGAAACCATTCAAGATGCCAGGTCACAACCCTTAAACCAAACAAGGACCGGGGTTGCAGTCCTTCACCTGAATAGAAACCCGTCTCAAATACTATTGGTACAGTGAAGACAATAAACGAAGAGAGGACACAGAACTGCTCTGGGAGCCAGGTTACGATCCTTAAACCAAACAAGGATCGGGATTGTAACCCTTCGCCTGAACAGAACTGGACCCCTGATCTTTATTGCTAAGGCCAGTATAAATAATCATGATATTAAGGTAAGGTAAAATATGACGAACATGGCATGGGGTTGCGATAAGACAATAAACGAAGAGAGGACACAGAACTACTCCGAAAGCCAGGTTACAACCCTTAAACCAAACAAGGACCGGGGTTGTAACCCTTCGCCTGAACAGAACTGGACCCCTGATCTTTATTGTTAAGGCAAGCATCAAAAATTATGTCATGTCACAATCTTGCACATGATCAGGATAAAACTAAGCTGGAATAAACTCCATCCAATCAGTCACGACCAATCAAGAGTACAACTTGATACTTTTAACTAACTAGGGTTATCACAGGCCTAGTTACTAGCAAGATGCAATGAGATTATCCCAACAGCCACAAGCCCTGCAGACCATCCGGTTATCCAGGTCGAATGTCCGTTTATGAAGAATGCAACACGTGACTGTGTGCTGGAAATGTGCCCTACTCGTCGGTAGGATACAAGTCCACTTAATGCGCCCAGATAACGGGATTGTCTGTAGCTGGGAATCCCTTCATGTCTACTGAATTATTCTAGTTTATTAGCCTTAGTCAATTACTGTAGGTATCCCTGATCGTGGTACTCAGGGATCCCTATCCTAGACATGATGCAAGACAGTACCGATTTATTTGTACAAACGCAATCGCCCACGGTGTCTAGGTCATTCATACTTGTCATGTCAGACTAGCTGTCGTAACAGCATGTCAGGTTTTCTTGTCAGGAGTGCGTCACGGCGGGCCACTATCACGCATTATCATGTTGTGCCCATGTATCGTGTCAGGTTTATGTATCATTGCATGTTCATGTCACAATTATCCTACATTACACTAAGGATCAAGAGAAACAACACGGATAAGGTAACAAGATTTGTCATGCATGGCAAAACAAATAGTACAAGAGATAAAAGGGGTGCCAGGGACAGCATGCACCAGCAAACAGCATGTGCTAGGACAGCATGCGCCAGCAAAACAGTATGTGCCAACAAACAGCCAGCAACAGCATGCGCCAGCAAACAGCATGGCAACAATATTTTGCCAGCAAACAGCATGCGCCAGAAAACAGCATACGCCAGGACAGCATGCGCCAGAAAACAGCATGTGCCAGCAAACATCATGGCAACAGTGTTTTGCCAGTAACAGCATACGCCAGAAAACAGCATGCGCCAGGACAGCATGCGCCAGAAAATAGCACGCGCCAGTAAACAGCATGGCAACAGTGTTTTGCTAGCAAAAAACATGCGCCAGGAAACAGCATGCGCCAGAAAACAGCATGTGCCAGCAAACAGCATGGCAACAGTGGTTTGCCAGAAAACATCATGCGCCAGGAAACAACACTGCTCATCTTCTCCAACCAGCCTCCAATGGCCATGAAAACCCATGAACCAAAAGACCATAATTCACTCAAAATAAGTCGAAATCAGGACTTCTAATGTTCTAAATTGGGTTCCTACAACATGGAACCATCAAAACTTGAAAACAAGAAGGTTTGATAGATCAAAACCATGAAAAATCTGAAAATAGCTAAAATCTAGATCTACAAGAAAATATACAAGAAAATGTAAAATGACAAGAACTAAGGTGGATTTGAAAGTTGCATAGAAGAGTTTAGAACAATAAAATGGTGGGTTCCTTCATGAAGCAAGTTGCACTTGCCTAGGCTAGGGTTCTCTTGGTTGGTGGTGGAGAGTAAATGAGGAAGGAAGGAAATAATGATGAGAGAGAAAATGAAGGAGTTATAAATAAGAAGGGTGGTGGTAGGTAGAAGAGTTCACCTTTGGTTCATGATGAACCAAAGCAAACCAAGCCAAGCCGAACCAACCCAAGAATAAACCAATCAATGAAATGCTAGAATAAATCAAGCAGAAAGACATGCAATACGGGTCAAATTACGTATACGTATACCAAGATACGTAATACGAACCACAAGCATTACAGAATCATCGAGTGGGATGGGGTTAAGCCCATAGTATAGTCACCAGCAGTGGCAACTCAACCGAGTCTGACTGGAGATCCCAAGAAGCGGTTCAATGGGTAGAAACAAGCTGGACTAGGTGACTATTATGGAACACTGACCTGATATTAAATTCTCTTTAAAATAAAAGCCCAAGAGGCTGTACATGTGTACATTCATACCTCATCCCTATGGTGACAGTGTTCCTTTTATGATATGGATAGGTTGAGTTTAAATTCCTAATAAGTCCAAGCATGATATGCATGGTTGATTTCTATCACCAACCCTTAAGGACTTACCTATATGAGAGGTCGTGAGGGCCGCGACTATAGGACAGGGCGATCCTAGACAACTTTCACGAATGTGCAAAAGTGCGCATGGCCAACCAAACGTGCCACCCGATAGACCCAAGTACCTCTAGCATACTATGTTTGCTATTTTCTGAGTCTGGTTCAAGAAGACTGATTCAAGGCGTAGTCCATCAAGCTCTTCTTCAGACAAAGATAATAGTCAATATGTGAGATTCAAGGCTGTAGTCCATCTCATTTATGCATAGTATACAACTGCCCAGAAATTCACTTACTTCTCTTGTATCTTTTCTTCCTCCTATTATTTTTGAACTTGAGCTTTTGGGGGAGGGATTGTTGTTTGGTTGCTGTCATGCCCCAGAACCAGAATACTGGAGAGCGGGGGCGTACATAGCCAGCTACGTATATTGAAGTGCAACCCACATCGCTATACGATCACGGTTGTCTAGATACATGAGGGTTTAACTATAATCCATCAGTCGCCTATGGTCAAGAACAAGCCTATTGTCTCAATCTCAAGCAAGTAGTAACAGTATACACAATGTCAGAGCACCAAATATATAATAGCAAGGCATCCCATACATTACATATTCGGATGATCATGAAGCTAGTCGTACAAAATGTCAGGACTAGCAAGAGTTTCGATCATACATGATCAACCCTAGGATTTGCCAATCATGTTACAGCTCGTAGGCAGACAGTAAATAAGGTGCAATACGAGCTAATACGTGCTCGTCGGCTAAACGCCTCAAAAAATAATTTTACAAATAAGTGGAAGGACAAAAAGAAACCCACTCGTTGCCAGGGTTACGCCTGGTGGTCACCATATGGCTGGAAGACAGGTAGATCCTCTGGTGCTGCTCCGATATCTGGCCACACAAAACCAGCTAGGTCAGACCCCAGAAAGAGCAAGTGCCACAAAGGAGGCTTCACTTAGGAACTAAAATCAGCATATCACAATAGAATAATAAAGATGATAAATAAATAAAGAACTGATAATAATAGAGATAACAACAGTAAACTGAGTACGAGAAAACCATTCAAGTAGCCAGGTCACAACCCTTAAACCAAACAAGGACCGGGGTTGCAGCCCTTTACCTGAATAGAAACTCGTCTCAAATACTATTGGTACAGTGAAGACAATAAACGAAGAGAGGACACAGAACTGCTCCGGGAGCCAGGTTACGATCCTTAAACCAAACAAGGACCAGGGTTATAACCCTTCGCCTGAACAGAACTGGACCCCTGATCTTTATTGCTAAGGCCAGTATAAATAATCATGATATTAAGGTAAGGTAAAATATGACGAACATAGCATGGGGTTGCGATAAGATAATAAATGAAGAGAGGACACAAAACTGCTTCGGGAGCCAGGTTACAACCCTTAAACCAAACAAGGACCGGGGTTGTAACCCTTCGCCTGAACAGAACTGGACCCCTGATCTTTATTGTTAAGGCAAGCATCAATAATCATGTTATGTCACAATCGTACACATGATCAGGATAAAACTAAGCTGGAATAAACTCCATCCAATTAGTCACGGCCAATCAAGAGTACGGCTTGATACTTTTAACTAACTAGGGTTATCACAGGATTAGTTAGTAGCAAGATGCAATAAGATTATTCCAACAGCCACAAGCCCTGCAGACCATCCGGTTATCCAGGTCGAATGTCCGTTTATGAAGAATGCAACACGTGACTGTGTGCTGGAAATGTGCCCTACTCGTCGGTAGGCTACAAGTCCACTTAATGCGTCCAAATAACGGGATTGCCTGTAGCTGGGAATCTTTTTATGTCTACTGAATTATTCTAGTTTATTAGCCTTAGTCAATTACTGTAGGTATCTCTGACCGTGGTACTCAGGGATCCCTATCCTAGACATGATGCAAGACAGTACCGATTTATTTGTACAAATGCAATCGTCCACGGTGTCCAGGTCATTCATACTTGTCATGTCAGGCTAGCTATCGTAACAGCATATCAGGTTTTCTTGTCAGGAGTGCGCCAGAACGGGCCACTATCATGCATTATCATGTTGTGCCCATGTATCGTGTCAGGTTCATGTATCATGCCGTGCTCATGTCACAATTATCCCACATAATACTAAGGATCAAGAGAAACAACACGGATAAGGTAACAAGATTTGTCATGGCAAAATAAATGGTACAAGAGATAAAAGGGGTGCCAGGGACGACATGTACCAGCAAACAACATGTGCCAGGACAGCATGCGCCAGCAAAACAGCATGCACCAGCAAACAACCAGCAACAACATGCGCCAGCAAACAGTATACGCCAGCAAAATAGCATGGGGAGGTCCGGGTTCTTCTGTGATAGAGGTGCAGGTAACACACTCCATATCCTCCGGAGTTCGAGAGATTTCAAACTTTGGCTCTCCAGGTGGGCTGAAGACTACACATCCTCTGTGACAATCTATCAGCGCATGCTGCTTACTCAACCAGTCCATCCCTAGGACTACATCATAGTTGGATAAGGGCATCACAAGCAAAGGTGCTATAAACTGGTGGCCTGATATAGTTATGGGACAGTTACAAGTCTCAGTGATGGGTAGGGGTCCTCCACCGGTCATGACTCTACATATCTTCTTGCTAAAGCCCGTAACTATGTGGTGTGCAGAGATAAATTTTTTTGCTATAAAACTGTGTGATGCACCCGAATCAAATAAAACTAAGGCGGGATAGAAATGCACAAAAATGAAACCTACGATGACATCAGCAGTGGGTTCCTGCTCTGGCTTTTGCTCCTCTGCTGTTAGGGCAAAAGCTCATCCAGTCTTCTGTTGATGCTGTCCAAATTGTTGTTGCTGAGTGGATAGAGGACCTTTCTGATGAGTTGCTCCAGTCCGGTTGACCGTCGAGGGGCAGTCCTTCACTTGGTGGGTGGCAGACCCACAGACTAGACAGTGTCCTAGTCTCTTTCTGCAGATGTTCACCTGATGACCTGGCCTATTGCAGTAACTATAGACAGGGATCTGCCTCTGGGGTGTTATATCATTGTTCATCGCCTGTTGGTGGTGGTGGTGGTGGTGAGGAGGCCGGTTGTTGTTGTTGTTGGGCTTCTTCTGATTACCCTGGAAGTTGTTAGTTCTAGGATAATCCCTCTTTGAGCGAGCAGGTTGACTCTTCTCTATATCCTGAGCTCGCTCCAGGATCCTTTCATAAGTTTTAGCACCGCCTAAGATCACATGGGTACGGATCTCTTCTCTCAGAGCATATCTGAACCTTTCAGCACGATCATCAGGGTCAGCTACCAAATTCTTGGCAAAATGGCTGAGTTGGCCGAATTCTGCCATATATTCTCCAACAGTCATATTTCCTTGCTTCAGGTTCTGAAATTGTCTCTCCATCTTCTGTAACTCTGATGTTGGAAAGAACTTCCTCTGGAACAACCTCTTGAAGGTGTCCCAGTCAAGCTGTTTGTCCTGGAGTCGGGGTTCATTCCGATACCAGGTGCTTGCTATATTTTGCAGTTGGAGTCCCACTGCTTCGGCCTTAAGGTCTTCTGGAAGTCGAGCGACGCTTAGAAGACGCTCCATGCTGTCGAGCCATTCGTCGACATAAACGATTCCCTCGGTTTCCTTGAAGGGTCGAGGGTTCAGCTTCTTGAAACTCTCAATATCGCCCACCTTAGCAATATGATCCCCATTAATTTAAATGGCCTTCATGTTTCATAAATTAATCCCTTAGATTTATGTTTACCTTGGCAGGCCTTTGTTCAAGTTGAGCTGCTTCTCCTCTCCCCAGAGCAGTCATAGACACGTTATGAGCATTCTCCATGCTTTCTCTCATAATCGCGGTTTGCTCTTGATGAGCTTCCGTTTGAGCTCTCTGGGCTTCTAGCACTCCTCGTAGCATGGTGGAGATCCCGATTTGATTGACGTGATTGAAATGATAATTATACCTGGCATAGTGCGACCAAGAACTGACATGCTTGATAGTGGCCCGTCGTGGTGCACTCCTGACATGATAACTTAACCTGCTGCACATGACACGACAGTGACCCGTGGTGGTGCACTCTTGACAAGTACCCTGACAATGCTTGATAGTGGCCCGTCGTGGTGCACTCCTGACATGATAACTTGACCTGATAACTTGACCTGCTGCACATGACACGACAGTGACCCGTGGTGGTGCACTCTTGACAAGTACCCTGACAATGTATGATAGTGGCCCGTCGTGGCGCACTCTTGACAAATTAATTCATTAGCCTAGACACCGTGGTTGTTTGCATGGATTGTGCTTGTATAAACTATGAGTCCTGTGTGTCTTGCATCATGTCTAAGGCATGATCCCTGAGTACCATGGTCAGGGATTCATACTGAATCTGGCTAGGTTAATGACTAGATGGATCAAATAGTTCATGGAAAATTTCCCAGTTACCTGTTGCCCCTTTGGTCCCGGCCTTATATATATATATATATATATATATATATATATATATATATATATATATATATATATATATATATATATATATACATGGGATTTGTTGCTATCCGTCGAGATGAGCGCACTTTCAGCCCGCCGTCGAGTGTGGTACCTTAGGACACATGTATCTTACTACAGTGTGTCTGTTATATCCTGCTATCTTTTTCTTTTCTTGCCGGGATCACTCAGGTAGTAACAAACATGTAACCGGACTTGGAATTCTCATTGCATCTTGCTAGTAACTAGGCCTGTGATAACCCTAGTTAGTTAAAGTATCAAGCCGTACTTATTGCTTGGCGTGAATGTTGGATGGAGTTCAATCAGTCTGGTCTCGTCTTGATCTTGTACAAGATTGTTACATGACCATATGTCTTATATTTACCTTGCCGATAAATGGTGGGAGAAACCAAGTTCTGTTCAGACGAAGGGTTACAACCCCGGTCCTTGTTTGGTTTACGGGTTGTAACCTGGTTATCTGAATAGTCCCATGGTTATCTCATCGTATATCATCCTGTCATGCTCTTCCATATGTCTTGTCTTTTATTGATCCTGTACAAGATTGTCTTTTATACTTACCTGTTATGCTTTTTTTAAATTACTGTCTCTTATTTTGTAATTATATTATTGTGCTAATTGTTGGTTTTAGTTCCTAAGTGAAGCCTCCTTTGTGGCACTTGCTCTTTCTGGGGTCTGACCCAGCTGGTTTTGTATGGCCAGATACTGGAGCAGCAGCAAAGGATCTACCTGCCTTCCAGCCCGATGGTGACCGCCAGGCGTAACCAGGGCAACGAGTGAATTTCTTTTTGTTCTTCCACTTTATTGTAAAATTATTCTTTTGAGGCGTTTAGCTGCCGAGCCAGTGTTAGCTCGTGTACATTTTTTTTACTGTCTGTCTACGGGCTGTAACATGATTGGCAACTCGAGGTTGATCATGTATGACTTAACTCTTGCTAGTCCTCACATTTTGTACGACTAGCTTCATGATCATCTGGATATGTAATGTTTGGGACGCCTTACAATTGTATATTTGGTGGTCTGATATCTTGTAACTATCATTACTTGCTTGTTGATTGAGACACTATGCTTGTTATTGACCATAGAAGACTGTTGGCTTGTAGATAAACCCTCATATATCTAGACAGCCGTGACCGTATAGTGGAATGGATCCCATTTCATTATACGTAGCTGGCTATGTCTGCCCCCGCTCTCCAGTGTTCTGGTTCTGGGGCGTGACACTACTCCCCCAATATCCCGAGTCAATCAGATTCAATCATTACTCTAGGAGAGAGTTACGTGTAATACAGTGGTTTAAATATGCAAGATTACTAACATTAATTAAGCTGCACATTAACATAACCGTACTTGCCTTGATTATAACTGGATTCGATGTTGGTTCCGGGATGATGCTTGTACGTCCTCGAAACCCTACAATTGAAAATTTCTGACTTAGCACCAATATTCAATCCATATCTAGGTGTGCTAGTTACAATCTCTAGAATTTGTCTTAGTCCGGTTTTAAATTATTTACAAACTCTACCAGAACACGCTTATCGATGTGAGTTGCTAACTGAAAAGAAGTCAATTTAACATTTTATTGGGAAAAATCGTATTTTTCAATTATTTGGCAAAACTTTATATTTTGTTATATTATATTTAAAAATAATATTTTTCTTTAAATGAGAAAAACGTAAATTTGTTTAAATAATAAGCTTGTATTTTTCCTAATTTATTTAATGTGAGAAAATAATATTGATTTTCTATAAAATAATTATTTTACTATTTTTACGTGTTTACGCCAACCACAAATCAGAAAAGAATAAAACTACACTAACTTATTACAAAATCAAAGAAAGTAATAAAAGCTGGGCTTATGCCCTTTACAGATTTTTTTACATAAATTGAAATAAGATAAAAATATTTGTTAGTCTCTAAAAATTATCCTACAAAATAATCACAAAATAAAACTAGTAATTAAATTAAATTAATTTTGAGTCTCAGACTTTGGTCCAATTGTCAAAATAGCTAATGTCTCAACGTCCGGAAACCCCGGTTTCGTTTGCATTTAGCTAGGGCCCATGGACCAGTCGTCGCCCAAAAATCCAATTTATAAATATTTTCGAAAACCGATTTGAAATCCATTTATATAATTTTTATAAAAATTTGGACAACACCTCCTCTATATTTGGGATAACCCAAAGCTGGAAATTTGTGCCAACAATACACAAATATATAATATCCTAAATCAGAGAAATAACCCATGAATTCATTCCACCAATTAAACCCAAAAATATTATCGAACTTGGAAAATATATAACCACTGCACGTTTCTGAAGGATATTCGGAAAACCGAAATTACTCGGAAACTCGAAAATCACAGAACCAACATTCTCATAAATTCTCAGAAAGAAAACTAAAACAAAGCTACAGATTTAAACCGAGAAAAATCACAGAGCTAATCCGAAACTAACTCGAAAATTCCCGAGAAGCCGACATCACATTACTAACCGATTCCCGTTGCGGGATCGGGGACCGAAATCATCACAGACTCGACACGGGAGGGACGAACTACTCTGATTAACAGGAATTACCCAATATCTGTTGGTCGGTGAGCCGCGGGATAACTTGGGGATGGAAACGTAGTCCGCGAGGGAGCCGAACAATAGAACGCGAAATGGGAAGCACTGGACAGCAAGCCAGGGCACGGGGAGTGCTGGACCAGGCACGGACGGCCACGGATCGGCTCGGGTTCTGCGGTGGTGGAGCACGGGCGTGCATGGGCAGCGGGCTGCAGGGTCGCCGGGCTCGGCGCCTGGGTGGTCGACGGTGGGACTGGTGGTGCTGGAGGATGGCTCCAAGGGTCGAGCCAAAAATCCGGCTAGGGCTCGCCGAAAATGGCTAGGGCACGATTTGGGCTAGAGGAGGAGTTGGGAATGGAGGAAGATGGTGAGAATGGAGTGAAGAGAAGGGATATATATATATATATATATATATATAAAGAGGGAGCTGCTGTTACGGGAAAGGGAAGAGGAGGGGGCTCGGCGGTTTGGGATGTGAAGGGAGCTCGGGTCGGCCTCCAGCTTCCAACAGAAGGAGGAGAGTTAAAAGAAATTAATTAAGTGAGTTTAAGAGAGAGAAAGCTTTAATGAGAGTTAAGGAAAAGAAAAAGAATCCTTTTCTTTTAGATAAGTGTCACGACCCGCACCCACTGTGAGGGTACGAGTACGTAACAGCGCCCAGCCTACGCCGCAGTGTCGGCAGTAGAACGCTGTTCTAAGTCTCTAACTAACCATCAACTCATTCAGTATATAATGTACTTATCATGATCAACTCCGAACGGAGGACAAGTATAAGATAAGGTGTATCTCAATCACAGTCTAAGCACGATAAGATAACACAGAATTGTAACTAAGAAATTGAAGACAAAACTAATACTGAAATAATAATAACATCTGAATAATCTCAAATACATCTCAAGTCTCAAATCTATACAACAAGCTCTAAATAAAAAATAAAAGCAAGTCTACTAGACTAAATCCCGATCACTCCTGAGTGTCGGGGCCAAAGGTAGCTAAGCCATCTCCTCAGTAAAATGTAGGACAGGTGTCCTCAGGACAATCATCTGTAAAATTTTCAATAGGTCCAGTCAGGACAGGAACGGGCACATCTCATCTAGAAAACCCAAGTAAATGACAGAGAACTATAGAGCAGTTATAGACAGTTGTATTGATGAAAATGGCAGTTATATATTCAGGTGATGGTAAGGAAGACAGATAAAGTGCAAGGAAAGTAAATACTAAACAAGAGAAGAATCATAGCAATGAAGACTGTAAAAATAGAACTAGCTGAACCAGGGTAATATGATATAAAGTCCAGACAACATGTAGACCAGTGTAACTCCAATGTAAGTCCAGTACAGGATGAATCTCATACAAGATGAATCCAGCAAGGGACGATTCCAGTCATAGTGATCAATGATTCCAGGGTGAGTCCACCCTATACTCTAGCAGTGTGTTTTAAAATACCGAGCTCGACATGTAAACGGCTGTGGGTAAATCCGGCACATCACACACCTGGCCGGGTGTGAGATGGCTATCATTCCAGTAGATTCCAGTAGGGGTGATTCCAGTAATGGGATATGTCTACATGTCTTACTCTAGTATTTTCCCTCCCAGCAAGTGAATCCAGAATTCCGACACAATGATTCAAGATGAGTCCAGCCATGTACAATGATACCAGTAAATGATTCCGGGGTGATTCCAGTAAATGATTCCAGTAATAGAAGCAGGAAATAATGATACCAGTAATAGAGGCTAAAAAATAAATGTGTGTCGTATACATGAATCCAGAAATAACAGTACATGTTTGTAACAGAGAATCACATACAGCTAACTAGAACTGAAATACAGTAATTGACAAATAAATGAGAGAACTATCAGAGAATGTACTCGCATGATACTCTGAAAAGAGTAGTGTAATGTCAGATGTCAGCACCAGAGTCACAATATCCTAAATAGAGCAGTACATGTTATAATGTGTTTAAAATAAGATGAATGGAGTCTATGATGCAATCTACATGATTTCTAGGCCAATCTAGGTCAAAGTCAACACTAAGTCAACCTGGTCAACTGTCTAGGTCAAACTAGGTCCAAGCCAAACTTGGTCAACTCTGGGTCGACCCAAGTCAACTACAATAGGCAAACTAGGTCAATCCTAGTCTAGTCAAGTCTCACTAGGCCTAACCAAGCCTAGCCTAGTATCCAAGCACAAACACAAGGTTACTAGCAACTCATTTGCATATACCAAATATATATACATACACTACATATATACACTAGAACTTACATCCCATCTAACCTCAGCCCATATCATAAATAAATCTTCCTACCAGTTGGAGTAGTACTAATCATACAATACCCTATGTCAATATATAACTACCCTTGACACTTGGTATTCTATACTCTAACCCATTCATTAACCCCACATGTCCTACATCATTGCCTATGTATGCAATCCCACTATGGTGTCTTAGGTAATTAATATAGGTGCATATGAGGTACTAACCTACTCCCAACTGAACTGAAATGACCAAATGGTCTATCCACACTCACATTCTAGGATACCCATAAGGTATGTGTACATAGAGTTGCCATAATACTAATGGGCTGAACTCTGAAACTGGACTAACCCCTAGGCTATGGTTCATCCTAATTCTCACCTGACCCATATATATCACTCATGCCTAATACTTAAATACACACATACATATATCCATATACCCCATCCTTCCTCACTCCCTAGTCTTACACATGAATACACCACTTCCTTGCCTATCCACAATCATCTCTCAAACTAAAACCCTTATCCTCACCACACTCTCATGTATACCCAAAATCAACTAAACATTCAATACAATGTTCAATATCAACCTAACAGTCAACAGCCCACTGTCTATGCCACTGCCACTGCCTGCTGTAAAAGCCAGGCTAAGCCAAGACAGGGCAAGCCAAGGCAATGCAATGCACTGCCAATGCAAGCTGCTGCCTAGCTGCAATGCCAGGCCAACCCAAGGCTACTGCAGGCCACTACTTGCTGCTGTACTGCAATGCAAGCCAAGCTGCCACTGCTAAAACCCATTTACCCTCATATCCCCAATATATCAACCCAACTCAACATCTTAGGAATTTCAGAAATAACCCAACAACCCCCAATCTTAACTAAATGAAATCAATACATAGGTACCTACATACATATATACATTATAAATATAAAGAGATAGAGAGGGGGACTAGGTGAGGCATGCACAGATGGCTAAGGCTCAATACAATATCATATTTAGTTTCAGGTTTGCACACAACAATTAAACTCAGTTTTCAGGTTTTTGTGTGTGTGTGTGTGTGTGTGTGTGTGTGTGTTGAGGAACAAACTGTGGGTGTACCATGTGTGACAGTGTCAAAGAGGGTGATAGGTTGTGAGATGAGAGTGTCCAAACCATATCAATTTCAGAATTCATGTGCTGGTCTAAAATCTCAGGTTTTGTTACATTAAATCACTCAATCAAGTGACAGGTTCAGATTTGTTGAAATGCAATGGGGAAGAAAAACTCAGATTTTAAGGAGTGAATGAATGAGTGTAGGAACCCAACACAATCAGTGAATGAGGGACAGTGCACAGTGTGTTTGGATGTAAGGGCTAGGGTGTGTTCATGAAACAAAGTGCAAATGGTACCTGTGTGGGTGTGGTGTATGCATAAATTCTCAGTTTTTATATATTCAAAACTCAGATTTACTCAAACTGGAAAATGTAAAGAACAATGTACTTCATTGAAAACCCAACACAATGAAATCATTCCATTCTCACAATCAAAAGTCTATTTCAAATTGAAACACTACATTAACATATATCAGTAATATGTGGGGACATTAGTCAGTTGAAATCATCATTCAAATCAGAAATTTTGAGTTAGGAAAAATACTGAAATTTACAAGCATCAGGACAGGTATCAGGAAATTCCTTTTAACCCAAAAACCAAATCAAAAACCAAGTAACATTCGTGTGCCAGTGGTGTACAGACATGGGAACATGTCCCACGTGTCCAGGAAGAGTCCTTCGTGTCCAGGGATTGGGACACATAGTGTCCAAAACTAATATTTGAAATTTACAGGAAACTGGGAAAAAATAATCGTCGTGCAGCCATGTCGAGCCTTCGTGGGCTCGACACCGTGCTCGAGATGGGTCGAGTTCACGTATAGGGGTTCGCCCATACTAGGGCTAGGTGTTAACGTGTCTGCATTGTGTCAAATCAAGACGTGTCCAAATAAATCCACGCGTATCAGACGCGGTTTTCGTGTGTGAGCAGTCCAGTACAAAACCCGTGCAAACGCGATTTCTTCGCGAATACACCACGAAATCACCCCAAATTTTGGGAGAGTGGTGACAGAGGTTGCCCCCTCGTGCTCTCCAAAAATCGTGTCACGAGGGGCCGTGTCGTGTCCTGTGTCGACCCCGAGCAGCAGGGCACTGCACGGTGTCCTCGTGTACGCGTTCGTGTCCAGTTTTGGACACGAAAACCAACTCAAATCGTGTTCAGACAAGTACAAACATAATCTACATATCAAGAGCTATTCAAATATATAATTTGTTTTGAAAAACATTAACATTCAATCCATTGAGGCATTCTATCGAACACCTACACAACACTACGACACGTGTCCGATACAGACACCAAACGGACACGAAAATCACCCAAATTTCAGGGACACCTAGGGGACTCCTAGATCTAGCCCTACATGCAAAGAAAACTGAGATTTAAATCAATTTGAAGGGTTTTACCTATGTGTGCAAAAAGCTTGAAAAAGCTCCAAATGGGGGATTCTTCCTCTTGGTGCCAAAAGCCCCAAATTGTCCCAAAGCTGGGATTAAACTCAGAAATCAGAAAATAGGAGAGTGTTAGGTTCTAATGCAAGAAACTAGGATCAAAAAGGAATTAAAATGGATTTATAGGGATTTTTGCAAGAGGGACAATACCTTTCCTTCTCCAATGTTGAAATGAATGAAAGAAGGAGGCAAGCCCTAGAGAATAAGTGTTTATATAGGGTGGGGATCCCTATGGCTGGTCATTTAGGGTTTGGTTAGGGTTAGGGCTTCTAGTTATGGGCCATGGGCCAAGTCATGATCAAAATAAATCATTTAGCCATAAGTCATTTCATGAAACTATGAACCATGACTTAAATCCACTAAACCAAGTCCCCTCATTCTAAAATTAGTTTCTAATGACTAAATGTAGGTTACCCTAAGTTAGACTAGGGTCACCATGGCTAGGGTTAGCTTCTAGGCTAGCTCACTAGGTCTCAACAAGTCAAGTCAACCTAGAAATTCACCAATTCAACAAATGACCAAATAAATCAAATAAGTCAAAATGACCAAAATACCCTTAGGTTAAAAATGATAATTAAATCATCCTAATGACATGGTTAGGCTCTAGGTCATGCAGTCTCTCAGGTTTCACTAGCAGCACATCAAAATCACAAGTCATGACTTAAAACAGTTTTAAATATTTTAAAAATTACTAAAAATTACCAAAAATCATAATGTGAAATAAATATCAATGAATAATAATTATAATTACAAAATTTCAAAAATACCCTCATCTGGAAAACTGGGTGTTACAATCCTACCCACCTTATAAAAATTTTGTCCTCGAAATTAAGATGATCGCACCTCTCCTAGGTCAAACCCCCAAGCAATCAAAGTCGAAACAATACAATCCTACTGGTCGTGATTCCATAGTCTCGAACAGGGTAGCTACACTATCTAGCAATCACAAGCAATATCCTGGCAGGTACTAAGGAAAAACACACATGGAAGTGGGGAGGAAGAACAAGAAGGTCAAACCTGCTAATCCATCACCTGCGATGTCAGTCTCCTCAGCTGCCATCGCAAAAGCTCCATCCCTCTGGTGCTGAGCTACAGGTGGCCTAGCCCCCTCAAAAGGAGGTGCAATGGGACAATCTATCTTCTGGTGGACAGCTGACCCACAGAAATAGCAAACCCTCAACCTCTTCCTGCACTGCTCCCAGATGTGTCCCGGCTTTTTGCAGTAGGAACAACTGATCGCCTTCGGGTCCTGACCCCGATACTGATGCTGCACCTGTTGGACTCCCACTGGTGCCTGTGTCTGCTGAGTCTGCACATGAGGCCTCTTGACCTGGCCTCCGCTGCTGCTGGTACCGTGAGCGTCCCGTCCCCTCTTGAGCCTAAGCTCAAGATCATCCTCCGCCAATAAGGCTCCCGTCAAGATCTCCTCAAAAGTAGCATCTCTGTTCCCCTTGGTCAGGGACTTGACCTCCTTGACCAGACCCTTCCGGAACCTCTGGGCCTTTGTCGCCTCGCTCAAGCCCTCGACGAATCTGCTGAGGCGGCCAAACTCCCCGGCGTACTCCTCCACTGACAGGCTCCCCTGCACTAGGCTCTCGAACTGCGACTCCAAGGCTCTGAGCGCTGAATCTGGAAAGAACTTCTTCTTGAAGAAGCCCCTGAACTCCTCCCAAGTCTGTCCAGCTACTCCCACCCTGGGGTCTGACTGATACCAGGTGCGAGCAAGATCTCGCATCCGGCTAGCTGCGGCCTCTATCTGAAGATCTGCTGGTATCCTGGCCAGGCGGAAAATCTCCTCTATATGCTCGATCCACTCATCGGCATATAGGATCCCCTCTGTCCCCAAAAAGTCTCTGGGGCTCATCTTCTGAAACTGCTCGATCCCCGGTGTCCTCGGCTGCTGTATCACTGGTCGAGCTGCGACTGCCGTAAGGGCCAACTCCATGCCTCGGTCCTGTCGGGCCTGCTGCCAGGCAAGGAAGTAGCAAACATCTGTGCCGCATCTACGTGTCCTGTAGGCGGCGGCTGCTGGAACTCCATCTCTGGGATAACTGGGTCCTGCCCCCGAGCTGATGGAGGCACACCCCCTGCTGCTGCTGCTGAAGTCTCAATATGGGCAGAGGTAGCAGGAGCTGCATCTACCTGACCCTGCTGATCTGAGAGGTGGCAGTCCCCTCTACAACGCTGCACCCGAGCGATGTGATCGTGTCTCCACCATCCTGAAGGCAGATCGAACAAGGAAGTCAATACTGAGCAGAAATCGATATATCAAAGGAGGACAGTTATTTCAAAGAAGGCAAATCAGTACGATATGTAGATGGCATGATTCAAAGCAGAATTTTCCTAACTATGATTGAGTGCCTCTCCGGTAAAGCCTATCTCTCAGTCCTAACGCAGGCTCGCAGCAGTACAACTAAGTCGTCGTACTACTACGATATCGCACTAATGCGACTCTCGACCTGCATGGGCCACCACTAAAAACGTGTCACGAACCGCACCCACTGTGAGGGTACGAGTACGTAACAGCGCCCAGCCTACGCCGCAGTGTCGGCGGTAGAACGCTGTTCTAAGTCTCTAACTAACCATCAACTCATGCAGTATATAATGTACTCATCATGATCAACTCCGAACGGAGGACAAGTATAAGATAAGGTGTATCTCAATCACAGTCTAAGCACGATAAGATAACACAGAATTGTAACTAAGAAATTGAAGACAAAACTAATACTGAAATAATATAACATCTGAATAATCTCAAATACATCTCAAGTCTCAAATCTATACAACAAGCTCTAAATAAAAAATAAAAGCAAGTCTACTAGACTAAATCCTGATCACTCCTGAGTGTCGGGGCCAAAGGTAGCTAAGCCATATCCTCAGTAAAATGTAGGGCAGGTGTCCTCAGGGCAATCATCTGTAAAATTTTCAACAGGTCCAGTCAGGACAGGAACGAGCACATCTCATCTAGAAAACCCAAGTAAATGACAGAGAACTATAGAGCAGTTATAGACAGTTGTATTGATGAAAATGGCAGTTATATTTCAGGTGATGGTAAGGAAGACAGATAAAGTGCAAGGAAAGTAAATACTAAACAAGAGAAGATCATAGCAATGAAGACTATAAAAATAGAACTAGCTGAACCAGGGTAATATGATATAAAGTCCAGACAACATGTAGACCAGTGTAACTCCAATGTAAGTCCAGTACAGGATGAATCTCATACAAGATGAATCCAGCAAGGGACGATTCCAGTCATAGTGATCAATGATTCCAGGGTGAGTCCAGCCTATACTCTAGCAGTGTGTTTAAAATACCGAGCTCGACATGTAAACGGCTGTGGATAAATCCGGCACATCACACACCTGGCCGGGTGTGAGATGGCTATCATTCCGGTAGATTCCAGTAGGGGTGATTCCAGTAATGGGGTATGTCTACATGTCTTACTCTAGTATTTCCCCTCCCAACAAGTGAATCCAGAATTCTGACACAATGATTCAAGATGAGTCCAGCCATGTACAATGATACCAGTAAATGATTTCGGGGTGATTCCAGTAAATAATTCCAGTAATAGAAGCCGAAATGATGATACCAGTAATAGAGGCCAGAAAATAAATGTGTGTCGTATACATGAATCCAGAAATAACAGTACGTATTTGTAACAGAGAATCACATACAGCTAACTAGAACTGAAATACAGTAATTGACAAATAAATAAGAGAACTATCAGAGAATGTACTCGCCTGATACTCTGAAAAGAGTAGTGTAATGTCAGATGTCTGCACCAGAGTCACAATGTCCTAAATAGAGCAGTACAGGTTATAATGTGTTTAAAATAAGATGAATGGAGTCTATGATGCAATCTACATGATTCTAGGCCAATCTAGGTCAAAGTCAACTCTAAGTCAACCTGGTCAACTGTCTAGGTCAAACTAGGTCCAAGCCAAACTTGGTCAACTCTGGGTCGACCCAAGTCAACTACAATAGGCAAACTAGGTCAATCCTAGTCTAGTCAAGTCTCACTAGGCCTAACCAAGCCTAGCCTAGTATCCAAGCACAAACACAAGGTCACTAGCAACTCATTTGCATATACCAAATATATATACATACACTACATATATACACTAGAACTTACATCCCATCTAACCTCAGCCCATATCATAAATAAATCTTCCTACCAGTTGGAGTAGTACTAATCATACAATACCCTATGTCAATATATAACTACCCTTGACACTTGGTATTCTATACTCTAACCCATTCATTAACCCCACATGTCCTACATCATTGCCTATGTATGCAATCCCACTATGGTGTCTTAGGTAATTAATATAGGTGCATATGAGGTACTAACCTACTCCCAACTGAACTGAAATGACCAAATGGTCTATCCACACTCACATTCTAGGATACCCATAAGGTATGTGTACATAGAGTTGCCATAATACTAATGGGCTGAACTCTGAAACTGGACTAACCCCTAGGCTATGGTTCATCCTAATTCTCACCTGACCCATATATATCACTCATGCCTAATACTTAAATACACACATACATATATCCATATACCCCATCCTTCCTTACTCCCTAGTCTTACACATGAATACACCACTTCCTTGCCTATCCACAATCATCTCTCAAACTAAACCCTTATCCTCACCACACTCTCATGTATACCAAAATCAACTAAACATTCAATACAATGTTCAATATCAACCTAACAGTTAACAGCCCACTGTCTATGCCACTGCCACTGTCTGCTGCAAAAGCTAGGCTAAGCCAAGACAGGGCAAGCCAAGGCAATGCAATGCACTGCCAGTGCAAGCTGCTGCCTAGCTGCAATGCCAGGCCAACCCAAGGCTACTGCAGGCCACTGCTTGCTGCTGCACTGCAATGCCCAAGCTGCCACTGCTAAAACCCATTTACCCTCATATCCCCAATATATCAACCCAACTCAACATCTTAGGAATTTCAGAAATAACCCAACAACCCCCAATCTTAACTAAATGAAATCAATACATAGGTACCTACATACATATATACATTATAAATATAAAGAGATAGAGAGGGGGACTAGGTGAGGCATGCACAGATGGCTAAGGCTCAATACAACATCATATTTAGTTTCAGGTTTGCACACAACAATTAAACTCAGTTTTCAGGTGTGTGTGTGTGTGTGTGTGTGTGTGTGTGTGTGTGTGTGTGTAGGAACAAACTGTGGTGTACCATGTGTGACAGTGTCAAAGAGGGTGATAGGTTGTAGATGAGAGTGTCCAAACCATATCAATTTCAGAATTCATGTGCTGGTCTAAAATCTCAGGTTTTGTTACATTAAATCACTCAATCAAGTGACAGGTTCAGATTTGTTGAAATGCAATGGGGAAAAAAACTCAGATTTTAAGGAGTGAATGAATGAGTGTAGGAACCCAACACAATCAGTGAATGAGGGACAGTGCAGTGTGTTTGGATGTAAGGGCTAGGGTGTGTTCATGAAACAAAGTGCAAATGGTACCTGTGTGGGTGTGGTGTATGCATAAATTCTCAGTTTTTATATATTCAAAACTCAGATTTACTCAAACTGGAAAATGTAAAGAACAATGTACTTCATTGAAAACCCAACACAATGAAATCATTCCATTCTCACAATCAAAAGTCTATTTCAAATTGAAACACTACATTAACATATATCAGTAATATGTGGGGACATTAGTCAGTTGAAATCATCATTCAAATCAGGAAATTTGAGTTAGGAAAAATACTGAAATTTACAAGCATCAGGACAGTATCAGAAAATTCCTTTTAACCCAAAAACCAAATCAAAAACCAAGTAACATTCGTGTGCCAGTGGTGTACAGACATGGGAACATGTCCCACGTGTCCAGGGAGAGTCCTCGTGTCCAGGGATTGGGACACATAGTGTCCAAAACTAATATTCGAAATTTACAGGAAACTGGGAAAAATAATCGTCGTGCAGCCATGTCGAGCCTTTGTGGGCTCGACACAGTGCTCGAGATGGGTCGAGCTCACGTATAGGGGTTCGCCCATACTAGGGTAGGTGTTAACGTGCTGCATTGTGTCAAATCAAGACGTGTCCAAATAAATCCACGCGTATCAGACGCGGTTTTCGTGTGTAGCAGTCCAGTACAAAACCCGTGCAAACGCGATTTCTTCGCGAATGCACCACGAAATCACCCCAAATTTTGGAGAGTGGTGACAGAGGTTGCCCCCTCGTGCTCTCAAAAATCGTGTCACGAGGGGCCGTGTCGTGTCCTGTGTCGACCCCGAGCAGCAGGGCACTGCACGGTGTCCTCGTGCACGCGTTCGTGTCCAGTTTTGGACACGAAAACCAACTCAAATCATGTTCAGACAAGTACAAACATAATCTACATATCAAGAGCTATTCAAATATATAATTTGTTTGAAAAACATTAATTCAATCCATTGAGGCATTCTATCGAACACCTACACAACACTACGACACGTGTCCGATACGGACACCAAACGGACACGAAAATCACCCAAATTTCAGGAACACCTAGGGGACTCCTAGATCTAGCCCTACATGCAAAGAAAACTGAGATTTAAATCAATTTGAAGGGTTTTACCTATGTGTGCAAAAAGCTTGGAAAAGCTCCAAATGGGGGATTCTTCCTCTTGGTGCCAAAAGCCCCAAATTGTCCCAAAGCTGGGATTAAACTCAGAAATCAGAAAATAGGAGAGTGTTAGGTTCTAATGCAAGAAACTAGGATCAAAAAGGAATTAAAATGGATTTATAGGGATTTTTGCAAGAGGGACAATACCTTTCCTTCTCCAATGTTGAAATGAATGAAAGAAGGAGGCAAGCCCTAGAGAATAAGTATTTATAGGGTGGGGATCCCTATGGCTGGTCATTTAGGGTTTGGTTAGGGTTAGGGCTTCTAGTTATGGGCCATGGGCCAAGTCATGATCAAAATAAATCATTTAGCCATAAGTCATTTCATGAAACTATGAACCATGACTTAAATCCACTAAACCAAGTCCCCTCATTCTAAAATTAGTTTCTAATGACTAAATGTAGGTTACCCTAAGTTAGACTAGGGTCACCATGGCTAGGGTTAGCTTCTAGGCTAGCTCACTAGGTCTCAACAAGTCAAGTCAACCTAGAAATTCACCAATTCAACAAATGACCAAATAAATCAAATAAGTCAAAATGACCAAAATACCCTTAGGCTAAAAATGATAATTAAATCATCCTAATGACATGGTTAGGCTCTAGGTCATGCAGTCTCTCAGGTTTCACTAGCAGCACATCAAAATCACAAGTCATGACTTAAAACAGTTTTAAATATTTTAAAAATTACTAAAAATTACCAAAAAATAATGTGAAATAAATATCAATGAATAATAATTATAATTACAAAATTTCAAAAATACCTCATCTGGAAAACTGGGTGTTACAATAAGAAATAAATTTTATGCTTATAATATATATTTAAGGGACTTAAAGATTTGTTTCGGTAAAACCAAATTGGATTTTGAGACGAGTTCGGGACGATCAAATCAACACTAAAAAATTCCAGAAAAATAATAATTTTTTTTGAAATATGATTTTTCCTAATTTAACAATTAATAATGATAATAATAATAACTTAACAAACAAATTTATCCAATTAAATAAAAATAAAATTTACGGGTTTCACACCTAGGCTAGGGTTCTCTTGGTTGGTGGTGGAGAGTAAATGAAGAAGGAAGGAAATAATGATGAGAGAGAAAATGAAGGGGTTATAAATAAGGAGGGTGGTGGTAGGTAGGAGGGTTCACCTTTGGTTCATGATGAACCAAAGCAAACCAAGCCAAGCCGAACCAACCCAAGAATAAACCAATCAATGAAATGCTAGAATAAATCAAGCAGGGAGACATGCAATATGAGTCAAATTACGTATACGTATACCAAGATACGCAATACGAACCACAAGCATTACAGAATCATCGAGGGGGATGGAGTTAAGCCCATAGTATAGTCACCAGCAGTGGCAACCCAACCGAGTCTGACTGGAGATCCCAAGAAGCCGGTTCAATGGGTAGAAACAAGCTGGACTAGGTGACTATTATGGAACATGACTTGAGATTAAATTCTCTTTAAAATAATAGCCCAAAGGCTGTACATGTGTACATTCATACCTCATCCCTATGGTATAATGTTCCTTTTGTGATATGGATAGGTTGAGTTTAAATTCTTAATAAGTCCAAGCATGATATACAGGGTTGATTCCTATCACCAACCCTTAAGGACTTACCTATATGAGAGGTCGTGAGGGCCGCGACTATAGGACATGGCGATCCTAGACAACTCTCATGAATGTAAAAAAGTGCGCATGGCCAACCAAACGCGCCACCGATAGACCTAAGTACCTCTAGCGTACTATGTGTGCTATTTTCTGAGTCTGGTTCAAGAAGACTGATTCAAGGCGTAGTCCATCAAGCTCTTCTTCAGACAACTGTAGTCCATCTCATTTATGCATAGTATACAACTGCCCAGAAATTTACTTACTTCTATTGTATCTTTTCTTCCTCCTATTATTTTTGAACTTGAGCTTTTGGGGGGGTTGTTGTTTAGTTGCTGTCACGCCCCAGAACCAGAATACTGGAGAGCGGGGACGTACATAGCCAGCTACGTATATTAAGTACAACCCACCTCGCTATATCACGGTTGTCTAGATACATGAGGGTTTAACTACAATCCATCAGTCGCCTATGGTCAAGAACAAGCATATTGACTCAATCTCAAGCAAGTAGTAACAGTATACAAGATGTCAGAGCACCAAATATAATAGCAAGGCATCCCATACATTACATATTCGGATGATCATGAAGCTAGTCGTACAAAATGTCAGGACTAACAAGAGTTTTCATACATGATCAACCATAGGATTTGCCAATCATGTTACAGCCCATAGGCAGACAGTAAATAAGGTGCAATACGAGCTAACACGTGCTCGCCGGCTAAACGCCTCAAAAGAATAATTTTACAAATAAGTGGGAGGACAAAAAGAAACCCACTCATTGCCAGGGTTACACCTGGTGGTCACCTTCTGGCTGGAAGACAGGTAGATCCTCTGGTGCTGCTCTGATATCTGGCCACACAAAACCAGCTGGATCAGACCCCAGAAAGAGCAAGTTGCACAAATGAGGCTTCACTTAGGAACTAAAACCAGCATATCACAATAGAATATTAAAGATGATAAATAAATAAAGAACTGATAATAATAGAGATAACAACAGTAAACTGAGTACGAGAAAACCATTCAAGTAGCCAGGTCACAACCCTTAAACCAAACAAGGACCGGGGTTGCAGCCCTTCACCTGAATAGAAATCCGTCTCAATACTATTGGTACAGTGAAGACAACAAACGAAGAAAGGACACAAAACTGCTCCGGGAGCCAGGTTACGACCCTTAAATCAAACAAGGACCGGGGTTGTAATCCTTCGCCTGAACAGAACTGGACCCCTTATCTTTATTGCTAAGGCCAGTATAAATAATCATGATATTAAGGTAAGGTAAAATATGACGAACATGGCATGGGATTGCGATAAGACAATAAACGAAGAGAGCATACAGAACTGCTCCGGGAGCCAGGTTACAACCCTTAAACCAAACAAGGACCGGGTTGTAACCCTTCGCCTGAACAGAACTGGACCCCTGATCTTTATTGTTAAGGCAAGCATCAATAATCATGTCATGTCACAATCTTGCACATGATCAGGATAAAACTAAGCTGGAATAAACTCCATCCAATCAGTCACGGCCAATCAAGAGTACGGCTTGATACTTTTAACTAACTAGGGTTATCACAGGCCTAGTTACTAGTAAGATGCAATGAGATTATTCCAACAGCCAC
Source organism: Iris pallida (assembly GCA_029216955.1). Taxonomy (NCBI): domain Eukaryota; kingdom Viridiplantae; phylum Streptophyta; class Magnoliopsida; order Asparagales; family Iridaceae; genus Iris; species Iris pallida. The sequence goes on along the minus strand of JANAVB010014199.1, from coordinate 1,282,897 downwards.
AAGCCCTGCAGACCATCCGGTTATCCAGGTCGAATGTCCGTTTATGAAGAATGCAACACGTGACTGTGTGCTGAAAATGTGCCCTACTCGTCGGTAGGCTACAAGTCCACTTAATGCGCCCAGATAACGGGATTGCCTGTAGCTGGGAATCTCTTCATGTCTACTGAATTATTCTAGTTTATTAGCCTTAGTCAATTACTGTAGGTATCCCTGACCGTGGTACTCAGGGATCCCTATCCTAGACATGATGCAAGACAGTACCGATTTATTTGTACAAATGCAATCGCCTACGGTGTCCAGGTCATTTATACTTGTCATGTCAGGCTAGCTGTCGTAACCGTATGTCAGGTTTTCTTGTCAGAGTACGCCACGACAGGCCACTATCACGCATTATCATGTTGTGCCCATGTATCGTGTCGGGTTCATGTATCATGTCGTGTTCATGTCACATTATCCCACATTACACTAAGGATCAAGAAAACAACACGAATAAGGTAACAAGATTTGTCATGCAAAACAAATGGTACAAGAGATAAAAGGGGTACCAGGGACAGCATGCACCAGCAAACAATATGTGCTAGGACAGCATGCGCCAGCAAACAGCTAGCAACAGCATGCGCCAGCAAAACAGCATGCACCAGCAAAAAGCCAGCAACAGCATGCGCTAGCAAACAGCATGGCAACAATGTTTTGCCAGCAAACACATGCACCAAGAAACAGCATACGCCAGGACAGCATGTGCCAGAAAATAGCATGCGCAGCAAACAGCATGGCAACAGTATTTTGCCAGCAAACATCATACGCCAGGAAACAGCATACGCCAGGACAGTATGCGCCAGAAAACAGCATGCGCCAGCAAACAGTATGGCAACAGTATTTTGCCAGCAAACAGCATGCGCCAGGAAACAGCATACGCCAGGACAGCATGCGCCAGAAAACAGCATGCGCCAGCAAACGACATGGCAACAGTATTTTGCCAGCAAACAGCATGTGCCAGAAAACAGCATGCGTCAGGACAACATGCGCCAGAAAACAGCATACGCTAGCAAACAGCATGGCAACAGTATTTTGCCAGCAAATAGCATACGCCAGAAAACATCACTGCTCATCTTCTCCAACCAGCCTCCAATGGCCATGAAAGTTCATGAACCAAAAGATCATAATTCACTCAAAATAAGTCAAAATCAGGACTTCCAATGGTCTAAATTGGGTAGAATCAAATTTCCTACAATATGGAACCATCAAAACTTGAAAACAAGAAGGTTTGATAGATCAAAACCATGAAAATACGAAATGGCTAAAACCTAGATCTACAAGAAAATATACAAAAATATAAAATGACAAGAACTAAGGTGGATTTGAAAGTTGCATAGAAGAGTTTATAACAATAAAATGGTGGGTTCCTTCATGAAACAAGTTGCACTTGCCTAGGCTAGGGTTCTCTTGGTTGGTGGTGGGAGTAAATGAAGAAGGAAGGAAATAATGATGAGAGAGAAAAGGAAGGGGTTATAAATAAGGAGGGTGGTGGTTGGTAGGGGGGTTCACCTTTGGTTCATGATGAACCAAAGCAAACCAAGCCAAGTCGAACCAACCCAAGAATAAACCAATCAATAAATGCTAAATAAATCAAGTAGGGAGACATGCAATACGGGTCAAATTACGTATCAAGATACGCAATACGAACCACATGCATTACAACTCTACCCATCTTAAAAGAATTTCGTCCTCAATTTAATTAAGAGGCTAGAGGGACAAGGAGAAGTTACACTAATCACAAGCAAGCTATACTAGGCAATCAATCAATCATGCATGCAAGGAATCAAGGCATGAGGTATAAGAAGAACATTATAACTCACGAGTCAAACAGGTCGGGATATCGCGATCGGATATCATCCTCACGCTCCTACGTTGACTCACCCAGAGAGTGATGACCCCAAGCAACTCGGACTAACTTGATAGTCTTGTTCTTGAGTATCTTCTCTCTCCGGTCCAATATACACACTGGCCTCGCCTCATACGAATGGTTGGTACCAACAACTAATTCCGAATGATCTAGGATGTGGCTCGGGTCCGGGATATACCGCCGTAATTGGGATACATGGAATACGTCATGCACTTCACATAGCGACGGCGGGAGAGCGAGACGATAGAATACATCACCTACTCGCTCCAGAATATCGAACGATCCTATATACCTTGGACTAAGCTTTCTCTGTACGCCGAAACGAATGACGCTACGGTTAGGCAAAATCCTCAGGAATATATGGTCATCGACCGAAAATTCAAGTGGTCGCCGATGAGAATCGGTCCAATGACGCTGGCGATCTTGGACAACTCGAAGATGGTCTCTGACTCTCCTGACCACCTCAACGGTCTGAGTAATCATTTTTGGACCGAGCATTTGCCTCTCTCCGACATCGTCCCATGCTAGCGGGGATCGGTACTTCCTACCATACAGTACCTCGAACGGTGCCATCTGGATACTAGTTTGAAATTATTGTTGTACGAGAACTCTACCAGGTGCAGGTGATCTTCCCACGAACCACCAAAGTCGAGCATACGAGATCTCAACATGTCTTCGAGAGTCTGGATCGTGCGATCTGACTGGCCATCTGTCTGCGGGTGATAAATGAGCTGAACTGGAGGCGAGTCCCCAAACTCTCTTGCAGGCTACGCCAAAAATGCGACATAAATCTAGAATCTCTGTTGAGGTGATAATGACTGGTACACCGTACAATCTGACAATCTGTCGGAGATACACCTTCGCTAGCTGAGCCGTCGACTGACCAACTCTGAACGGGAGAAAGTGAGCCACCTTCATGAGCCTGTCTATGACAACCCAAATAGCGTCTCTGCCAGCCGGAGATCTAGGCAATCTAGTCACAAAATCTATGGTTATATGCTCCCACTTCCATTCTGAAATTGGACAGTGTGAGCACCCTGAATTTCGGGTTAATTTTTTTAATTTTTTTTTTTTTTTCTTCTGATTATTTGGTTTTGATAAATATTTTATTCTATTTATTTATCTGTAAGTGTACTCTTTCATGCCATTGATATTTGGAGTATCAGGGATGTTCAATTCTGGAAATCTTCTTCACGAGTTTTGGAGTGGACACGATTACCTTCATGACGGTATATGGTGTCCCACCCAAACTTGTTCCCTTGTGCTCTTTCTGCTTCGCTGAACTTTGGGTCGGTTTAGACCAATTGATTGTTATTTATTTTCCCACTCTTTTTCTTGATCATTTTCAGCGCATTACCATGACATTTAAATTGGGAGCGCAAGACCAGTCAGTTTCTTGAAACCAACTCCTCATTGATGATCTACTCGAGACGCTCGTCACCCATGACCTTCGTTTCCTACTCAGATACGTCATTTTGAGCTCCATTTGATTCGCACAACTTTCCGAGACGTGACCCGATTTTATTTCACGCCACGGCGTCACATTCATTTTCCAACTTGATTTGTGGGTCCCCTGTCGACCAAAACCTGTCAGCCCCAACTATGGACATGGCCCACTTTGAGCCTACTATCCGTCCGCCACTTTGTCCCATTATTTGGAATCCCCATGTGCTACTTATTTACACATGATCATCAACGTCTAATTTTAATTCTATTTTTGCACGATGTCCAGTTTTGATCCAATCCGGCTCCACCGAGCCCAGTCCAGCTCCATGAATTTCTCCATCATGACACCCTCATATTTCTTCCCAAAAATATCAAGTACCCATTTAATATTTTTCTATATTTATGGGAATTTTCGTTGAATTAAATTCCATGGAATGACCCCCCATTTTTTTTGCTATTAATTCTAGCCATTGATCCTCCTAACAAATCCTACCCATTAAAAATCCTCCATAGAAACTTTTTCCTCACCCCTTGGCAAAGCACAGCCGGCCCTAAATTTTATGGAAGAATCTTTTCTTCCATTCTCTCTCTTCCCAATTAATACTACTCTTTCTTTCTCTCTCTCTCTAAACCAACAACTCAAACCCATGCAACATAACAAGCACAGCAGCCATTCTTTTATCCACCATGCCCGACCATCTCTCCCTCCTCCTGGCCGGCCTCCGCCGCCGACGGCCTCCACCGTCGACCACCACCACCTTTTCCTCCGACTTCCTCCTCCTTCCTCCTCACATCCACCCTAAAACCGAACCATCACCACTCCACTTCCGACCACTCCTCCTTCACTTCGTCGCAGTCGACCGCCACCACCTCGCCATGGGTCGTCGCCACCACCTTGCCGTGGTCCTGCCGCCGCCACCGCAGCGCACAGCAGTGCCGCCGCGTGCACAGTGCACAGTGCATGGCGCGCGCGAACGGCAAATCGCGCGCCGCCGCCGTTGCTCCGGCGTGGCCGACCCCCTTCGTGGGTGGCCCTCCTCCGGGCGCACCCCAGGATGCCTTCCCCTACGGCCAACGTCCTCCGGACGCGCCGTCGAGGCGATTTCTGCGTTTTGAACGAGATCCCGTCGACGCGCGCGAGTTTGGAACTCAGAATTGGCGCTCCGTCGCAGCAACTTCGTGACATTTTTCGAGATCCGACCGTTGGATCGATGATTTCTTTGCTCCGTCGCAATCTCGGTATATCCACCTTCGCTCATGTCAATTTTCGTCCGTTAATTTTATCGTTTGATACATGAAAACCGGCCACCAAGTTGACCGTTTAAATTGTGTTAAATTTGGACAGTTTCGCGGGGCCAACTTCGTCAGCTTGTATCTCCTCCACCGCAGCTCCGTTTGGCGTGCTACCAGTTCCGGTGCGAAGCTGGTATAACCCTCTTCCTGCCCCCTTTAGATTTCATTTCAGTTTGAGCTTGTTTGATTGGTTGAATTCGACGCCAAAGTTGGCCGTCCGAATTCGTAATTTCCAACTTGTAAAATTCTATTTTTGAATACGGGACTCCAGATTTCATTTCTGACACCACCATTAGATTCGTGGCATCGTTCTGGCATGTTTTCATATAAAATTTGTTAGATTTGGAGAACGTGGGCCCGGACGCATTTCGGTGCAAAGCGGGTCCCACATTCTGGGTCAACGAGACTTTTTGACGCCGGCTCATCGGAATCCAATTCCGGAGATACCATTGAGTTCGTATCGTCATTCTGGACTCGTTGACATATAATTTGCTAGGTTTTGGTGGACATTGGGTCTGGCACGCATTTCGGTGCAAGTCGGATACCAATATCCGGGTCAACGGGTCATTTTGAGTTCGGCTCATCGGAATCCAATTCCGGAGATACGTTGAGTTCGTATCTTCATTATGGACTCGTTGACAGGTAGTTTGCTGAGTTTTGAGGACTTTGGCTCCGGCACGCATTTCCGTGCAAATCGGAATTCCAAGTTCTGGTCAACGGGCCAAAATGAGATCGGGTCAACGGAATCCAATTCTGGAGATACCGTTGGGTTCGTATCGAATTCTGGTTTCGTGGACATATAATTTGTTATATTTTGTAGACTTGTTTTCTTGCACGTTTTTCGGTGCAAAACGGCTCCGACACGGACACCGTTTTGACCCGAAATTACCTTTTTGCCCTTGTGTCCAAATTGGACCGTTGGGTAGGCTATCCTAGCTATTTTGACCATTCTGGACACGTTGGCGATGTTCATTTCATCGTCCGACAATTTGTTGATAATTTCTCTAAGTTTAACCTTTTTATAATTAATTAATAATTAATTCTCATAATGTTCGTATTTCGGGATTAGTACAACGAAACTGAGATCAGTCAATTCCAGTGATCTCACATCGCTAAATTGACAAGTTGGATACGTGGATCACTATAATAAGATTATCAACCTTACCGATAATCTTCTTATCTCGATTTGCGTGCCGTAAGTTTCGACGTACAAATAACGAAGTACACTTTAATAATTAGATTAGATTTACCCTATTTGACCAGAGTTGACCAGTTGACCCAAAGTCAACTGTAAGTCAACACTTGACCTAGTTTGACTAGATTATTGACCGGAGTCGACCTAGAGTTAAATTGACTTAGAAGAACCTAGAATAATATAGATTGCCTGTAAGGATTCATTTATTTCAACTTAAACACCTTGTAACCTGTGTTGCTTTAAATAGGACTCTGTGGCTTCAGTGGGACCTCCTATACTTATCAGCTGTTCAGGTTATCGAGGCGAGTACATTCTCTGATCATTTCATATCTTGCTTAGAATTATTTCCTGCAGTAGATTACTTTATTTGTACTGTCACGATGGTCACACGGATTGGTACTATATGGATCCTTTCTTGAGATGTTATCCTTATGGAGCATCGGGTACTACGTGTTCTGTGCGTTTCACTTACATGGCGTATCACTATGCTTCTTGGTTCACTTGATTACTTGTGACATGTACTCTCATGATCACAGAGTCTCTTGAATCTTACACAGTTGGGTAACCCCCAGACTCCCCATTTATGGGACATCCATGTATCACCCTTCGCGGGACTTGCATGGAATCATATAACATAACCTGGCTGGATCCTTGTGTATTGATTGGGGGTACGGGGGAGTAGAAGTGGACATGTGAATAATACACCAGTAGTTTCTTCATTGAATCATTCCGTAGTGTCTTCATTGAATCATCCCAGGCCATTTACATGTTCATGTTTTACTCTGACTCACTAGTCACATGCTAGCTCTTTATGTATAGTAGATATTTCTATTACAGCTCTCCTGTTTACATACTGCTTTTTCTCAGTACCTGTATCTTACTTTACTGCATGTTATATGTTTTCTAACCTGCTATGATATGTTGAGATGTACTGTGCTCGCTCCAGTCCTGACTGGACCTGTTGATAAATTTTACAATAGCCTGGAGGTGCCTGCTAGCCTAGAGGAGACACAGTAGGGTTTGTTTAGGTAGTTATTTCATTTTGTCTGGAGTTGTATTTACTTTGGGGATTACTGTATCTTATTTGAGTTTTGAGATGTACTTCTGGGTTCATGTATCTTAGACACTTAGACTTCTATCTCCTGTATTTAGTTTGGATTTCATGTTTTATCTATCCTTATCATGCTCTACCTTAGATGTGATTGAATTTGTATCTGCTATGTCACCCCCATTCGGGGAGTATAAACTGCTTAGCTTTATATTGTTAGATGTTGTGACCTAGGACAGCGTTCTACCGCCGACACTGCGGCGTAGGCTGGGCGTCGTTACGTTCTCGTGCCCTAACTCTAGGGTGCGGGTCGTGACACGTTTTTAGTGGTGGCCCATGCAGGTCGAGACTAAAAGTGTAGTGGTATTCGAACTAGAGTACCACTACAGCCTGCACTAGGAATAGGATATATTTTGAAGGTACTCAATCACAGTTAGGAACCCTTGAGAGATTCCCGGGACGACCCTGGAGAATCTTATTTAACTTCGATTTGAAAACTCTTTTCCTTGATTTGATTTATCTTTAATTTCTGTTGTCAAATTTGATTTTGATGGATTATTGTTGAGTTGAGTTTGTATTTATTGATTTAATTGAAGATTGTTGAATTTTGAGTCTTGATGTTAGTGTTGCATTCGAGTCTGTATTTATAGGATTTAATATTTTTGTTCATTTTGAATCTTGAGGTTCGTTGATAAATTTGATTTGATTTTGGATATTCATTGTTGATTTAAATTAATTTTGTCAAGATGAAATTATATGGGCTAGGTCATCTAAGTTATGAAATCTAATCTTCTACGGTCATCTTAGCCAGCATGGTGAGGACACATAGTTGACTTGGATATATTTCTCGGGTGTGGAATTTAAGGTTTTCGCATCCAAGCTAGCGGCACCGCGAAAATGTTAAATACCACGATTCTAGACGTATGTGCCTAAGTCGAGGACTCTGTGATTATCGTAGCCTTGCTTACTAGTATGACGAGGATTAGGGTACCATTATCTTGGACAGACGCATATGATTATCAGATTGTACCTTAAAAGTTTTCGAACATGTTTCCTCTACCTTGTTTCAGTCCTAAAAAAAATTATTAAAAGAATTGTTAATTGTTTTTTTTACTTGCTTTTCATTATTTAATTTAGTAGTAGTTTTAGCTGTTTTTATAAACCCTCGTGAAACTTCTTGCAAATTTCTTCTTAATGCAATGAATCGATGATTTTGCTAGACTTTATCTGAATTTGATAATTCAACTTTGGATTTCAAAATAGGTTCCTCTTTTAAAACGGATAAGCAAAACAGATTTTATTATCATTCTTTCTGCCAATATTTTTATTTCCATCATTCCTTGTCTTATACAACTGTCATAATTACATCAATTCTGCCTCGTGTCACATTCTGTCAGTTGTACTTGAAAACTCTTGAATCTTTATATCTTTTTTTACCTGAGAAATGTTGAGGAAGTGACGTGAATCATCTAGGTCAAAAATGACGTGGTTGGTTATCACATGATGATTTCGTAGAAATCAAAATGTTGGATGTCGAATATGAAAAATTTGAAATGGAGATGTGGTAAAGGGTTAAAATGAAATCGAGTGATAAATGTTATTAATTTAGAAACAATTGCAGAAAATTTGGTTATGAGTAATTCAGGGATATATTTCAAAAAAAAAAAAAACTAATGAGGATATCAGAGGTCAACCTAGTTTTGAGAACTAGATTTTGATTATTGATTGGGAACTTTTACCCTGAGGCTATGTAGAATTTGTAATGAAAAAGTGATTTTAATTGTATCCAATGATTATGCGAAGTTGAACTAGATATGTATGAGGGCGACTAGAGACAGAGAGAACACCAGGATTTTAAGTTATAGAAATTATTTTAGATGATTGGAGAAAAATTTTAGAATTCAAAAAGGATAATATTGAAGGTGAATGTTGAAGAAAATATGAAAGTTGAATTATAAATAAGAATGAATTTTGTATGACATGGTGGTATTTGAGTTGTGTAAATACGAGACTTGATTTAAACAAGTACAAGGATTTTATAAACTGGATTTAGAAGTTTCAGATCTAAATTAGGGCGAGGTGGAAGAATTTGAAATTTTGATTAAATGAATAAGTGTTGATACCTAATTAAGAGGGGTATGCTTCGTGGAAAATATTTTAGAAGTTTGAAATTTGTCTATGGTGATCATGGTAGAGGTTTAGCTAACTGAAGGTTATAAAATTTTTTGAAGGAAGACATATAACGGTTGATTTTATATTGGGATTGTGAGAAAATATGATTGACAAAGGGTATACCGATAGTATCAGAGAGAGATGATTTACTGACTTCGTATGAAATCTTTTCCTGTTTTTCTCTAAAAAGGTTTTCAATACCATTGAACCCTAGTTTCCTCAATCACGACCAAATCGACTTCGACTATCTTCCTTATCATATTAATATCTTGGATTGTACGTAATTGAATTAAATTTGATTACGACCTGAATCTCCATCCTTGTATGCTCGTTCTCAACTTTGTTGAGCTGTCCTCCACATTGCCTAAATTTTGATTTTCCCAATTCGATCAACTTAGATCGTATCGAGAATAAATATTTTTAATATATATTGTGATTGGATTTTTCATGCAAGTGACTTTCATTCTTAACTTTGATTTTGATTTTGATTTTTCTGAACCCTTTAAAGATAATTGGTAGTTACTTTTTTTATTTTTATGATAAGTACGAGTTTTCATATAGGATGGTAGACTGCCTTACAGTTTTGATGGTTTGTTGTTTTTGTAACTTTTGTCTAGCACCCTAGACTGCCTGTGTGTTTTGATACCCTATGACCGATTCAGTTAGCATGACTAGTATACCTAGATGAGATTTACACTACACCGTATGCCATGACCCTGTATGTCGTCCTTTTGATGGTATGCTTTGTTTTAATTGGGACCTTGATTGTGGGGGTTTGACCTAGAGGGACTATGGACATTTTAATTTCGAGGACGAAATTTTTATAAGGTGGGTAGGATGTGAGCACCCTGAATTTCGGGTTAATTTTTTTTTTTCTGATTATTTGGTTTTGATAAATATTTTATTCTATTTATTTATCTGTAAGTGTACTCTTTCATGCCATTATATTTGGAGTATCAGGGATGTTCAATTCTGGAAATCTTCTTCACGAGTTTTGGAGTGGACACGATTACCTTCATGACGTATATGGTGTCCCACCCAAACTTGTTCCCTTGTGCTCTTTCTGCTTCGCTGAACTTTGGGTCGGTTTAGACCAATTGATTGTTATTTATTTTCCCACTCTTTTTCTTGATCATTTTCAGCGCGTTACCATGACATTTAAATTGGGAGCGCAAGACCAGTCAGTTTCTTGAAACCAACTCCTCATTGATGATCTACTCGAGACGCTCGTCACCCATGACCTTCGTTTCCCACTCAGATACGTCATTTTGAGCTCCATTTGATTCGCACAACTTTCCGAGAGTGACCCGATTTTATTTCACGCCACGACGTCACATTCATTTTCCAACTTGATTTGTGGGTCCCCTGTCGACCAAAACCTGTCAGCCCCAACTATGGACATGGCCCACTTTGAGCCTACTATCCGTCCGCCACTTGTGTCCTATTATTTGGAATCCCCATGTGCTACTTATTTACACATGATCATCAACGTCTAATTTTAATTCTATTTTTGCACGATGTCCAGTTTTGATCCAATCCGGCTCCACCGAGCCCAGTCCAGCTCCATGAATTTCTCCATCATGACCCCTCATATTTCTTGCCCAAAAATATCAAGTACCCATTTAATATTTTTTTCTATATTTATGGGAATTTTCGTTGAATTAAATTCCATGGAATGACCCCCCCCATTTTTTTGCTATTAATTCTAGCCATTGATCCTCCTAACAAATCCTACCCATTAAAAATCCTCCATAGAAACTTTTTCCTCACCCTTGGCAAAGCACAGCCGGCCCTAAATTTTATGGAAGAATCTTTTCTTCCATTCTCTCTTTCCCAATTATACTACTCTTTCTTTCTCTCTCTCTCTAAACCAACAACTCAAACCCATGCAACATAACAAGCACAGCAGCCATTCTTTTATCCACCATGCCCGACCATCCTCCCCTCCTGGCCCGGCCTCCGCCGCCGACGGCCTCCACCGTCGACCACCACCACCTTTCTCCTCCCGACTTCCCCTCCTTCCTCCTCACATCCACCCTAAAACCGAACCATCACCACTCCACTTCCGACCACTCCTCCTTCACTTCGTCGCAGTCGACCGCCACCACCTCGCCGTGGGTCGTCGCCACCACCTCGCCGTGGTCCTACCGTGCCGCCACCGCAGCGCGTAGCAGCGCCGCCGCGTGCACAGTGCACAACAGCGCACAGTGCATGGCGCGCGTGAACGGCAAACCGCCGCCGCCGACGTTGCTCCGGCGTGGCCGACCCCCTTCGTGGGTGGCCCTCCTCCGGGCGCACCCCAGGATGCCTTTCCCTGACGGCCAACGTCCTCCGGGACGCGCCGTCGAGGGATTTCTGCGTTTTGAACGAGATCCCGTCGACGCACGCGAGTTTGGAACTCAGAATTGGCGCTCCGTCGCAGCAACTTCGCGCGCATTTTTCCGGAGATCCGACTGTTGGATCGGCGATTTCTTTGCTCTGTCGCAATCTCGGTATATCCACCTTCGCTCATGTCAATTTTCGTCCGTTAATTTATCGTTTGATACATGAAAACCGGCCACCAAGTTGACCGTTTAAATTGTGTTAAATTTGGACAGTTTTGAGGGCCAACTTCGTCAGCTTGTATCTCCTCCACCGCAGCTCCGTTTGGCGTGCTACAGTTCCGGTGCGAAGCTGTATAACCCTCTTCCTGCCCCCTTTAGATTTCATTTCAGTTTGAGCTTGTTTGATTGGTTGAATTCGACGCCAAAGTTGGCCGTCCGAATTCGTAATTTCAACTTGTAAAATTCCATTTTTGAACACGGGACTCCAGATTTCATTTCTGACACCACCATTGATTCGTGGCGTCGTTCTGGCATGTTTTCATATAAAATTTGTTAGATTTGGAGAACGTGGGCCATGGCACGCATTTCGGTGCAAAGCGGATCCCACATTCTGGGTCAACGAGACTTTTTGACGCCGGCTCATCAGAATCCAATTCCGGAGATACCGTTGAGTTCGTATCGTCATTCTGGACTCGTTGACATATAATTTGCAATGTTTTGGTGGACATTGGGTCTGGCAGCATTTCGGTGCAAGTCGGATACCAATATCCGGGTCAACGGGTCATTTTGAGTTCGGCTCATCGGAATCCAATTCTGGAGATACCATTGAGTTCGTATCTTCATTCTGGACTCGTTGACAGGTAGTTTGCTGAGTTTTGAGGACTTTGGCTCCGGCACGTATTTCCGTGCAAATCGGAATTCTAAGTTCTGGTCAACGGGCCAAAATGAGATCGGGTCAACGGAATCCAATTCTGGAGATACCGTTGGGTTCGTATCGACATTCTGGTTTCGTGGACATATAATTTGTTATATTTTGTAGACTTGTTTTCTTGCACGTTTTTCGGTGCAAAACGGCTCCGACACGGACACCGTTTTGACCCGAAATTACCTTTTTGCCCTTGTGTCCAAATTGGACCGTTGGGTAGGCTATCCTAGCTATTTTGACCATTCTGGACACGTTGGCGATGTTCATTTCATCGTCCGACAATGTTTGTTGATAATTTCTCTAAGTTTAACCTTTTATAATTAATTAAATTAATTCTCATAATGTTCGTATTTCGGGATTAGTACAACGAAACTGAGATCAGTCAATTCCAGTGATCTCACATCGCTGAAATTGACAAGTTGGATACGTGGATCACTATAATAAGATTATCAACCTTACCGATAATCTTCTTATCTCGATTTACGTGCCGTAAGTTTCGACGTACAAATAACGAAGTACACTTTAATAATTAGATTAGATTTACCCTGTTTGACCAGAGTTGACCAGTTGACCCAAAGTCAACTGTAAGTCAACACTTGACCTAGTTTGACTAGATTATTGACCGGAGTCGACCTAGAGTTAAATTGACTTAGAAGAACCTAGAATAATATAGATTGCCTGTAAGGATTCATTTATTTCAACTTAAACACCTTGTAACCTGTGTTGCTTTAAATAGGACTCTGTGGCTTCAGTGGGACCTCCTATAATCAGCTGTTCAGGTTATCGAGGCGAGTACATTCTCTGATCATTTCATATCTTGCTTAGAATTATTTCCTGCAGTAGATTACTTTATTTGTACTGTCACGATGGTCACACGGATTGGTACTATATGGATCCTTTCTTGAGATATTATCCTTATGGAGCATCGGGTACTACGTGTTCTGTGCGTTTCACTTACATGGCGTATCACTATGCTTCTTGGTTCACTTGATTACTTGTGACATGTACTCTCATGATCACAGAGTCTCTTGAATCTTACACAGTTGGGTAACCCCCAGACTCCCCATTTATGGGACATCCATGTATCACCCTTCACGGGCCTTGCATGGAATCATATAACATAACCTGGCTGGATCCTTGTGTATTGATTGGGGGTACGGGGGAGTAGAAGTGGACATGTGAATAATACACCAGTAGTTTCTTCATTGAATCATTCCGTAGTGCCTTCATTGAATCATCCCAGGCCATTTACATGTTCATGTTTTACTCTGACTCACTAGTCACATGCTAGCTCTTTATGTATAGTAGATATTTCTATTACAGATCTCCTGTTTACATATGCTTTTTCCTCAGTACCTGTATCTTACTTTACTGCATGTTATATGTTTTCTAACCTGCTATGATATGTTAAGATGTACTGTGCTCGCTCCAGTCCTGACTGGACCTGTTGATAAATTTTACAGATAGCCTGGAGGTGCCTGCTAGCCTAGAGGAGACACAGTAGGGTTTGTTTAGGTAGTTATTTCATTTTTGTCTGGAGTTGTATTTACTTTGGGGATTACTGTATCTTTATTTGAGTTTTGAGATGTACTTCTGGGTTCATGTATCTTAGACACTTAGACTTCTATCTCCTGTATTTAGTTTGGATTTCATGTTTTATCTATCCTTATCATGCTCTACCTTAGATGTGATTGAATTTGTATCTGCTATGTCACCCCCATTCGGGCAGTATAAACTGCTTAGCTTATATTGTTAGATGTTGTGACCTAGGACAGCGTTCTACCGCCGACACTGCGGCTTAGGCTGGGCGTCGTTACGTTCTCGTGCCCTAACTCTAGGGTGCGGGTCGTGATAGACAGGACTGAAGAAGTCCAGCTGGCCTCTGATATTCAGCTTTAACTTGTTGGCAAACCAAACATCGAGAAAAAATCGGGCTATCTCTCTCTTCATGCCATTCCACCAAAAGTACTGACGAATATCTCGGTACATCTTCGTACCGCCGGGATGAATGGAATACTGCGAACTGTGATCCCCTGCCATGATCCTGTCTGATATCTCCACTGGGTACACAAAGACGCTTTCCATGTCGAAGTGTACCGTCTTATGGATACATAACTCTGGTCTTCGTCATGCCTCACACTCTGCTCTGAGTCGCTGAAGCTTGGAATCTACTGACTGCGTCATCCGGATCCTCTCGACTATAGTGGACTGAACCTGCATACTGGCCATCAATGCCATACTGGAAGGGAGAACAACTTCTATACCCATCTTCTGAAGATCTGCTAACAGCTCTGGTTGCGCTGTTAGGAAATAAACTCCGGCTCTCCTGCTCAATACATCTGCAACGACGTTGGCCTTTCCGGGATGATACTGCAGGTTGACATTATAATCCACAAGTAGCTCTAGCTACCTCCTCTGACATGTTAAGATCCTTCTGGGTAAAAACATACTTCAGGCTCTTGTGGTCGGTAAAAATCTCCACTATGTCTCCATACAAGTAGTGTCTCCAAAGCTTGAGTACTAACACTACTGCTGCCAATTCCAAGTCGTGGGTCGGATAATTCCTCTCATGATCACGAAGTTGTGTAACGCGTAAGCTATTACCTTCCCATGCTGCATCAAAACATGTCCTAAACCTCTGCCTAAAGCGTCACAGTACACTAAAAATCCTGGTCCTATCTGGAAGTGTGAGAATGGGTGCCGTCATCAAGCCTCGCTTCAGCTTCTCAAAAGAATCCTGACATTCTGTTGTCCAAGCAAACTGCACATTCTTGCGGGTCAACTGGGTCAGTGGTGCTGAAATTCGAGCAAAGTCTGAAACAAATCGCCGGTAGTAGCCGGCCAATCCAAGAAAACTGCAAACTTCTGCAACTGTGCTGGGCACTGTCCACGTTTGATAGCCACAATCTTCTGGGGATCCACTTCCATTCCTCCTCTGGTGATGATATGACCCAAGTACGAAATGGGATCGAGCTAGAACTCGTATTTACTAAACTTGGCATACAACTGGACCCCCCTGAGAATCTGGAGGACAACTCTGAGATGTTGCTCATCTGCTTCACTCTTGCTGTAGACCAGATGTCGTCTATGAACAATCACGAACTGATCCAAATAAGGCATAAAGATACGATTCATGAGGTCCATGAATACTGTCGGCACATTGGTTGCTCCAAATGGCATCACAAGGAACTTTCAATGCCCATATCTCGATCTAAATGCTGTCTTCGGGATGTCCTGCTCTCTGACTCTGATCTGATGATATCCGGAGTGTAAGTCAAATTTGAAATACTGTCGCTCTCTGAGTTGATCAAACAAGTCATCTATCCTCGAGAGAGGGTATCTGTTCTTGATTGTTACTGAGTTCAAGGTACGATAATCTACACATAATCTGGATGTACCATCCTTTTTTTCACAAGAAGCATCGGGGCTCTCCAAGGCGATCCACTAGCACGAATAAATCCTTGGTTCTGAGTTCTTCAATCATCTTGTACAATATCTCCAATTCTGACGGTGCCATCCTGTAGCTCTCTGATACTGGGGCTGTCCCGGGAATCAAGTCTATAGTGAACTCGATCTCCCGCTCTGGCGGCATCCCTGGAAACTCTTCGGGGAAAACATCTGGAAACTCTTCAACTATCCGGGGTAACTGTATTGCTGCTACTGCCATCTGCAACACTGGAGGATAAGGTTCAACTTCTCCTCGGGAGAAGGAAAACTCTGGCTCGCCTGGAATGCTAAAAACAACCCTGCCGATATGGCAGTCTATCCTAGCATACTGATCCATCAACCAATCCATCCCTAAGACCACATCATAATCGGACATAGGGAACTCTATCAATAGCGGAGAATTCTCTACCGCTAACTACGATCCGACACGAAGAAAACACCCTATCTACTCGTACAGTCCAGTACCAGTAAGTATACTGAGCCTTACTGATAATGACTCGGGCTCCAGTCCTATCCGTGTCGCAAATTGTGCAGACATAAATGACTGCGAGACACCAGAATCAAATAATACTGAAGCTGGAAAGGTGTTGACGAGAATAGTACCTGCCACTACCTCACCTGGTGGAATTTCTTCTTCTCCCATGGTCAAAGCCAGCACTTGACCATGTCCTCTGGGTGCGGGTCCCCTCTGCTGAAAACTCCTCTGCCTGCTCTGGATCAGGGCTTGGGCTTGGGCATACTGCCACAGTTTCTGCTGCTGGAACGCTGGGCCTGCGTCGACAATAGTCTCGAGAACGGGTACTGCTTCTGCTGCTGGATTGGTGCTGGTCCTCTAACTGAAGGACTAGAGAAAGCTGATAAACTCCTCCTGTTCGGGCAGTTCCCAACCCTGTGGTCCGGGGTACCACAAACCAAGCACAAATCCTGTGCTCTGTGACACTCTGACACCACATGCCCTGGCTTCTCGCAGTGTGAACATCCCACTGCGGAAGACTGTTTCTGCTTCTGCTGCTGAGGGTACGTCCGGGTGGAATGCTGAACCGATGTCACTGAGGTCGCCCGCCTTGGAACACCAATGGTCAAAGCCCTGGCTGCCGGGGCTGGTGCTGATGACTGATTCATCTGGCCGTGAGATCGCTTCCGACCTCGGTCCTATCCACGATCCTCTGGGAGATATATTCTTGCCTCCTAGCTGCTCTCAACACTGCATCAAAAGTCTGATACTCAAACTGCTCCACCGCCAATAAAATCTCTAGGTGGAGCCCCTGCTGGAACCGCTGGGCTCTATCGAACTCGGTCGCCACCAAGGTGGGAGCAAACCGACTAAGTCTGGAGAACTTGGCCGTATATCGTCGACCGTCCTGTCCATCTGCTTCAGATTGGTGAACCTTGTTGTAGATCGTACCGAGCTACAGCATCAAAATACTTGGTCTGGAATCTCTTCCTGAATATTGTCCATGAAATAGGGGCCACTAATCCATCGGCCTGCACTGCCCACCAGCTGGGCAAGATCTAGTAACTGCATGCGTACTACGGCCACCTTCTCGTTCTCTGGAGTCCTAGCTGCTTCTAGAATCACCTCTGTGTCCTGAAGCCACGCATCTGCAGCGATCGCATCTTCGCTGTCGTCGAAGAATGGAGGGTTCAAGCGCTTGAAGCTGTTTGCCATGAAATATAAAAGAACAGAACAATTATCGGAGGACCGAACTTTTACTTACGTTACAAACTCGCTTGTACAAAGAAAGCCTAGGGACGAAAACCTAGGTACAGCAGTCTAAGTACAATTATTTATTTAGATTTTGGGGGGTGACGATAGAGGCTCGGAAAGGCGACGACAGCCCTGCCTTACTCCTTGGACGATCGGATGCAGCCTTGGCTCCTATGACGAGATGGTTGGCGTTGATGAAGAAATGCTCTTCTTGCTTTCCCTCTATTACTCTTCTGGCTTCTCTCTCTCTGTGTATTATCTCTCTGATTATTGGGGGAGTCTCTCTGTCTATCTCCTTCGCAAGGGAATGGCACCTTGCTTATTTATAGGAGTGGGGACATCATTAGGGTTTGGATGATTGCCATTCTCAAAGTGGCGGTGGCCTGATGTTTAATCAATCTGGACCATTAGTCTTAAGCGTGAAGGATCTGGGCCATAAATGTTGATAGTATTGAATCCTGTGAATGATTAATGCTGATTGCTTTAAATCTTTATGATTGGTTATGTCAAGCTTGGATCTCTCACGTGTCCCATTGGCTTGATCACGAATGATATGCCCTGATCTCATTAATTATGAGGATAACGTTAAATATGGTTATTGGGATCTGGTAAATCTCTGATTGATTTAATACCACACGTCCCATAATCACCCTGCTACCGGTTGTCAAGTCATGAGGCAATTGAATCTCTGCCACGTGTCTTAATGGTGAACCCTGCCAGAGCCGCATGATATCCATGAACCGCATGAGACAGCGTCTCAGTGAGCCGTATAGGTATAGTACTTGCGAGCCGCATGGGATGGTTTCTTGGTGAGCCATAGGAAGATGATTCCTGCCAGCCGCATGAAGCTGTTCTTCAATTGAGCCGCATGGGAGTAGCCACGTGGCAATCTTGGATCGTGTCAGAGATTTTCTCCTGTTCCGAAGAGCCTGTCATTACGACAGGACCTTCATGGCACTTTATGCCAAAGCCGTCAGCTGTCAAATCACTACAGAGCATTAAATAAGGCCATTACTTGATGGCCAGCTGTGTGAAAGGATCCCACGGGGACACGTGGTGTTGATCGAGCCGCATATCTCTGTTGGTCGTTTGTGAGCCGCATGTACTTCCGAGCCGCATGAGGCTGGGAGACTCTTTGAACCGCATGGGACTGTCCCTATGTAAGCCGCATGGATTCTCCTGCTCCGAGCGCATGAGACTGAGAGTCTCTCCGAACCGCATGGGACTGCCCCTGTATGAGCTGCATGGGGTTCTCCTGTTCCGAGCCGCATAGACCATCATTCTGATATTTTCCATGCTTCTACAAGACCCCCTTCAAAGTTTTCAATTTGCAAAATTGAAATACTTTGAATAAGAAGCATGGCCTTTGCTAACCGCATAGATGGTTCAGCCGCATGGATTTATCTGGCCGCATGAGCTGTTAACCGCATAGACTTTTTGCCACGTGTCCCAACCACGTGTACAAATCTTCTGCATTAAATGTCCTTGATTCATTTTTTGAATTAACGTCGCCTTTTGGGGAAGGATCCCAAGGGTCAGTTTTGCTTTGACCGAAGCGTTTTGCCTTTATTCTTTTAGGAGGCGTGTGGATCGAAGCATTTGTTGATTTACGAGCTTCCTTTGCCTATAAATAGGAGTAATTTATTCTTTGAGGGTTTCTTTACCTTCTCTCTTCGCTCGAAACTCCTTGTTGCCGACTTCTTTTCGTCTTCTCCTACCAACGATCGGCAATGGCTCCCAAGAAGACTACCGCTGCTACGGGCAAGAAGGCCGCGTCGTCGTCTGCGGCAGCGAAGGACAAGAAGGCCGCGTCTTCATCGACTGCGGCGGCGAACGTGGCGGCTCCTCCGCCGGCTGACGTGCCTTTTTTACCCCGACGTTCACCCGCCTATTGCTGGTAAGACCATCAACATGAACTGTCATGGCTACGCCGCATATCTTATGCGCGAGCTTGTATTTCCAAGTATGCTGCATGTCCGACTCATGTTCGAGCCTCATGGGATATGACCCAGGCCTGAGCCGCATAAAAATTTGTTTGCAGCCGCATAATTGCTTCACCATCAGGGCCGCATAAGCTCATGTGGACTGGACCGCATAAGCTCTTTCAAACTGAGCCGCATAAGCCTATTTCGAACTGAACCGAATAAGATCATTTGAACTGGACCGCATAAGCTCATCCGTACTGAACCGTATAAGCCTATTTCGAGCCGAACCACATAAGCTTATTCGAACTGGACCGTATGAGCTCATCCGAACTGAACCGCATAGCTTATTTCGAACCGAACCGCATAAGCTCATTCGAACTGAACCGCATGCGCTCTTTCAAACTGAGCCGCATAAGGCTATGCTGAACTAAGCCGCACAAGCATCAAGTAGTTGTGTTTCGGCTATCTTTTTGACCTTGTTTCTTTTGTCTTTCTTCAGTGAATCTGCCAGTAAATCTGCGGGGGAACTTCTAGTGGGCTCAAATCAGTTCGCCTTGGGCGTGCGTCTTGATGACTTAGTTAAGCATGTGCTGAATCAATTTCTTGCTAATGAGCCTTCGGAGAGGTTGAACGCCATCGAGAATCAGACCCTCCATTATCTCCGTGCCATGATGAATACTGGGAAGTTGGATGGATTATACCTGAAGCCTTCATTCCTCTTTGGAGACGCTTTAATCATAAAGAATCCCCGAGTATTAGAGATTTTTGAGAACTGGGATTTTTCTTTGGATGGGATGGCGATCCATATTCCTCTCATGGAACGTCATTATCCTCTGTCGTGGTTCAATATGGTGTTGTTGGACAGGAAGATGGTGTGTAACTTAACTCCTACCCAATCAGGGATGTTGATGGGCAACATCCATTATAACCCGAATATGCGGTCAGCGTACGCGGGTAAGGATTCCGTCCTCCGGTACATGATGGGTCTGGTCCCAGGCTCTTTCATGAATGTATACGGTCCCAACTTCACATTCACTCAAGCTGATACATTCCTGAATCGGCTCGCTCGCAAAAAAATCTTATCCCGTTGGCAGACTGGCATTGCTGAACTGGATAAACCCCACTTCTACGTGGGCCCAGTTGACCACTTGGGTTTTGCAGACCTACGGAACATTCATGTGGGAGGTGGGACTTTATCATGCCATTCGGGGCACTTGTCATGGGCTTCCTATCAATAAACCATTATTCGTGGCGCTCTTGGAGATGTATAACCGGCGAACGGGGACGTTCTTTGCACCCGGAGGGGAGTTGGGGCTTGCTCTCCATGAGATATATACTGTCTCCAAACTTCCATGGGGAACGAGCCTTTCGAGGTGTACACCCCGTCGAATGAGGAGTTCGAGGACTTGAACCGACGACTCCCAGGTTTTGTTGCGGTGTATCAGGAGTTGCTGTGCCATCATAGTGCTTGTCACCAGATGGCTATAAAAAAGGTGGATAGCTCAGAAGGGACCGCTCCCCATACCACATCCTGGGTCAATTATCTTTTTAAAGTTGACCCTTCTGGCGAAGTTACTCCTCGAACCCCTCGAACCAGGGAGAGATAAAGGACCTGATGTTGAGCGTCAAGAAGTCGCGGTCCAAGAGCGACATATTCGGGAGTCAAACTGACTCTCTTAGCTATTTTTACTACGGACCACGCAGATGTCAGAGAAGGCGCTCCTGGCTGGATTCTTAATGATATGGCTACGGAACTGCGTAGTCTCGGGAGGGGCAGGTTCTATTGAGAGGATCAGTCGCCACTTCATTCTCCCTGCGTTAAGCTGGTATTTGGAGTTAGACTGGCTCTTCTTCCGGCTATGGTGTGTAGCATACACCATGGTCTCCGAACATTCTCGTCCAAGGTCATTGCCCGCAAGAAGATGCTGGATTTTGAGCGCATAGAGATACCGTTCCACTATTTGATGGGGTGGTTGTTGATGCACTACAAATCTTTAATGGACCTGGAATAGCGGAAGATGCTACAGATGAAGACGCTTTCCTTTTCAAATGCCATTGCCAGTCTTGGGAATACAATACTATGCCAGCTTGTCGAAGGGCGCTGGCGAGGGTGGATGGGTGTGACTTTTTCGTGTTCCTCATTTTTTCGATGAGGAAGTGAGGAATGTATACCTTGATGGTACCGGACCTTCTCACTTTCTGTCTCCGAATATGCTCACCTGGTTGCACAACATCCGCCCCGCGCATCTGGTTTATCGTAACCGATAATGTGTACTTGGAGCCCTACCTGCCTAGTAGGTTTTCCCGCCAATTTGGCTATAGCCAGTTATTCCTTGACTGTCCCAACCCTTGTTTGGGCTTCGAAGGTAGCGTTCTTGATGGTGTCAGGGCGTGGAATTATTATGACGCTTATACTCGGGCCAGCTTCTCGGTCCCCGATGCTAAGGCGCCAAGGAAAATTTTGTACGTGGCTGCTTTGTATCATGTTATGGCGAACAAGCCTCCCGTTAATTTCGATCCGAGTACCAGTTTCATCGTGGGTACCGGTTTAGAGGAGAAGCCCAAGGGGGCTAAGGCTAGAAAGCAACTAGCGCTCCAGACTCCCCTCCCTGAATCAGAATCTTTCGAGTCGGCTGAGGAGGAGGATGATGATCATGATAGTGAAGTCTCCTTTCTGGTGGGGGTGAAGAAGTAGCGGATCAACCGCTTCCCACACCCGATGAACTGGCGGAGGATCCGTTACTTGCTACACAAGAGGAAGTAGTGAGGAAGGATAGCCTCCCGCCGTGCCTGGTCCCTCACGCAAACGAGTCGGACGTGAGTCTTCTGACAGCAGAGCGACCTTTTCCCTGAAAAGAGCTGCCGTTAGGTCTCGTGGATTACTTATTACCGAGGGGGTTGAAGATGCAGACGATGTTCCGGAGGTAAGACCAAGTCGGAGCCATCTCCTTGTTGTGGTTTTCTTTCTCTTAGGATACGACTTAATCATTTTTCTTTGTAGGTGTCTGATGAACCGGCCTCTCATGAACCGTCTGCCCCCCTGAGGTTGATCCGGCCCTTGCTGCTTTGATTAGTGGCATGTGTTCCGCGATCCTTTCAGCGGGGGCTCTCTCAGCGGCGGCTGGGAGCTCCCAGGTTGCTGAGGCCTCGGCCCGGGTGACGAAGGTTTCCTCGGGCCTGTCTCTGAGATCGCTGAACTTCAACAAGGCGACGCCGATCTCGTTGCATCCCCTCCGAGGGTGCAGGGGCGGAGGAGTCTATTATACCTGACTCGGAGACTGCTGGTGAAGAGGCTGCGGTGGCTGTAGGTGAACCTCAGCCTCCACACTCTTCCGCTGGTAAGATAAGCCAAATATTGACTAGCGAGGGGGCTTATTTGCTCTATGAACATATCCTCCGGGTCAAATCGATTCATGGTTGTCTTGGCCCTACAGGTCCTGACTCTTTGCCTCCCACAGCGGATGTTCTTTGGGAAGGCTCGGCCTGCCGTGATCTGGGGGAAAGGAGCGTTTCCTTCCTTTACCGACTCATGCCGAGGGGTCTCCTTCCAGCTCCGGGCAGATGGGAATGGAGCTGGCGATGGTCTCCGCCTCATCCTCTGCTGCTTATACGGCTTCGGAGACTGACTTCTCGACCCTGCCGAGCATCCAAGTTTTACGGGCTGCTGAGAGGAGTTGTTGCTGTTCAGGCATCCTTCCGTACGGAGTTTGCTTCCTTCGTGGCAGGGGCGGCCGATTCTGTTGCGTCCTCTTCAGTGTTGCCAGTTACATTCCCGTTGACGTCGGCTTCTTCGGAGGCTCTGGACGAGGTATCGCAGGATGTGGTTGACAGCTTCTATCGCCACTTAAAGAGGGGCATAGATGCTGCCATAGAACGGGGGATCCCTTTTACTCTGTCCCTGCGGTGCCCGGGGTCAGATTGAAACTTTGAAGGCTCTTCCTGGCGGGACGGGGTTGGCTGCGCTCCTGGAGCCCAAGTTGGCAGAGGCTGATCAGCTCGAGACCCAATTGCTGATGGTACGGCAGCTGACTTGCCTACTGCGATTGAACGAGAGCGGGGCTTCCTTATTGCTGCTCGGGACATGATAAAGCTCGCTCGAGATACTGCTAGGCCAGTTGTGAAGGTGGACCTTGACAAGCTTTCTGCTTCGTATGACAGGCTGGCTCATCGAAGTCAAGCTTGTAGGACTCGGGGAGAGGCTGCTTCTCGTGGAATAGCTGACACGAAGGAGCGGATTCTCGCACTTCAGCAGGAGCTGGCCTTCCTAGAATCAGAGCTGAAGGCTGCTGATGCGGAACAGAGTCGATTGTTGGGAGGCCGAGAAGGTTTCCCGATCTTCTGTTAACCTGGAGCGGGCCTTTAAGAAATTCGAGGATAACTGGCAAGCCCATGCTCAACTGGAGGACGAGGCGGTGCTGACCCAGAGAGCGAGCTCGAGCTACACAGAGGTTTGAGCGTCGGTTGCCTTGCTGACGGACCGTCTCAGGGCGTTATGTGCCCCGGAGCAGTGATCAGCTGTTTTTCTTTTGCTGTTTTTTCGTCTTTTTGTTTTGATTTTGTAAAGGATGTGATCCTAAATGATGTAGCACTTTGAATTTTGAATGAATGAGCATGTTTCAACTCATCTTCTCTTTCTTGTACTTGCGGTGTTTGTGGAATTGGACCTGCTGGAGGATTATTTGTGGACCCGTCACCCTGGGCGTACCTTGGTTTTAGGTACGAGTAACAAGTTTTGGAGAGGAATACTAGAACAATTTGCGATAAGACAGCTATAGAAGTTTTTGGTATTCAGGAGAATGCCAAGAGCAGCTGGGCTCTCAGGCATGATAGAGAAGGGATGGGCGCGTACTGGAGATCCAGTACAGCATCTGTGGTCGACTGAGGACATTTGTGGTCAACAGAGGACGTTTGTGGTCACCAGAGGACATTTGTGGTCAACAGAGGACATTTGTGGTCAACAGAGGACATTTGTGGACCTATTATCCTTGTCGTACTCCGGTTGTGGGTACAGATAATAGGTTGAAAGGGAACCGACATACTTACTCAGAGGTAATGGGGACATGGCAAGCATAAAGGTTTCTTCGACGGAGCCTTCCCACTCAGAGGTAATGAGGACATGGCAAGAGTGGGCTCAATGAAGAGGGGGTACATAGAACGACTCAGAGGTAGGAGAACGTGGAAGTTCTATGAGAGGGCAGTTTGTTTTTGGTGGAAGTGAAAACGACTCAGAGGTAATGAGGACATGGCCGTTTTGGAAATTTGTGGATCGATTACCCTTTTTGTGCACTGGGAGTGCGAGTAGTGGATCATGAGGGAGGATCTCTTCCAGGAAGAAAGTTCAGAGGTATAATCATACGTGACTTACTATCTAAAAGAGTGACCGGAATGTGAGTTCAGAGGCACCAGCGGGTACATAACTCGGTAATTTAGAATATTGAAAAAGTGTGAGTTCAGCGGCACCAGCGGGTACATGACTCGATAATCTGAAGGGAATGTGGAGGTGAGTTCAGCGGCACCAGCAGGTACATGACTCGATAATCTGAAATATTGTGGATGTGAGTTCAGGTACCAGCGGGTACATGACTCGATGATCTGGAGAGAATGTTGTTTAGACATAATATTTCTTCAGGAACTTGCCGTTGACAGGCAACATGAGCAAGTCTCCGTTTTGTTTTGCGAGGCGGTAAGCACCGTTGGAGAATACTGCCTCAATGATAAATGGGCCTTCCCACTTTGGCTGGAATTTGCCGGCGATCTTGTGAGTCATGAACATCGGCCTCCGGACTGCCAGAACGAGATCGCCCACCTGGAATGTTCTGATTTTGACCTTCTTGTTGAAGGCTCCAAAGATGCGTGCTTGGTATAGCTCAATTCGTTGCTGAGCCAAGAGGTGCTTTTCATCTAGTGCCTCCAATTCCTGTAGCCGACGATGGTAGTTTTCGTCTGTCGTCAATTGATGTGTGAGGGCGACGTAGTGAGGGGATCTGAGTCTCCAATGGGAGGACTGCCTCACTTCCGTACACCAGGAGAATGGTGTATTCCCGGTGGCTGTTCGAACTGTGGTACGATAAGCCCATAAGCATTCGCCGAGCTTCTCGTTCCAGTCGTTTGTTGGAGGAGACAACTTCTTGAGAAGTTTGATGATTGTTTTGTTGAATGCCTCTGCCAACCCGTTTGCTGTCGGGTTGTACGGTGTCGAAGCGACATTCTGAATACAGTGCTTATCGCAAAACCGATAGAATGCGTGGCTTGCAAACTGCGGACCATTATCATGGATGATCCTTCGGGGCAGTCCAAAGCGGTAGATGACGTGATGCTTAAGGAAGCTGATCACGTTTGAAGTCTTAACTTCTGCGAGTGGGACAGCTTTCGCCCATTTGGAGAAGTAATCAGTGATTGCAAGTATGAAGCGATGTCCTCGGGAGGAAGGTGGGGTGATTGGACCAATGATCCATTCCCCATGCTTCGAATGGCCAGGACGCCACTGTCGGATGTAGAAACTCGGATGGTTGGTGAATGAAGTCCGCGTAGACTTGGCAGGCTTTGCATTTTCTAGCATAATCTATCGCATCTGCCACCATCGTGGGCCAATAGTAGCCCATTCGTCGAAGACGGTCCTGCAATTTAGGATCGGGTTGGTGGGCCCGCAGACACCGTCATGAGCTTCTCGTACGGCTTCTTTGGCTTTTGCGTTTGACAGACACCGAAGCAGTAATCCGTCGTAGGAGCGGCGATACAGCATTTTCGTCTCTGCATCGTAGAAGAATCTGAGAGAACGCCGTCTGATGGAAGTGGCTTCCTTTGGGTTCTCGGGCAGGATGTCGTAGACGACGAAGTCGATGAATGGTTGTCTCCAGTCTGGGGCATCATTGATCGTCTGGGCGGAATAACTCGCCACGAATTGCACATTGTTCTTGGGACAGACCAGTTCGTGGCCTATCACATCCACTGATTGGCGATCATAGTTCGGAACTGCTAGGGAAGCGGCAAGACCAGCTAGGGCATCAGCTTCGATATTTGGAGCCTGGGACATGTTCGATGAAGAACCCCTCGAATGACGAGATGATGTCAATCGCTATTTGGTGATAAGGGATCATGTCTTCGTGGCGGACCTCATATGAGTCCCGGATCTGATTGACGATTAGTTGGAATCGTGTATGCTTCAAGGTA
This sequence comes from Iris pallida, assembly GCA_029216955.1. Classification (NCBI taxonomy): domain Eukaryota; kingdom Viridiplantae; phylum Streptophyta; class Magnoliopsida; order Asparagales; family Iridaceae; genus Iris; species Iris pallida. The sequence goes on along the minus strand of JANAVB010014199.1, from coordinate 1,256,341 downwards.
TTCTACCCCAGCTCTCTTGTAAGTTGGAGGCCAATGACCAGAGCGTTGTACTCGGCCACATTGTTAGAGCAGGGCTCTGTGAGGGAATAAGCGCGGTTAATCACTAATTCGGAAGGGGAGACCAGCACTACCCCGACTCCGACGACTATATTGCCTTTAGGTCCGGTCCTCGAAGCACCGTCGAAGAACATTCGCCATATATTATCGTGAGAGGTTGCGTTCGAGCCGCGACCTCGTCTGGGATCTCTTCATATATCCTGGATGACTCCGATCCTGGGTGGGCTGCCAAGAAGTCTGCCAGGGCTTGACCTTTGACAGCCTTCTGTGGGATGAAGACCATATGATAGGGGGACAGCAATATTGTCCATGTTGCGAGGCGAGAGCTGAGCGCCCCTGGCTTAGTCATGAGGACTCTGAGAGGGTTGACTCGTGAGATCACATGTATCGTTTGTCCGGTGACATAGTGTCGTATTTCTGAATGGCGAACACCAGGGTAAGGCATTCCTTCTCCACAGCGGTGTATCGGTGCTCTGGCCTAATCATCATTCGGCTGAGGTAATATATGGCTTGCTCATGGCCTGCGTCATTGTTTTGTGCCAGCAGAGCCCCGAAGGAGTGTTCTATTGCTCTTACATAGAGCAGGAATGGTTTTCCAGGAACCGGGGCCACCAAGACTGGAGGATTTGACAAATATTCTTTGATGCTGTCGAAGGCACGCTGACATTCCTCGTCCCATACGAATGAGACTCCTTTCTTCATGAGGTGCGTGAACGGTCGGCATCGCCCGGAGAGGTTAGAAATGAACCTCCTGATGTAAGCTAGCCTCCCTTGGAGGCCTCTGAGTTCGCGGAGATTTCTCGGGGGACCCATCTCCATGATTGCTTTCGTCTTCTCAGGGTCTACATGGATACCTTGTGCAGTGATGATGAAGCCCAAGAACTTCCGCTGGATATGCCCAGAAAGGACTTCGTAGGGTTCATTTTCAAGTTGTGCGCTCGCATTGGGTCGAATACCGTCCTTAGATCCTGCAGATGGTCTCCCTTGCAGCGACTCTTAACGGCTATATCATCAACATAGCACTCCACTGTCTTGCGTAAGTGGTCTCTGAAGATGATGCTCATGGCTCTTTGATACGTGGGCCGGCATTCTTCAAACCGAAAGGCATGACTGTGTAGCAGTACGTGCCAATTGGTGTTCGGAATGATGTATGCTTTTCGTCGTCAGGAGATATTTTGATTTGGTTGTACCCCGAGAAGCCATCCATGAATGACATACGTTCGAAGCCGCAGGTATTGTCGATCATGATATCTGTGATAGGAAGGGAATTCATCTTTGGGGCACGCCTCGTTCAGATTGCAGAAGTCGATGCAGATTCGAATCTTCCCATTCTTCTTGAGGACGGGCACTATATTGGCGACCCAATCGGGATGTTGCTCCTCAGAATGAAGCCGCTGGCTATCAGTTTGTTGACTTCGACTTCGATCGCGTCCATGATGCCCGGGCGGAAGCGTCGCTGTTGTTGCTTGACTGGTTTCGTATTCGGCCGAATGTTGAGTTTGTGAAGGGCAATGTCGGGATTTAACCCTGGCATATCTTCATAGCTCCAGGCGAACACATCAATGTATTCTTTGACAAGTTCTAGCAGCGACTCCCGTTCTTCGTCTGCTAGGCTTTTACTGACGAAGATCGATTTTGGAGAAGATTCGCTGCCGAGATCCACTTGTATGACCTCATCTTCAGTAGGAGGTTCTCTCTTCGAACCGCTTTTCCCATTGTGCGTCCAATTGCTGGGCCCACGGCTCTAGCTCGAGGATTTTGGGGATGTCTTCGTCTTCTTCGTAAGCGTCGGCGAATGCCATGTTGACTGTCATGACTTGTCTGAACACATCTCCGATGCTGGTATCCGAGTCCGAAGTTGGTGACCCGGTTGAATGTGACTGCCAGTCGCATTCTTCATCTGAACTCTCAGGGGTCGTAGTAGGCGTTACATACCCCAACCCGCATCGAGTTTTGCTATAGTAGTCTCGTGGTTTGCCCGCCGGGACTGGCGACTTCAAAGGTAATCGTCGCCCAGTGCCGTAGTTCAAACCTGGCGTCGTCTCCAGATCATACCCCTGTTTTGCAGATATTTGGATTGAGGGCTATAGAGATACAGAGGCAGTCTCCCGACATCTGACCCGAGGTCGGCTTCCTCTATGGTGAAGGGATGCGGGTCGTCCTTCCGGCCGAAGATGATTGGATGGTCCCCTCCCTCAATTATTCGGTAAGTGTCTTCTACTGGAGTAAGTTGGATTGCGGTGTACACCTTTGTCACTTGTGTGTGTAGGTGAGTGCCTATACCGTGTTCCATAGCATACATTGTACATAGCTTATTGAGGGTGTAGTTCAAAGATAACCCTTTATTGATGAAGTAAGGTATCTTTTCTAGGGGGATTACATCATCAGCGGAGGAACATCAGTGTGGGCAGCCACATACTTGGCTAGCTCCGGTTCCTCTTCGGCTATCCCCTGTGTAAATAAAGACTGAGAGGACGCCCTAGGCAGCTTGATTGTCAGAGGTTTAGCTGATGGAGCAGAGCGTGGAGTTGTTGGCAGACTAGCGACCCCCAGTTTGGCACTTGATGTGGAGCGAGGAGTGGCTGGCTCGCTAGAGATGTCAGACCTTGCATCGGGGTGACGACCCTTCTTGGGAAGGCGTATCGTCAGTGGCCTATCGGAGGGATTGAGCTTCTCCGTTTGGGGTTGACTGACTCTCGGCATTCTGATTGTTAGTGGCCCTATTGTGGGTCTCGGCACTTGGCCGGACCTTGGCAGTCGGATTATCATCTGCTCTTCCTGCGCCGAGAGGCTGATCGCGTCCCTCCGTAGAGTGGCAGTAAGGGGTACGGACCTGCCCGGTTTGCGAGCTTGGAGGTGGATCGTCAGAGGCTCTTCTGATCCTGTGGCTGTCTCGGTACTAGCTTGTACATTTCCTTCATCAAGGTGCCTCTTCGACTTTTTGTATAGGCAGGAGTCCGAGTAGTAAGATTCGACCCCTTTGAAGGGATCGATGTAGCAAATTCCGTCTTCACGAAGCCGTGTTTGTCGACATATTTGAAGCACTGGTGCAGCGTAGAAGGCACGATCATATAATCGTGTATCCATGGGCGCCCCAAGAGGATGTTGTAAGAAGTGTCTGCATCTATGACGTACCAGGTGACTTCGGATTGGAGGTCGCCAATTTGACACTTCAGACGAATCTTCCCAATAGGATAGCTCCTGCCCGAATTGAAACCGCTGATGGCGGTGCTTGTAGGTGTCAGACGATGCATTGGGATGCGGAGATGATGTAGCAGACCCTTCGGGATGATGCTTATGGAAGAGCCAGGATCTATGTGCATCCGATCCACCTTCACGTCGCGATGTATCCCGTGTAGTATAGCGGGCGATCGTGTAGGTTGGTTTTGATGAGCATGTCCTGCGGAGTGAAGACGATGTTGGACATTGCTCCCGTGCAGGCACTGTCTTGGAGATCCACGGGTGAGTCCTCCCCGGTGAGGTTGGATTGAGCCAGATAGACATCGGCATTTTGGAGTGCTTTGCTTAATACAATACGAACGTCCTTGGAGAGCCTTTGGAGTTCGTACAGTGACAACTTGGCCGGTGTGTTAGCCAATTGCGCTAAGATGTCAAAGTTGTAGGGCCTCTCTAGCCCTTGGGCTGCCTCTTTTCGGAGGGATTTGTCGAAGCGAGTCTCCTTCGGCCTAGGCTTGTCGGTCGTCGAAGGCTGAGCCGGTCCCGGAGCATCAGTTGTAGTGGGTTGATGATTTTCAGCTGGATTGTCAACCACAGGTTGGGATTGCGCTCCGGACCGCGTGACGACGGCTGTAGCTTCCTCGTTGTCTGCCGAGATTGTGTGGCAGGTCCTGACTTTTCCACTTTTCTTCTTGTCGGTGGAAGATGGTGTGGGCCGAGTCACTTCTGACACCAAGTCTGGATGGATCCACATGACCTCCCCTCGTGATGTGGTGAGGGGTACTAGACCGGCAGCCTGATCTCGGAGAGGTAGAAGATTGGTAATCTCCATTGTCGGTAGAGGGACGGGGATCACCTCGTCTTGAGTCTTCGTCGGAGAAAAGCTGTCGAATTGTACGGACACCATATTGGCCGCCACGGTTACCTCTTCGAAATCGATGGCCAGAGCGTTTGAATCGATGAGGTTTTGGATGTACCGTTTCAGCTGGTAGCAATCGTGTGTAGCATGATGGACATAGCGATGATAATGGCAGTACTTTGGATTCTCTATCTCTGCCGGCCGTGGTTTCCGTCTTGGTGCAGGAAGCTGAATTCTGTCCCCTTGTATAAGCATGTCCAAGATGGGCTTGACGTGACCGTCTTCGAAGGAGTAAGTGATTTACGGCCATTGTTTGTCTGCTGGCTTCGGCTCAGGTTTTTGTGCTGTATCGGCCACCATAGCCTGCTTTCCTTTGCTATCCCGATTGTTGGAGGGGCTACCTCCATTATCGTTGTTGGGACGCTTGCCCTTGTTTTCTCCTTCCGAGATGTACAATCCCAGTTGGCGAGCCTTCTTCAATCGTTCTTCGGCGCTTGTGGCGCTGATGATGAACGTCTTCCAATCTTTGAATTGACTTTCGCCCATCCAGAGACTGATCGTTGGAAGCAGTCTCTTTTGGCAAATTTCAATTAAAGAGGAATCTGGATTTCCGGAGGACAGCTTCATGGCGGTTTGGCGGAACCGCTCAATGTAGTTCCTTGTCAGCTCCTTCTCCCCTTGGACGACGTCCATGAGGGTGGACATGGTGACGTCCTGCCCTACTTCGTAGAATCTCTCCAAGAACAGGCGCTTGAAGCCGGCGAAGGAGTGGATGCAGTTGTCCGGCTGATTATGATACCAGTCGAAAGCGACTCCCTCCAATGCCCCGACGAATAATCGGGTGAGAATAGCATTGTCGTAGGGCAGATGGTCCGTGGTGACCTCGAAGTAAGTGATGTACCGACTCGCTGAGGTCTTGCCATCATAGGGATTGATGTTGAACGGCTTATATCTTGGTGGGAAGGGAACATCCCTCCATGCAGCCGGGTATGGTTGCCGTATTCTGAGGTCTTGAGAGTTTTCTCGAGCGTGAAACAGGGCTCGGAGCTCCTGGACCTCTCTTCTTGCTTTCCTGGCATCATCTGCAGCGGTGGGAGCCGTTATTTTGGGAGGATTGTTGCACGGGTTCGGTGCCGCTGAGTTCGAGTCCGCATTGACCGCAGGACCCGTGCTTGTTTGGCCAGGTGTTCCTCCTTGCAGAGTTGGAAGAGCCGCCTTGATTTCATCTACAGACTTGACCAAGGCCTGTAGTATGGCCTCCAGAGTATCGATGCGCTGGCGATCACTGGAACCACTTTGATTGCTGTCTGTCATGAACACCGTCCTTATATGATGAGAAACGGAAGGGACGGTGGAGGACGTATCCTCCGAGTCATACCCATGTACAGAGAAGTCATCGGGATATGTGGGAATATTCTCTTCTGGTTCGAACTCGGAGGGAATAGTAACCCCGGCTTCAGAGCTTGCTTCATCTTGAGAGTCGTGGACGTCCTCGTGGATGCCAGCCTCGGCTGTATCTGATGGGAGAGTTATCTCCCCCGGCTCGTCTTCTTGGAATATTGGATTATTGTGGAGGCTCGGAGGGGTGCTATCTCCAGCCCCAGCAACCCCCTGCGTTACGGACGACGGGCCTCCCACTGTAGCAGATTTCGTCTTAGAGCGAGTACCTTGGAAAACTCCGGTGGTGGGCACCCGCTTAGACGACAGTCTTTTAGTTGCAGTGGTTGAGGTCTTAGGGCTAGAAATATTTGTCTTCTTCCCCCTTCCATCAGCGGGAACTTTCCGAGCAGAGTTGCAGGAGACGACGAGTAGTGCCTCGTCTTCGGAAGATGGCTGTTGCAGTCTTTGAAAGACAGACTGCCGATCCTCTCGCATTGTCGTGTCATTACAGCAGCAGTTGACGATGATTTGGGTGCAGTGACGTCCGTGGGAGGACTCTTTGCATCCCGATGCATCTTTTCTTTCCTTGTGTTTGTGGAGGATGGCCTCACGCAAGTCAGACGGGTCTGGACCGACCCTGTTTGCTCCCGGGATTTTGGGAGACTTTTGTGAACCTCTTTGTCCGTCTGTCGCCGGGGGCTGGACTCGAGTGGTTCTGTACAACTTCCCATCCGAGGCCCGCGTAATAATTAGCGGGACGCCCTGATAGTCAGAGGTTGGGGCAGCTGACTGGGCTTGGTGGGTCCGTGCTGCCCTAGACTTCTTCCTTTTAGCACTCGCGGGTGCGTAATAGGAAGAGTCCAAGTTGAATATCATAGAGTCTGGCTTATCATCCAGAGAATCATCAGGGTCAGGACCGCATGAGAGACGGTCGAAGACTGATTGAGAGAAGCGTGGAACAGCCGCTATGCGGCTAGGATTGGGAAACGTGCAGGCTGTCTGCATGCGGCTGTCTTTAGCTGCCGGATGAGTTGCTTTGGTGCGATTAGTAGGAGTCGCGATCGTGCAGGCTGGCCGCATGCGGTTGGCAATTGTGGCTGCATGGGTTTTCTGCAAGCGATTGACTTCAGTAACCGCATAAGCTTCATCCATGTGGTTGGCAACTGTAGCCGTATAAGCTATGCGGCTGACAGATGTGACCGCATGAGTTTTCTTCATGCGGCTAGCGGATGTGGCCGCATGAGCTTTTTCCATGCGGCTAGCACCCTTATGCGGCTCGTATCGCATAGAGTTCCTCTTTGCCCCTGCAAGTCCAGCATCATAGTATTTTCTTCTGTCGGACTTGGGGACAGCAGAGTTGCCTACGGTCTGAAGTAGGGCCGCAGGAGAGTCTTGCTCGCCGTCTTGAACAACAAAGGGTATCTCTGCAAGAGCTTCAGTAGGAACGAAAGATCGGGGTCTCCACTCCTTGCGGGCCTTCTTCGTGCGGGCTCGCTTCTGGACCGGGCCAGCGCTCTTGTCGGAGAGCATTTCTTCGAACGCCTGTTGGTCGAACTGGGCGACCATCTTCTGTTGCGTGGAGCCAAGCTTGGCTGCATCCGATTGCGTCACCAACTCCTCAGCTGTGGAGAAGTTTGTCCCCAGCAGAGTCGCCATCGTGTTTGCCATGAAATATAAAAGAACAGAACAATTATCGGAGGACCGGACTTTTACTTCACGTTACAAACTCGCTTGTACAAAGAAAGCCTAGGGACGATAACCTAGGTACAGCAGTCTAAGTACAATTGTTTATTTTAGATTCTGGAGGGTGACGATAGAGGCTCGGGAAGGCGATGACAGCCCTGTCTTACTCCTTGGACGATCGGTATGCAGCCTTGGCTCCTATGACGAGATGGTTGGCGTTGATGAAGAAATGCTCTTCTTGCTTTCCCTCTATTACTCTTCTGGCTTCTCTCTCTCTGTGTGTATTCTCTCTCTGATTATTGGGGGAGTCTCTCTGTCTATCTCCTTCGCAAGGGAATGGCACCTTGCTTATTTATAGGAGTGGGGGCATCATTAGGGTTTGGATGATTGCCCATTCTCAAAGTGGCGGCGGCCTGATGTTTAATCAATCTGGACCATTAGTCTTAAGCGTGAAGGATCTGGGCCATAAATATGGATAGTATTGAATCCTGTGAATGATTAATGCTGATTGCTTTAAATCTTCATGATTGGTTGTGTCAAGCTTGGATCTCTCACCACGTGTCCCATTGGCTTGATCACGAATGATATGCCCTGATCTCATTAATTATGAGGATAACGTTAAATATGGTTATTGGGATCTGGTAAATCTCTGATTGATTTAATACCACGCGTCCCATAATCACCTTGCTACCGGCTGTCAAGTCATGGGGGCAATTGAATCTCTGCCACGTGTCTTAATGGTGGACCCTGCCAGAGCCGCATGATATCCATGAACCGCATGAGACAGCGTCTCAGTGAGCCGCATAGGTATAGTACTTGCGAGCCGTATGGGATAGTTTCTTGGTGAGCCGCAGGAAGATGATTCCTGCCAACCGCATGAAGCTGTTCTTCAATTGAGCCGCATGGGAGTAGCCACGTGGCAATCTTGGATCGTGTCAGAGATTTTCTCAAGTTTCCGAAGAGCCTGTCATTACGACAGGACCATCATGGCACTTTATGCCAAAGCCGTCAGCTGTCAAATAACGACAGAGCATTAAATAAGGCCATTACTTGATGGCCAACTGTGTGAAGGGATCCCACGGGGACACGTGGTGTTGATCGAGCCGCATATCTCTGTTGGTCGTTTGTGAGCTGCATGTAATTTTGAGCCGCATGAGGCTGGGAGACTCTTTGAACCGCATGGGACTGTCCCTATGTAAGCCGTATGGATTCTCCTGCTCCGAGCCGCATGAGACTGAGAGTCTCTCCGAACCGCATGAGACTGCCCCTGTATGAGACGCATGGGATTCTTCTGTTCCGAGCCGCATAGACCATCATTCTGATATTTTCCATGCTTCTACAGAAGCTGTTAGCCGCGCTGTTACCCTGATGACCTCTTCTAGTCAAAGCATCTGCCACCGCCTGGTGCAAAGCATCTCCGCGACGATCCTGGGAAGCTAATAGGGACCTGATAAGACCCACCAAAGTGCCATTATCAGGCTCTGCAGGCTGGACGGGATGAATTGGTGGTTCTCCTCCGGTAGGCACGACTCTGGAGGCTACTCCTGAATGCTGGGCTTGATCTCCAGGTTGCGGCTGGTCCACGGGAGGTGCTCCATCTTGCTGATCGGTAGGTCCAGGAACAATGCCGCCGAAGAAGACGACATAGAGAACAATAAGGAAGGACCAGGACAGATCAACGATACAAGCATGTGATCAGGCCAAGATTCTCATGGATTTGAAGATACGAGCAAAGATCAAGGGCGAATACTGATTGAGATATCTATTCGGTAAACCCTCACATATCTTGATTTACAAGACCAGCATGGGCCACCACTTAAACCATGTCACGCCCCAGAACCAGAATATTGGAGAGCGGGGGCGTACATAGCCAGCTACGTATATTGAAGTGCAACCCACCTCGCTATACGATCACGACTGTCTAGATACATGAGGGTTTAACTACAATCCATCAGTCGCCTATGGTCAAGAACAAGCCTATTGTCTCAATCTCAAGCAAGTAATAATAGTATACAAGATGTCAGAGCACCAAATATATAATAGCAAGGCATCTCATACATTACATATTCGGATGATCATGAAGCTAGTCGTACAAAATGTCAAGACTAGCAAGAGTTTCGGTCATACATGATCAACCCTAGGATTTGTTAATCATGTTACAGCCCGTAGGCAGACAGTAAATAAGGTGCAATACGAGCTAACACGTGCTCGCCGGCTAAACGTCTCAAAAGAATAATTTTACAAATAAGTGGGAGGACAAAAAGAAACCCACTCATTGTCAGGGTTATGCCTGGTGGTCACCATATGGCTGGAAGACAGGTAGATCCACTGGTGCTGCTCCGATATCTGGCCACACAAAACCAGCTGGGTCAGACCCCAGAAAGAGCAAGTGCCACAAAGGAGGCTTCACTTAGGAACTAAAACCAACATATCATAATAGAATATTAAAGATGATAAATAAATGAAGAACTGATAATAATAGAGATAACAACAGTAAATTGAGAACGAGGAAACCATTCAAGTAGCCAGGACACAACCCTTAAACCAAACAAAGACCGGGGTTGTAGCCCTTCACCTGAATAGAACCCGTCTCAAATACTATTGGTACAGTGAAGACAATAAACGAAGAGATGACACAGAACTACTCCGGGAGCCAGGTTACAACTCTTAAACCAAACAAGGACCGAGATTGTATCCTTCGCCTGAACAGAACTGGACCCCTGATCTTTATTGCTAAGGCCAGTATAAATAATTATGATATTAAGGTAAGGTAAAACATGACGAGCATGGCATGGGGTTACGATAAGACAATAAACGAAGAGAGCACACAGAACTGCTCCGGGAGCCAGGTTACAACCCTTAAACCAAACAAGGACCGGGGTTGTAACCCTTCGTCTGAACAGAACTGGACCCCTGATCTTTATTGTTAAGGCAAGCATCAATAATCATGTCATGTCACAATCTTGCACATGATCAGGATAAAACTAAGCTGGAATTAACTCCATCCAATTAGTCACGGCCAATCAAGAGTACGGCTTGATACTTTTAACTAACTAGGGTTATCACAGGCCTAGTTACTAGCAAGATGCAATAAGATTATCCCAACAGCCACAAGCCCTGCAGACCATCCGGTTATCCAGGTCGAATGTCCGTTTATGAAGAATGCAACACGTGACTGTGTACTGGAAATGTGCCCTACTCGTCGGTAGGCTACAAGTCCACTTAATGTGCCCAGATAACGAGATTGCCTGTAGCTAGGAATCTCTTCATGTCTACTGAATTATTCTAGTTTATTAGCCTTAGTCAATTACTGTAGGTATCCCTGACCGTGGTACTCAGGGATCCTTATCCTAGACATGATGCAAGACAGTAGCAATTTATTTGTACAAACGCAATCGCCCACGGTGTCCAGGTCATTCATACTTGTCATGTCAGGCTAGCTGTCGTAACAGCATGTCAGGTTTTCTTGTCAGGAGTACGCCACGGCGGGCCACTATAATGCATTATCATGTTGTGCCCATGTATCGTGTCAGGTTCATGTATCATGTCGTGTTCATGTCACAATTATCCCACATTACACTAAGGATCAAGAGAAACAATACGGATAAGGTAACAAGATTTGTTATGGCAAAACAAATGGTACAAGAGATAAAAGGGGTGCCAGGGACATCATATACCAGCAAACAACATGTGCCAGGACAGCATGCGCCAGCAAACAGCCAGCAACAGCATGTGCCAGCAAACAACATGCGCCAGCAAAACAGCATGCGCCAGCAAACATCCATTAACAGCATGTGCCAGCAAACAGCATGGCAACAGTATTTTGTCAGCAAACAGCATGCACCAGCAAACAGCATGCGTCAGGACAGCATGCGCCAGAAAACATCATACACCAGCAAACAGCATGCGTCAGGACAGCATGCGCCAGAAAACAGCATGCGCCAGCAAACAGGATGGCAACAGTATTTTGCCAGCAAACATGATGTGCCAGGAAACAGCATGCGCCAGGACAGCATGCGCCAGAAAATAACATGCGCCAGCAAACAGCATGGCAACAGTGTTTTGCCAGCAAACAACATGCGGCAGGAAACAACATACGCCAGGACAGCATGCGCCAAAAACAGCATGCGCCAGCAAACAACATAGCAACAGTGTTTTGCCAGCAAACAGCATGCGCCAGGAAACAGCATGCGCCAGAAAACAGCATGCGCCAGCAAACAGCATGGCAACAATGTTTTGCCAGCTAACAGCATGCGCCAGAAAATAGCATGCGCCAGGACAGCATGCGCCAGAAAACAGCATCCGCCAGCAAACAGCATGGCAACTGTCATGCCCCGCTCCCGTAGGAGCGATCGTCCTCGCTAAGGCGTGATGCCGCACCGGCCTAGGTTGCGCCCGTGCAAGGCCAAGTCCAGAAACGGCCGAATTGAGGTAGGCCACAGAGTCGCACAGAGTGTCCCCATTTGCAGCAGAAAGTAAATGAACACAAGTTGAAGCAAATTCAAACACTTGGCTTAATTGCACTTTGCTACCCTCAACTATTCCTCTTTTTCAACTTGATACCCTAAACTTTTTTTTGTAACAAGTTGATACCCAAAAAAAAATTTGACGAAAATACCCCTTCTCAAACCTTAAAATTACCCCCCTCCCCCCCAACCCCCCCTCCCCCACTCCGGCTACCCCCTCCCTCCCGCTCCGCCTCCCCTCCGGCCACCCCCCTCTCCCGCGTCCGGCCAACCCCCCTACCCCCACCGCCGCCAGCCGCCGCGGCAGCAGCAACCGTCGTCGCAGCAGCAGCAGCCGCAGCCGCCGTCGCGGCGGTGACGCCGGAAGCGGGAGGGGGGGTGGTTGGCCGGACGTGGGAGAGGGAGGTGGCCGGAGGGGAGACGGAGCGGGAGGGTGGGGGTTGCCAGAGTGGGAAAGGGGGGAGGGGAGAAGGGAAGAGGGAAGGGATAAGGGCATTTTGGGGGTTTTTTGAAAAATTAGGTATCAAGTTGAAAAAAAATAATAGTTGAGGTATCAACTTGTTACAAAAAAAAGTTTAGGGTATCAAGTTGAAAAAACGGAATAGTTGAGGGTAGCAAAGTGCAATTAAGCCCAAACAATTTATTGATTTTCAAGAAGTTTACAAGCGGCGCTAGGCCGATATTACAAATCGCTCAAGCTCTCTCTCTCTGAAACATAAAAGGCGTGCCAAGTGGCTTACAAGATAGAATGATTCATGGCGATGTTCCGATACATTATGTCCTGTATAGGGTGCTTCAGCTTCTTACAATGTTCCAAGGCTCCAGAGTTGGCTCCGCGCCTTAGCACGTTCGAGGGAAGCTCCGCACCCGCCAACGTCTCCTGCATCCTGCATGCAGACTGTGGGGTTATCAGTATATTGTTATGTACTGGTGGGGAGGCTAGCTCGCCCACAATGCTATCATTACCGAACACGTTCTATTTACTTTTGTGCATCTCTATCGTTCATTGTCTTTCTAATCTTGCCTTAGGATCAGTTTCATGGCATATTTTATAGCCTATCTCGTGTTGCCGAATACAAGTGTTGCATGAAAATACATGCATGACTTACCCATACTTACCGTCCGACCTTCCCTGTCCAAAGTAAACCAAGTTAGTCAACAATTCAATATGAACTTTCAATGTCAAGTGCGTGTCCCTGCCTCGGGTTCTAGCATGTCGTAAGCACGTTATCTAACTCACTTGCATAAATTTCTCATTATCATTTGGTGTGTTACATTTCAAGCATATTCATAAGGCACTTCATTTTGTTAACTTTGATTTCAATGCAAGGACTTGCACGTGGATTGCCACCAGCAAAGCCCACTTAATCTATATGCATCGGTCGCTGGCATCACAAGCCAATTTGGACATGTCTTTCCCTGTGATAATTTCTTACCTATCATGGCGTACGGTTTGGTACACCCTGATAGTCTTTTGAAATACCCGGCCTTACGTCCCCTGGTGGCCAAGCCCGTACTCAGGCAGTCCGTAAGCCATTTCCTTTGATTCCGTCCGGACCGGCAAGTCCTTCACACTTTGATCATGCCGCGTAATCCCTTTTTCTTCACGGTCACAGCATTCGCCACCCCTCGCTCGTGCCGTTTGTCCACGACCATTTCGTATTAACTTGTCTTTTTAACTTAACGGCTGTCTCTAAGCCGTAGGCTAACCCTTAGCCTTAATGCGTTATCGACCAGGTTGGCGTCCGTACAGCGCGGGTAGCGAGCCCCGTTGTACGTGTCCGTCATACCTGTCGCTAACCATTTCCATCCTTCTTATCTCTTATTCATTCTTTCTTTCACTTGTTCATTCATTCGTTGATTCATTCATTCACTTATTCGTTTACTCTTTCATTCATACATTACGCAACTCCTTGTGCGGGAGTCGCCTTGGCGACCCATCGGTCCCATAGCCTTTCAACGTTGCTATACTGTCACGCCCCAGAACCAGAATACTGGAGAGCGGGGGAATGACTCAGCCAGCTACGTATTACGGGTAGATGAATACCGTATAATACGATCAATGCTGTCTAACCAGACGAGGGGGGTACATACTACATGAAAGTCTTACTATGGTCACTTCACATCTATTGTCTCAATCATTCAAACAAGGAGCAAAAATAGAGAACATGTAAGATAAAGCAGTAAGGCATCCCAAACGCTTAGTCAAAATGTTCTTGAGATCTGGCTTTACAAAACATAGCCAGATGGTATAGTAACATATACACAATTGTTATCAGCTGCAGTCTGACTTAGTTACAATTATGTAAAAGTAAGTACAAGACGATCCGACTAATATGTCGGTGCTAAACGGCTAAGTATGAAGTAAATAACAAAACGAGCGGTGAAGTAAGGAACCCACTCGAGTCCTCCTGCGATCATTCTCCTAGAATTGACCATCTTGGAGGTGGAAGTAAGCTGAGTCCTCGGGAACCGGCTCTAAATCTGGCCATGCAAAACAAGAGAGGTTAGACCTCTAATAGCAAGTACCACAAGGAAGCACGATATGAAGGATTAAACCAGTAAGTAAGAGAATATAATAATAGATCTCTGCTTTTCACTAGGATTCACATAACATCACGACACTTCGAACCAACCTTCCAACCAAACAAGGACAGAAGTTGGCCCGTTATGTCCTGACATTCTGATCATCTCAGTTAGGCAACAGAATAAGTACAGTACACAAACAAATCATCTTGAACGGCTAAATCAACTCCTATGGCTTGCTATTGTGAGTCCCAAGTTATCCTGGAATTATGCAAATAGGGATTCCTCAGTTCTTACTATGTATGAGCAAGGCTAGTCTATCCAGTCAATCAATTGTGCCAATCATGAATTAGACGAGTCCCAGCGGAACGCCCGTCATCAATATACAATATACAATAATAATATAAGCAGATACCGCTCCCTGCCCGTGTGGCAGGTTTACAGTATATGTGGGAACCAGCCGGCCTGTCGGGCACTACTAGTCCCAAGAGGGCTGCCATGTAAGAACTCGGGGATCCATTCTCTCCATGTAATCATTATTTTATTTAACTTAATAGTCTCTACGTTGAGTGAAATCCCATGCCGTGGATCATGGTCATTCAAATGAGTACTTTCGTACGGGGTACGATATGCGCAACTCTACAACGATACCAGTACGGCTAGGTTGTAGGTCTTACATAGCGTAATACAACAATCAAATCTAACCACGGAGTAATCATGCCTTGACCATAAAGTACACATGCTGTTTTGTAGAAAAATAAATAAATTGAAGCCTGCACATGCCTGTATGTCAATATTCGGGATCGGCTAATCGATTTCAATAGTTCATTACATGAACGTGTCTCATTCATTTAATTTAATAAGACGACTAACCAGTCTCTTAGTTCCAACTAGGAACGCATGATCAATTTTAGTCAAGATAACCATTATTATCAATGGTGACAAGGCATGAAAGTCAATTAGTATTAAATGGGGTCGAGTCTATAACTCCTCAGGGTTAAGTTCCAGTCTTACTGGGTATCCATAAACCAATCAAGACACAGGGCACGTTCTACACAACCATATATATTAAAAATATTAACATGCTAAGATTATCGAGTTCATAAAAAGGATATAATAGAAGAATTATCATGCCACCATTAAATGAATAAATTATAGAACAAATAGAAACACCCAGGTCAGGAAGTCACGCCAACAAGTCTATGCTAAGGCCAACAAGTCACGCCAACAAGTCTATGCTAAGGCCAACAAGTCACGCAAGAATCGTATGCGTAAAAAGGGTACGCCAAGTTTAGTAGATAGGAGTGAGCGTATAAACAGTATGAGCGTGAAAAGTGGTTCACGTTGGCATGCACAGCGTGAGCGTGAAAAGTAATTCACGTACGCACAGTGTGAGCGTGAAAAGTAATTCACGCACGCACGCAAAGACGTATGCGTAACTCAAATGTCACGTACGCACGCAAGACGTGAGCGTAACTCAAATGTCACGCACGCACGCAAGACGTGAGCGTAACTCAAATGTCACGCACGTACGCAAGACGTGAGCGTGACTCAAAATTCATGCTGACACGTAAAGACGTGAGCGTGACTCAAAATTCACGCTGACACGTAAGGACGTGAGCGTGACTCAAAATTCATGCTGACACGTAAAGACGTGAGCGTGACTAAAAATTCACGCTGGCACGTAAGAACGTGAGCGTGACTAAAAATCTCCCGAACTCCATTCTTATGGAACCTTCGTTCCAAGCCAGAAATGAAGTTCCCATGGTTCAGAATGGTGTGGAATGAGAAGCTCTGCCACATAAAACTATCTATTCCGAAAGCACGCCAGTTTGGTGGATCAAAACCCATGAACAACCAAGAATACAACAACTTAGATCTAGAAGAAACAAGCCAAAGAAATCAAAAATGCTAAGTACTAAACTCTCTTAGAATCACAAGTGGAAGACAAATGAACCATAAAAATGGGTGAAGGAGAAGCAAGATGTACTTGCCTTCTCCTGGTAGGTGGAGAGAGTGATGAGGAAGAAGAAGAAGTAATGGTGAAGGAAAGTTATGAAGAGAAAGAAGGAGATGGGGGCTTTAAATAGGAAAGGTGGTGGTAGGTGGGGGTTTGTGGGGGTTCGGTCCATATGAACCGCCATGAACCCAAAAATAACCTACCATGGCCGAACCACAATAAGACTAAAGCAGAGAATAAAAGCAGGAAGAAAAATGCAGATAATTAATTAACATAAAATTAAAGGAATTTAATTACAGGATAATACATGATAAATACTAAATAAATATATATATGAGTTGTACATATATAAAAATACGCATTCTGGGAACGGGGAGTGACATATACTCTACTCGGAATGACTATATTGATAGTCTTCCCATTTCATTGTTGTAACCCATTCATTGTTTCATTGTTGAACGCATAAGGGACTTGAACGCAAGCTTGTGCCTTAGCACGAGCGTGGAGCGCGATACGAGAGTTCTCGTATTTTCCATATTCTTTTTCCATATTCTATACAAGCATACAAGATGGAATTAATCCCTTAGCTAGGTGCGTTGGGTCATTTATTAGCATGTGCGGTGTTATTGCCTAGCGATTTCAGTGATAGTGTCCGTATTGTTATGTGTCTAGGTTAAGCAAAGACGGGTTCATCGAAGCCACCCACTTTAGCGATGTTCGCATCGGCCGAACGATACTCCGAGCGCGCCTTCGATAGTCTAAGTCTGGATTCATCTTGACGGGCTAATGTAAGCCTTGCATCGATTCTTCATCAAGTCGATTCCAACTCTTCGGGTCGACGGCTCGTTTGAGTCGTTGCACTTGCCGTTTGAATCGGCGTTCCGCTAGGGCGGAGCGGGTCATTACATAATACACCACTCAAAACAAGTCTCGTCTTCGAGACTTCCTGAGTGCAGGTCATCCTACCATTCCTTAACTCGTGTCGTCGTGTTTCTTAGACAATTCCTGTCGGATGGCTCTATCATTCTATGGCACCGAACTATACTCGATTCTATTTCAAGTTCTTGTCGCATACGTTTGGTCGATTTTATTGGATAACTTTTCATTCATTTTAGAGTTGATGGCACTTATTCAATTCAAGTGTTTCTTCGACTTGGTTGCTATTTCGACGTATCATGGGACTGAAACGGTCGTACGAGGTGCGTTGTATTTATCAAACTCGAGAGTCGTAGGCTGAGGCAAACTCACTCTTTCCTTCTTGCGCATCTCAATACTCACTTGCAGCTGCATTCGAGTTCATCACATCCCTAAGTTTGGATCGTGCACATATTCAAGGCGTCCTCCAAATACGTATATTTCAACCAAGCTTAGCGATTAGCGAAGTCGGACAAGCTACTCGTGATAGTTTCGATTTGCCGATCGTTCTCTAATTTCGATTTAAAACCGAACTCATGTGTATCTCACTATCGTTTATCTCGATCCTCGAGATGATCCGGTTCGCTTCTCAAGCGTTCTTGTCTACGAAATTAATACGATTTCTTCTTAGCGGAGTCGACCAAGTCTAAGTAATTTCCGTCCGATTCAAGACCAAGTATTGTACCGTCATCGAGTATTTCTTCCTATCAACGATTCAATTCGTTATCCCAACTTTACTTGCACGTCATCCATTCCTATCATTCCCTTTGTTTGGGGCCAATCTCGTCGTTGTTCACGCACACTCCCTGTTCCCCGTCCTACTCTAAGTCTTGCTGCCACAAGTCTATCGTCCGTCCGGATGATACTGTAAGGTCAATCGCATAAGTTCAATCACTCGACATAGGGTCGTCCGCCCATCCGCTAGGTCAGCTCACAAGGTCATAGTTACACGTCAAGTCCGTGGCTCATCGTGCAAGGTCGTTGTACGATGCTCGCCCCCAAATCCTATGGTCAAACCATTTGTTCGTTTGTACGGGTGTTTCTATCCAAGTTCGTGTCCCTCAGATTTCTAAACATCGAGCACGATCACCTATTCGCATCAATGCATTCGTTGCGCGTATTCGAATCCATTCAAATCACCAACTCTAACCAATTCATGTATTCGATCACGAGGTCATCTAGCTTTGACAATATGTTGCGCCCCAATCTCATGCGAGTCCGATTATCCACGGTGGTTCGTAAATCACCATGCAACACTCCCGCAGAATAATCATTCTCATCGGGACGTAACTCTTGCTTGCGTCTAGACTGATTCATTCTCGATACGCGGATTGGACCTACTAAATCCTCAAACTTAATCATCAAGCACACCGAATCATTCTTAAGTCACCTTCGCATCAAACCACAAGTCGAAGCACATAAATTACCACTCTATGCTAGTTCAATCACCCCTGCTGTATGAATCACCATACCAGCGCTCACGCGGAGTGATTGCCCTAATCGGCGCGACGCATGTGCGAGGCTGGAGTTGCGCTCGCATAAGACAAGAATGTCGACGTTAGGGTTTTCGTCGAAGTAATCCAAACATTTCATTTTCTATCCAAGCCAAGATCGATAGTCCATTTATATTTCGTTCAACTAGAAAATCCTCGAGCCAAATCTATCTTTTCCTCGACACATTTTTAACATTTCAAGTATAGCGTCCAACGGAACAATGACATTTGCACGACCGTCATTCGCCGAGTCAGAGTGCCTCCGAGTTATCGCATATCGATCTTTGATACGCCTCAATACCGTCGACGATATACGTTACCTGATGATCTTCCTTTGCAACCAATTTTGAGTCGTACGACTGATGCTATTGTCCGAGTTGGATAATCCACAATTTCTTCGATATTCAAGATCAAGTTCGATCGCTATTCCTCAAGCTCGTTTCAAGATCGTTATTCAAAACTCAAGTCACATTTCATTTGAATCAATCCCAAATCGTACGCGCGATTCTCTAAGTTTCCTCGATCAAGACCATTCACTTTCATTCATCGTTCCGAATCGTTTTCTAACTCGCGTTGCCCATTGACAAGTTGTCCAGCGACATCTCGTTCGGGAATTTTAAAGTCACGACCAACTAAGCGTGACACGTTCTAAGACTTTGCGCGATCGCATCGCTTGCCGACATACTCGTACGATCCGTAAATCCTTTAGTCTCGCTCAAACAATTTCTATGACGTCCATACACCACTCAGGGTTCGAGCCACTCGACTAGTCGTCGACACTCATTCTTATTCTTCTCCGAACCTATCACATACACCACTCGGATTCAAGCCATACGATCTAGTCCTCAATCACGTTCGCATCATGCGCTAAGACATCCTTCAGATTCGTTCGACGAATCTCTAGCGTAATCGCTCACGTCGTCTCAACGTACTAAGTCGTTCGTACTAATCCTCAAAATCTAAGCCAATCTTTTGGGTACGCCTAAGCGTTAACTCGATAGCGTTCCTATCGATAGACACTCAAAGTGTATCTCCGTTCTCGATCGAGCGATACTTGATATCGCTCGTAACCCGATTGCACCCAAAAGTCGAGGTGCGCGACACGCGGACTAAGTTATGCCGCATAACCATCTCGTGCGGGCTATATTCAAGTTTGCACGCTCACTTGCTAATGTCGACGTAGGACTATTTGGGCATGCACGCGACTTGCTAACTTAGCATGTGTTCTCTATCGAGTCATGTTTAACATCGTTCGGCACAAAGGCCTTCGCCTATCGATCCCGTTCAACCGATTACTTGTACGAGCTTTTGAAAATATTAGACTTATTGTATGGAACAACCCAAGGCACAACGAGAGAGAGCGCACACTTCTTTTGTTTTCAACCGAGCTTTCAAAACTGAGAAAATCGAAATGAAGTCCAAGGACGTAAAGCCGTGCTCTGATACCAATCTGTCACGCCCCGCTCCCGTAGGAGCGATCGTCCTTGCTAAGGCGTGATGCCGCACGGGCCTAGGTTGCGCCCGTGCAAGGCCAAGTCCAGAAACGGCCGAATTGAGCTAGGCCACAGAGTCGCACAGAGTGTCCCTATTTGCAGCAGAAAGTAAATGAACACAAGTTGAAGCGAATTCAAACACTTTATTGATTTTTAAGAAGTTTACAAGCGGCGCTAGGCCGATATTACAAATCGCTCAAGCTCTCTCTCTCTGAAACATAAAAGGCGTGCCAAGTGGCTTACAAAATGGAATGATTCATGGCGATGTTCCGATATATTATGTCCTGTAAAGGGTGCTTCAGCTTCTTGCAACGTTCCAAGGCTCCAGAGTTGGCTCCGTGCCTTAGCACGTTCGAGGGAAGCTCCGCACCCGCCAACGTCTCCTGCATCCTGCATGCAGACTGTGGGGTTATCAGTACATTGTTATGTACTGGTGGGGAGGCTAGCTCGCCCACAATGCTATCATTACCGAACACGTTCCATTTACTTTTGTGCATCTCTATCGTTCATTGTCTTTCTAATCTTGCCTTAGGATCAGTTTTATGGCATATTTTATAGCCTATCTCGTGTTGCCGAATACAAATGTTGCATGAAAATACATGCATGACTTACCCATACTTACCGTCCGACCTTCCCTGTCCAAAGTAAACCAAGTTAGTCAACAATTCAATATGAACTTTCAATGTCAAGTGCGTGTCCCTGCCTCGGGTTCTAGCATGTCGTAAGCACGTTATCTAACTCACTTGCATGAATTTCTCATTATCATTTGGTGTGTTACATTTCAAGCATATTCATAAGGCACTTCATTTTGTTAACTTAGATTACTTTGATTTCAATACAAGGACTTGCACGTGGATTGCCACCAGTAAAGCCCACTTAATCTATATGCATCGATCGCTGGCATCACAAGCCAATTTGGACATGTCTTCCCCTGTGATAATTTCTCACCTATCATGGCGTGCGGTTTGGTACACCCTGATAGTCTTTTGAAATACCCGGCCTTACGTCCCCTGGTGGCCAAGCCCGTACTCAGGCAGTCCGTAAGCCATTTTCTTTGATTCCGTCCGGACCAGCAAGTCCTTCACACTTTGATCATGCCGCGTAATCCCTTTTTCTTCACGGTCTCAGCATTCGCCACCCCTCGCTCGTGCCGTTTGTCCACGACCATTTCGTATTAACTTGTCTTTTTAACTTAACGGCTGTCTCTGAGCCGTAGGCTAACCCTTAGCCTTAATGCGTTATCGACCAGGTTGGCGTCCGTGCAGCGCGGGTACGAGCCCCGTTGCACGTGCCCGTCATACCTGTCGCTAACCATTTCCATCCTTCTTATCACTTATTCATTCTTTCTTTCACTTGTTCATTCATTCGTTGATTCATTCATTCACTTATTCGTTTACTCTTTCATTCATACATTACGCAACTCCTTGTGCGGGAGTCGCCTTGGCGACCCATCGGTCCCATAGCCTTTCAATGTTGCTATACTCTACTCGGAACGACTATATTGATAGTCTTCCCATTTTATTATTGTAACCCATTCATTGTTTCATTGTTGAACGCATAAGTGACTTGAACGCAAGCTTGTGCCTTAGCACGGGCGTGGAGCGCGGTGCGAGAGTTCTCATATTTTCCATGTTCTTTTTCCATATTCTATACAAGCATACAAGATGGGATTAATCCCTTAGCTAGGTGCGTTGGATCATTTATTAGCACGCGCGGTGTTATCGCCTAGTGATTTCAGTGATAGTGTCTGTATTGTTATGTGTCTAGGCTAAGCAAAGACGGGTTCATCGGAGCCACCCACCTTAGCGATGTTCGCATCGGCCGAGCGATACTCCGAGCGCGCCTTTGATAGTCTAAGTCTGGATTCATCTTGACGGGCCAATGTAAGCCTTGCATCGATTCTTCATCAAGTCGATGCCAACTCTTCGGGTCGACGGCTCGTTTGAGTCGTTGTACTTGCCGTTTGAATCGGTATTCCGCTAGGGCGGAGCGGGTCATTACAGCAACAGTGTTTTGCCAGGAAACAGCATGCGCCAGGAAACAGCATGCGTTAGGACAGTATGCGCCAGAAAACAGCACGCGCCAGCAAACAGCATGGCAACAGTGTTATGCCAGCAAACAGTATGCGCCAGAAAATAGCACTGCTCATCTTCTCCAACCAGCCTCCAATGGCCATGAAAACCCATGAACCAAAAGACCATAATTCACTCAAAATAAGTCAAAATCAGGACTTCCAATGGTCTAAATTGGGTAGAATCAAATTTTCTACAATATGGAACTATCAAAACTTGAAAATAAGAAGGTTTGATAGATCAAAACCATGAAAAATCCGAAAATGACTAAAACATAGATCTACAAGAAAATATAAAATGACAAGAACAAAGGTGGATTTGAAAGTTGCATAGAAGAGTTTAGAACAATAAAATGGTGGGTTCCTTCATGAAGCAAGTTGCTCTTGCCTCGGCTAGAGTTCTCTTGGTTGGTGGTGGAGAGTAAATGAAGAAGGAAGGAAATAATGATGAGTGAGAAAAGGAAGGGGTTATAAATAAGTTGGGTGGCGGTAGGTAGGAGGGTTCACCTTTGGTTCATGATGAACCAAAGCAAAGCAAGCCAAGCCGAACCAACCCAAGAATAAACCAATCAATGAAATGCTAGAATAAATCAAGCAGGGAGACATGCAATACGGGTCAAATTACGTATCAAGATACGCAATACAAATCACAGGCATTACAGTTGCAGTGAGCAAAAGCTCAAGCCCACACAATAATCCCACATCGGCCAAGTAGGGGATTTTGTTTGTGCTAATATTACTTGTGTTTCTTTTGCTTCATTAAAAGTTGTGTGTGGGAGCTCCATGGGCCAGACGCGTGCGCCGTCGCCGTCGTCCAGTCCGGCTCGGCTCGGTTCGGTTCGGCGTACGTAACGGGTGCGGACACGTGCCCACATCTGCGGGCGCCGAATGCCGATCCGATTCCTTCCCCGGGTTCGGATTGAGACCCTAAAGATTTTTTGCTCCTTTCAAATATTTCTAACCGTTACAAATCTTTTTAATTCCGTAACGTTTACTATTCATATTCAGTCCAGGTTCAATGAACCATGTGCTGAAAACTGTGTGTAACGTTTCTAATTAAATCAGCTAATTAAAACTGAGTTTAATTTTCCTCTCCATTGCAAGCCTATAAAGTGAGCTCTTTTTCTTGTTCTAAACACACAGAAAATATTCTTCTCTAACCTCTCTAAATTTCTCGTCTCCTTCGTACTGTTGCTGCTATTCATTGTTGCTCTGGGCAGAGGTAAGTCGGGGTCATTCTCTCAGCGTCTTGTGCGACTACGAGATTCTGGTAGAGCGGATATTTTACCACTAGGAGCGTTCGGATACCGTCTGCACATAGACCCGGACTATCTCTTAGGGCAGTGCTACGTGCGCGACTTCCCCGGAGGCCGGTAACATTTAATCATTTTATTTTCTTTCAGTTTTAAAAACGAAGAATTGTGAAGAATTTTTCTAACAACATTGTTAAAGTGTACTATATAGCAAGTTTGTTAAAAAATATTTCTAGTGCACTTTACGATGATGAAAAAATAACCAACAACACTTTAAAGTGCATTATATAGCTACAAAAACAAACAATATTTTCACTTTAAATGATAACATTTCCCAAGTCTTAGGGACACTTTAAGGTGGTAAAACAAGTGTAAGACATATATAGCAACTTAAGACATTAATTTTTTTCACTTCAAAGTATTCATCACTGTAGTGATGTCCTATATAAGTGAAAAATTATAAATTCAAATATTGTATAGCAATTAGCTTGTAAGTGTAAAAAAAAATATAGTAACCTTCGATAAATTTAATTGTTATAAAACATGTAATGCCTTATCTTCTTGATTTCTTTCGTTCTAGAAACCAAAAAAAGAAATCCAAACATTTCAATTATTAAAAAAATGGTGCCCAAAATAGCCATTTTGTTTAAAAAATTAACAAGTTAAATAATTTAGGTGCCCAAAACAGACTAGTTCCCAAAATAGAGCCTCCATCTCTCCATCTCTCTCATTTCCCAATTAGTATTGACTCTTAGTTCATGATCAATTTTGAATTTTATTTTATTTTGGCTCATACTGATCATGTTTTTTTTGCAATATTAATAGCATTTTTAACTATACATTCGTTCGTATTTTGAAAATTTAAATTAATATTATTATTATTATTTCTATGAGTTTCTAGCATGAACTATCTTGATTATATTTAAGGATATTGGATTGTTATCATACCCCAAATAAATAAATTTATACTTTTGTTGTGCACCAAACATATTTTTGTTTTTGTAAACAAGCAACAACAAGACATGCCAAGCATGTTTATTTTTTATAAAGAACTAAAACAGAATTTTAAAAAGAAATACAAAAAACAGATAAACCAAATAATACCAAACATGGCATAAATAATTTCCAATTTTATTGCTTTTTGGAGATGAACTTGAAGATTAAATAGTTTTATGTTGTGTTTATTAAAGTATTTGAGGGTGAAACTTTTTTTCTCATTTATACTAGTTGATTTGTGTTCAAAATGATGTCATAGTATTTGATGACAAAGCATTCAATTTATACATTTATAACGTACATTAAATCGATAAAAAATCAACACTTTAAAGTGCATTACGTAATTACGAAAAATAAACAATATATGCACTTTAAAGTGCTAGAATGTAGTTAATAAAACAAACACCCACCTCCCTTAGGCTAGTATGCAACTTCCGGAGGCTCCTGAACTTTTTAGATTTTCTAATTTAATTTCCTCTAATGTACCATATCCAACTCGAAGGTTATGCGATTGGACTTTCTTGTCCTTACAAGTGAAAGATGACCCTGTTAGCTTAGCTTTTGAGCAAAAGCTCAAATCCCACCTTTACTTTAGTCCCACATCGGTTTGGGCAAGGGATGTTAGTGTGCATATATACACTCCTTCCTTCTTGCTTCATTAAATCATTTGAGTGGGAGTCCCATGGGCCACACGCGCACCCCGCCGCCGCCTGGCCCGGCGAGCGTAACGGGTACGGCTCGGTCCTTCTTATTCTCACTACACAGAAAATATTTTCCTCTGCACAAACTCTCTCAAATTTCTCATTGCTCTCGAAATTCAGTTCTTCGATGTTGCTCTGGACAGAGTTAAGTCGGGGTCACCCTCTCCAAATCGTGTGCGGCAAAGAGAATCCGGATCGTTCGGATCCAGTCTGCACATAGACCCGGACTATCTCTTACGGCAGTGCTTCGTGCGCGACTTCCCCGAAGGTATGTAACCTTTAATTAAGTTTATTATTTTACAGATTTAAAAAATGAAGATTTGCTCATAATTCCAACAGACCCTTCTTTACATCTTCTTTATTATGCTTAATCTTAACTATAGATCTAAATATAATATAATTTAATTTACGGGGAGACCTGAAACATCTATAATATAAAGTACAGTAGATTTTGTTAGTCCCGGGGCTTGATCAAAGATGGAAAAACTAATGCAATCGAGATCTGAGATGTCACACAAAAAACTTTGCAGTGATCAAACTCAAGATCTATGAAGGTACAATAAAATAAATAGCCAAATTACAATCTGAAGGAGGGAAATAGAGAAGAGAAGATCTCTCGTTCTTCCTTGCAAACGTGTTGTAATTGGGACAGAACGAGTTACAATAAAACTAGAGAGAGATAAGAAGAAGAACAATGCTGGGGTGTCAAAACACCGTTGCTCAAAGCAAGATTTGCCCCACACGATCTGCTTCCAGGAACCAGCAAGTTGAAGAACTTGTGGAACGCTCGAAGTCACCTCTGTTCAGACTCCTCGGATGGACTTGCAATGGCGGCAGCAACTCTCTTTCTCTTTCTCCTTTTCTTACTTGTAATTTTGTAGTACTCACAAAGGAGGCCAGAAGAGAGTATTTATAGAGAGAGGGGGGAAACCCTAGCCGCCTCTTCAGTTATGGAAAGATTGAATCAAATCCCAAAAGATAGCAACGAGATTTAATTCAAATCCCACGAAATTAATTCAAATCCCACAAAGATAGGATCTGAATTAATTCAAATCCCACAAAGATAGGATCTGATTTAATCGCATTGATTCAGCCTTTCCATAACTGATTTATAATCTGCACAGTCAGCGGATCCCTCCATGCGGCAGCAGTAGCAGCAGCCTGGCCGCATGGACCGCATGAGCCGCATGGACCGCATGAGCCGCATGAGCCGTATGGACCGCATGTGCCGCATGGCCGCATGAACCGCATGGACCGCATGAGCCGCATGGACCGCATGAGCCGCATGGACCGCATGTGCCGCATGGTCGCATGAGCCGCATGAGCCGCATGAGGCCGCATATGAGCCGCATGCCGCATAAGACCGCATGGCCGCATATGAGCCGCATAAAGACCGCATGACTGCTGACGTGCTAAGTGCAAAGTGCGCCAACAAAATGCCATATTACGCCTCATGAGCCCATGAGCCCGAGTCCGAGTCCGAGTCCGAGTCCGAGTCGGAGTCGCTAAGCCCCTTTGGGGCTTAGCTCCAAATGGAATTAATCCAAGAGAATGACAAAAGCATTAATGCTTAATACCTGGAGCCTTATTCTTACCTCCTTGTAAAATCACCCATATGGTTCCCTTCTTAGGGTCACCACCCCATGTGCATCTCTCAATAACACACCCAAGTATATATGTTGAGATAACTCATGGTGCATTTTCGATGTGGGACTAAAATTTACAAGACATGTTAAGAGGAAGCTCTCTCCATGTAAAAAAAGCACCAACAATCCCCCACATATCACAACATATATATGTGTCCAGGGTTGAGCGTTCCCTACAGTAACTGTCCATTTTGCATTAGGATAGATGTCGCTGACGACTTGAATCTTCCTGCATGGGTTAAATAACAATGTGATACAAGAATGGACTATGCCTTGAATTCTGCACCACAATTGTAATTCTTCCTACTCACAAAGTGTAGTTACGTGTGCTTCTGGCTGCACATTAAAGGCCCTGTGTCAGCCTGGTTTGAGTGTATAATTTTGGGCGTCTACAAGTTTACCCTCAAGAGACGGCCTGATATCTCTTTCCATACACTATAGGTGAGTTCTTTATTAAAGAGATATGGCATGAAGCCTTGCGCTTCCTTGCGGTGCTACACCGCTATGACATGGCCTGAAGCCGAGGCATTACCCCTACCTGGGAACCTCATCGTAGTGTCATACTACTGTAGCATGATGTCACAAGCCTCTTTGTAGTGCCAAACTACCCAGCATGAAGCCTAAGGCTTTCTTGCGGTGTTACGTCACAACGACATGGCTTGCAATGCTGAGGCTTTACCCCTACCTGGGTACCTCATCGTGGTGTCGTGCCACTATAACATGGGGCCATCCTCCCCTTTGTAGTGCTGTCTACAACTCTTTAATTACGTCATACAACATTAGGCTACCTGCCTATTTGCGGTGCTACGCCGTTGTGACTTGGCTTGCAAAGCCGAGGCATTACCCCTACCTGGGAACCTCATGGTGGAGTCACCCCACTGTAGCATGGAGTTTCACTCCTTGTAGTGCTGCTCTACCGTGCTTCCTTTAAAGCACACCAGGCATTCACTCTGCCTGAGAACTCATTAAGGCGTTTAAGCCAACCTTCTACAGGATCAATTTTTTCCGCAGAAAAAAATACATAGTAGACAACAGTGGTTATGGGTCCGTATCCCTTCCATGTTCCAGAGAACAAGTACCCACAGCTACCTGATAGTTTCCCAGTCAGTGATCCTCCTTTGAACCAAAAGTTAGATGCCTAGTAGATTTCTCTTTGAACTAATAGCATAAGACTTTATGGTAGGAGTACAAAGACACACTATCAGAATGCCTTTAAGCCCATTTTACAAGCTGTGTCATCGACCAACTGGCGCTTGAGGCCTTTCGTGAACGGATCTGCCAGGTTCTCCTGACTCCGAACATCAATCACTACAATTATACCTCTTTTGATAAGATCGTGTACTACCCTGTGCTTCAACCACACAGTCCTCTTCTTTCCGTTGAAGAGGTCATTTGATGCCACCGCCGCAGTCGCCTGGTTGTCACAGTATATCGGTATCGCCGGTATCTGAGCCCCAACCATTGGAAGATCATACATGAGCTTCCGAAGCCATTCTGCTTCATCTGCTACAGTTTCAAGTGCATAGAATTCAGATTCCATGGAGGAACGAGAGAGTATAGTCTGCTTCTTCGACTTCCACGATATAGCAGCTCCACCCAAGGAAAAGGCATATCCACCTGTGGATCTCTCGCTTTCCACCTCTGAACACCAGCTAGCATCACTGAAGCCTTCCACTACTGTCGAATACCCATTGTAGTGCAGTGCATATGTCTGAGTTTTCTTGAGATATCTCATCACCCGCTTCACAGCTTTCCAGTGCTCAATCCCTGGGTTGCTTGTGAACCGACTCAGCATTCCCACGGCAAAAGCTATGTCAGGCCTTGTGGCAATGGTTGCGTACATCAAACTTCTGATAACGCTAGAATACTCCAGCTGCCTGACGCTTTCCCTTGAATTTGGCTTCAGCTTCTGATCACACCTGTATGGCGTATCGATCCCTGGAAGATCCTTATACCCATAGCGTGTGAGCATCTTCTCAATTTAGTGAGATTGTGACAGCGCTACTCCAGTGTCTGTCCGGATGATCTTAATGCCCAAGATGACATCTGCATCTCCCAAGTCCTTCATACTGAACTTGGTTGAGAGGAACTTCTTTGTCTCTGTGACACAGCCTATATCCGTACCTAGGATTAGCATGTCGTCCACGTACAGACAAATGATGACTCCTCTTCCATCAGCGAACTTTGTGTAAACACATTTGTCCGTCTCGCTGACTCTGTAGCCGTTTGACCTAATAACTTTGTCAAACTTCTCATGCCACATCTTGGGAGCTTGCTTCAAACCATACAATAATTTCACCAACTTGCAGACTTTGTCTTCAAGACCTTTGACGACAAATCCATCTGGCTGTTGCATGTAAATCTCTTCGGTCAGCTCCCCATTCAGGAATACGGTCTTTACATCTATTTGATGTATCACCAACTTATGTATAGCTGCTAGAGCGATTAACATCCTGATGGTGGTCATCCGAGCTACTGGAGCGTACGTGTCAAAGTAGTCTATCCCCTGTTTCTGAGAAGATCCCTTGGCTACCAGCCTGGCCTTGAACTTGTCAATAGTTCCATCTGCCTTCATCTTCTTTTTGAAGATCCATTTACA
The DNA here is from genome assembly GCA_029216955.1 of Iris pallida. Taxonomy (NCBI): domain Eukaryota; kingdom Viridiplantae; phylum Streptophyta; class Magnoliopsida; order Asparagales; family Iridaceae; genus Iris; species Iris pallida. Next base: position 1,227,066 of record JANAVB010014199.1, on the reverse strand, counting down.
TCCGATGGGCTTTTCTCCTTCAGGTAGATCTACCAACACCCATGTGTTATTGGAGGTGATAGAGTCAAACTCGTCATTCACTGCCTCCTTCCAGAAGATAGCATCTCTGGTCTTCATCGCCTCATCATAGGTAAGCGGATCTGCTTCCACATGATAGGTGACAAAGTCATCTCCGAAATCTTTCGGTCTCCTCGCTCGCTTAGCTGACGGCTCTGCGAGTTCTGGTACAAGAGTTATTTCCTCAACAACAGCTTCTTCTTGGACTACTGGCTCATATGAGATTTCAGTCTCATTTGCACCCACATCATTTTTCGGAATGTTCGAAAGAACAATGTTTTTGTCTTTTGCAAACTTGTCTTCAAAGTATTCAGCATCGTGAGATTCGATGATATGATTTGACTCGATATCAAGAAATCTCCGAGCATCACTCTTCTCGGCATACCCCAAGAAGATCGCCTTCGTAGTCCTTGTCCCTAGCTTCTGAATCTTCAGATCTGGGAGCTTCACATACGCCAGACATCCCCACACTCGAATGACATTCAAGTTTGGCCTGACTTTGAACCAGAGTTCATGAGGAGTTACGTTCGAAGTTGCATATGGCACTCTATTTAGAATAAAAGTGGCCGTCAATGCAGCTTCTCCCCAGTAGCATTTAGGAAGACCCGCGGTTAGTAGCATTGAGTTTATCATTTCTGTCAACGTTCTGTTCTTCCTCTCCGCTACTCCGTTGGATTGAGGAGAGTATGGAGCAGTAGTCTCACATATAATTCCATATTCTTTGCAGAACGATGCGAATTCATGAGACCTGTACTCCCCACCTCGATCACTCCTTAACCTCTTGAGTTGTTGTCCAGTCTGCCGTTCAGCTTCGGCCCTGAACTCTCTGAACTTCTCGAAAGCTTCGTCTTTAGACTTGAGCAAGTAGACGAATGCGTATTTTAAGAAGTCGTCGATGAAGGTTATGAAATACTTTATCCCGGCCTTCGTGGAGAAATGTTTGAAGTCACAGATATCGGAGTGCACCAACTCCAGAAGATCTGTGCTTCGATTGACCCGATGAAAGGGTTTCCTTGTGATCTTCGTCTGAGCACACACCTCACACTTCTCCACCTTACCCCCACATTTGGAGATAAGTCCTAGACTAGACATTTTATTAATTCTTTTACAATGAACATGTCCTAGTCTATTATGCCACAACTCAAGAGAATAATCAGAAAATGCAACTGCATTAATGTCTTCAAACTGGTTAACAAGCTGAATTTTAAACATTCTTTCGATTTGATAAGCCTTTCCCAAGTATGTTCCTTTCTTGGACATCACCATCTGACCAGCATTGATGTCCATCCTCAAGCCTGCGTTGCAGAGCAGGCTTCCAGAGATCAGGTTCTTGGCAATCACCGGAACATGTTTCACACCTTGAAGCGTCAGAGTGTTCCCAAAAGTGAGTTTCAGTTCCACGGTCCCGATCCCCAGAACTTCAGCTTGGGCCTGGTTCGCCATGACAACCTTCTCAGATATCGGCTGGTACGTGACGAACCATTCCTTGCCAGAACAGACATGGCAAGTCGCACCAGTGTCTATCCACCAGTCAGAGTCAACCCCCACATTTGTGACCTGTGCGATCATAGCAACAAAGTTAGAAACCAATGAAACCTTATTAGGCTCACCTTTCTCTGATTGTTTAGGCTTAGATCTGCATTCACTCTTGTAGTGGCCTTTCTTGCCACAATTGTAACAAGTCACGTGGGACTTAGTCTTCTGTTGCTTGAATGTAGGACCCTTCACTTTTAGATTAGTGAAGTCCTTCTTCTTGGGATGAGAAGCCGCCTGCTTCCCCTTGAGATCTTTCATCTGCACAAGATTAGCTTTAGCCAACTGTTTGGACAGAGTGTCCACCTTCTGTTGGGAACGCATCTCGTCCTCAACATTGATCTCTTGCAGTAGATCTCCCAAGCTAATGTCTAGCTTCTTTCTGTGCATCCTTGCATAAAAGGTACTCCATCCAGCAGGAAGTTTTGAGACGATCCCTCCGACGACAAACTTGTCGGGAAGGGGCATCTCTTTGTCTTCCAGTTTCTGACGCAGCTTTAGAAATTCCTTCACCTGTGGCAGCATGGACTTTTCGTCCTCAAAGAGCAATTTGTGATATTTTTCAACCACAAATATTTTGCTCCTGTTCTTGTCTTCTTCATACAGATTTTCCACAGACTCCCATATGTCTCTAGCAAGTTCCTTCTTTGAGTAGGATTCTGCCAGGGAGTCCTCCATAGCATTCAGGATGAGAAGCCTGCAGATGCTATTTTCCCTTCTCCACTTGGCCTGGAGTTTGGTAGCCGCGTTGATTGCGGCAGTAGATCCAGTGTCTGGAACAGAGGGTTCATCCTCTAACAGAACATGATCAACGTCTTTCAGTTGAAGAGTTAGGTAAACCTTTCTCTTCCAGACTTGATAGTGCTCTCCATCGAACTTTTCCAACTTGCAGAAGTCCGATTGCAGGAGCGAAGCATTAATGTTTTCCATCTACATGGATCTTGCTTTGAGATTGTTAGTCCTGGGGCTTGATCAAAGATGGAAAAACTGATACAATCGAGATCTGAGATGTCACACAAAAAACTTTGCAGTGATCAAACTCAAGATCTACGAAGGTACAATAAAACAAATAGCTAAATTACAATCTGAAGGAGGGAAATAGAGAAGAGAAGATCTCTCGTTCTTCCTTGCAAACGTGTTGCAATTGGGACAGAACGAGTTACAATAAAACTAGAGAGAGATAAGAAGAAGAACAATACTGGGGTGTCAAAACACCGTTGCTCAAAGCAAGATTTGCCCCACATGATCTGCTTCCAGGAACCAGCAAGTTGAAGAACTTGTGGAACGCTCGAAGTCACCTCTGTTCAGACTCCTCGGATGGACTTGCAATGGCGGCAGCAACTCTCTTTCTCTTTCTCCTTTTCTGACTTGTAATTTCGTAGTACTCACAAAGGAGGCCAGAAGAGAGTATTTATAGAGAGAGGGGGGAAACCCTAGCCGCCTCTTTAGTTATGGAAAGATTGAATCAAATCCCAAAAGATAGCAACGAGATTTAATTCAAATCCCACAAAATTAATTCAAATACCACAAAGATAGGATCTGAATTAATTCAAATCCCACACAGATAGGATCTGATTTAATCGCATTGATTTAGCCTTTCCATAACTGATTTGTAATATGCACAGTCAGCGGATCCCTCCATGCGACAGCAGCAGCAGCAGCCTGGACGCATGGACCGCATGAGCCGCATGGACCGTATGAGCCGCATGGACCGTATGAGCCGCATGGACCGCATGAGCCGCATGGACCGCATGGACCGCATGAGCCGCATGGACCGTATGTGCCGCATGAGCCGCATGGCCGCATGAGCCGCATGAACCGCATGAACCGCATGAGCCGCATGGACCGCATGAGCCGCATGGACCGCATATGCCGCATGGCCGCATGTGCCGCATGAGCCGCATGAGCCGCATGAGGCCGCATATGAGCCGCATGCCGCATAAGACCGCATGGCCGCATATGAGCCGCATAAAGACCGCATGACTGCTGACGTGCTAAGTGCAAAGTGCGCCAACAAAACGCCACATTACGCCTCATGAGCCCATGAGCCCGAGTCCGAGTCCGAGTCCGAGTCGGAGTCGCTAAGCCCCTTTGGGGCTTAGCTCCAAATGGAATTAATCCAAGAGAATGACAAAAGCATTAATGCTTAGTCCTTGGAGCCTTATTCTTACCTTCTTGTAAAATCACCCACATGGTTCCCTCCTTAGGGTCACCACCCCATGTGCATCTCTCAACAACACACCCAAGTATATATGTTGAGATAACTCATGGTGTATTTCCGATGTGGGACTAAAATTTACAAGGCATGTTGAGAGCAAGCTCTCTCCATGTAAAGAAAGCACCAACAGATTTTTGGTCCGACACATGTGCTTTGGTTCAACGATGATAATAGGACTAAATTGCCCCTCCCTCTATAAGAGAGGAGGAAGCCCCATGTTGGGTGCGGAGCAACCGGTTGTTCCAACGGCACCCCCGCCTCCAACTCCTCTTGCACCACCCCTTCCTCCGCCGCATCCGCTCCATCCTCGCCCACGCCGTCGTCGTCGGCCTCTTCCGTAACTCCTTCGTCGCAAGCAACCTCCTCTACCGCGCCGTCGACTCCGACCATGACCAACCCCAACCCCTTCCCCTTCAACACCGCCATCGCCATCTCCGCCAACCCACTCTCCATCTAATCCCAAATGCTCCGCCGCCGCGTCCCTCCCGACTCCCATAACTTCTCTTCCTTGCTCAACACCACCACCGTCGCCGTCGCCACCAGGTCGCTCCACGCACACGCCCTCTTCCTCGGATTCTGGCCCGACCTCTTCGTGCAGAATGTCCTGCCCACCGCCTACTCCCGACGCGGCTCCGCCGACCACGTCCTGCGGGTGTTCGACGGAATGCTGCAAAGGGACGTCGTCTACTGGACCGCCGCCGTCTCGGACCTCGTCACCCTCGGACGTCCCGCGACGGTCCTGCGCGTCTTCGCCTCCATGAGGCCCCACGCCGCCCCGAACGTCACCACCGTGGTCTTTGCCGTGTCCGCTGTAATGCCCCGCTCCGTTCGGTGCATTATGATGAGTCGTTGACTCGAAGAGTTATGTTGACCCGATGATGTATCGATGTGAATCGATGCAAGTGTTACGTTGGCCAAAGGTAAGCTTTGAGTCGGTTGGAATCTATGAATCGAATCGATGCAAAAGATAAGTTTCGTTGAGCAAGTGCTAATGTTGGTTGATCTGGTGTGCAGGCTATGCCTTTATGCTGGATTACGAACGAGGTATGGGCGCGATAGGCCAAATCAACCGAGTAGTTCAAAGGAATGGCTAAGTCCGGGAGTTAGCTATACAATCGAGTTATGGAAGCGAGACGCTTCAACTCAGCGAAACGGCAAGGCGTATCGGCTTAAGGTGGGCGGGTTCTTAACTCTCTCTCCCTATTCCTTCACGTCTAATAAAATATGTTATGTTATGCGTAAGATGTTATTAAGTTTAGCGAGCGTGGCTCGGCGACGAAAGGTCCAAGTATGCGTTGAACACTAAGATAGAACATTGAATAATCGAATAATTGAAGCGACGTGCATCGAGTGCACGGGTCGTGGTAGGGCAATAATGGTAGAACATTGAAAGATGATAATGAGATGTGCATCATGTGCACGGCTCCGAGAACATTGAACACTAGGCGTAGAACATTGAATACGGTGCTGAGCGTGCCTTCGGGCACTTATGTTACGAAAAGACTAAGTAATATGGAATTATGCTATGAGAATAACTTACGAATGGTACGCGTTGAATATGAGTACGAGATGACTAAGCCGTTGGGCGTCGTGCATCAATATGGATGTGTTGGGGCATAACGCCGATGGAGCTCCCCATATGAATGGTGGATTATGTTTATGGCACGGGCAACCGTTTATGGCACGGGCAACCGTTTATGGCACGGGAAACCGTTTATGTGCGAGATTATGTTTATGGAATACGAGATTGGTTGGTATGCTATGGATTGTATGATATGGTACGTATTGCATGGTCAATGGACTCGGATGGCCCGTGCACGGGTGCGACTTTCCTCGAACGGTTATGCCGGGGCGCCGGGACCGTTCGGCCTAGGAGGGAATTATGTGTGGTATTTATGGTGCACAATATTCGAACGGATTGCGACCGTCCAGTGCTGTGATAAGCTATGATATCCGTAAGTTTGGGATCCTTCGGATACTGGACTAGCAACCCATATCGAAGCGATTGTAGGCTTACACATATGAGATGCCAAGTCCATTACGGTACGAAACACCGTGACCTTCATATAGATAGGGCCGGTGGGCTGAGATGAGAGCTGGGTGCAGGCGCAGGGCCTGTCATCCATTATGCATATGTTTACGTTTATGATTGATTGGTTGCGCGAATCGTATGATTGCTTATGTGTTCTAACCATGGCAGGCTAGGCAAAGATGAACGGGATGAGCACGAACACTATGTTTATGTTTCAGATTATGTCTAACTGTATCTGCTGCAGGAACACGGTACGGGACACATTTACGATAATATGCTATGTTAAGTTTTGCCATGAAACTGATCATAAGGCTAAATAGAAAGACCATAAAGTAAGTGCATGCTCACTAAATGATTAAGTGTTTGGTTTGGGTGCGAGCGGGTCTTGATCAGTACGAAGCGAGGACAAAAGCACTAATCCCCCACTAGTTTATGTGCAGGCTCAGGTTATGATCGGCTCGGGGCGGAGCTTGGATTGGACATGCCGAGGCATGGAGTCCTTGGCGTTCAAGAGGAGCTTTCGCATATGCATTCGGACTTGAGATATGGAGATGTTCGATCGAAGACTACTTGGTGGCTATACAGAGGCATAATGTATAGAACAATGTAATCCTTTGTGAGCTAGAGAGATCATGAGCGTTGTAGCCAATTGGCATTTTATGTTGGGCTATTTAGAACCTTTGTAACCTCAGTTCAATATTAATAAAAGAGATTCTTATGTTACACTTTGGTTTTCTTCCGCTGCTTATGTTATCAACTTGAGATAGTTCTATGTGAACCTGTTATCTTACCTTGCACGAGCGCAACTCCAGGCTCGTGCGGCATCACGCCCCCGCGAGGACGATGATTCGGGTAAAATCTAGCGAGGACGAGCGATTTCTCGGGTCGGGGCGTGACAAGTTGGTATCAGAGCGGTTCCATCCTTTGGACCGTGCATGAATCTTTTTGACCCTCAGTTGCTTCGCTATCGAATTTAGTTGACTCTAAGTTGTTTCCGCAACCGCATGGCTCATGGATCTGCTCGACACTACATTAGATGTTCCATACAATAAGTCTATATTAAGTGCATACGTCTGCCACAAGTATGTCGTGACTATTACGTGATCTTCGGGTGCCATCGGGGAGTGTTGATTGCACGAAGTGCAACGGATGATGGGATGTTGGTCGCACGAAGTGCAACGAATATGGCGATGTTGGTTGCATGAAGTACAATGATATGCGTATTGTTGGTCACACGCAGTGTGAGGAGATATGTGTTCTTGGTTGCACGAAGTGCAACGGGTCGATATGTGTGGCGATGCGTGTTATGTGACTACGAGAATGGTTATGTGTCGGTTGCACGGAGTGCAGCAAGTCGCGGATTGTTCGTTGCATCGGTGCAACGAGTCGCTATGGTATGATGCGTGTTATATAGCTATACGGATGGATAGCGATATGTTGTGCGAAAAGGATTAAAGACCTTAAGTATCAAGACTAAGTTGTTGCACGAGCTGCAACGAACGGGATTTTAAGATCGTGGATGCGATAGTAACGAATCGAGTTGGTCGCGGAGTCGAGTTGAGTAGGCGAACGTTTATGTTGGCCGCATGTCGCGTTGAGCTTTTGAATAAGCAAATGTTGCGGGTGTGATCGAAATGATCGCCATGGTACGGTTAGATCGAATGTGTGTCAAACTTGAGCTAACGTTAGAGCTGGGATCGGAAGGATCGCCATATGGGACGATTAAGTCGAGATAGAAGTCGGACCTATACGGAGTGTAAAGTTGAGTATTGACTCGATTCCGAGTGGTATATGCAATACCAATTACGCGAGCAAGTATAGCGAAGCATTATGTCGATAACGATAGGCTCGATCCTGAGTGGTATATGGAATACCACTTAACGATAGCTATGTTAAGCCGCTTGGTGACTTACGATAGGTTACGTCGAGATGATTGTATTGTTACGATATGTTGTCCTAAACGGACTAAGTAGTACCGAGACTCGAGTGGGAATGATTTGAGAGAAGTCGATGCTAGTATGCTACGATGAATTGAGTCGAACGATTATGTGCGAAGTCGTACTTATGGATGATCCGTCGAACGAGGATTCATTAAGTGTAAGTCGAACGATAGGCTGAGCATAGCGAAGGAATGTCACGTTGAGGAAATAGTCGATCCGGTCGAACTTATGTTAAGTCAGTACGAAACCATTCGGAATGAATTGAGTAGGTACGGAGAAATCGTACGAACGAAATTGGGTTAGTGCGATGAGTCGGTAGCACGATTTGAAAGTGCGAGTTAGGGATATGAGAATGGATATGTGAATTGGAAATTTGCGTCGCGACTATGGTGGTGAGTTGTAACGAAATGAATCTTGATAAGTGCGAGACTTGATTCGTATTCGAGTTCGGATAATGGCAATGATTTGCAACGGGTTTGAGCTTATGAGAAAGGAAGATGTTCAAGTTATGCATATCGACGATGGTATTGAGGCGTATCAAAGACGATATGCAATAACTCGGGGATACTCTGATCGAATGAACGAAAATTGTGTTGAGCATTGTTGTAGGATGAATAGGATGCAAGTTAAGTTGATGGAAGTTTGGATGATAACGGTAGGAATGCTTCGGAGAATTTGAGAGTCGATGGACGTTGCTCGGATGAAATCGAAAGTGTCTGGATTACTTCGCGGATCACCACTATGTTGACATTCTTGTCTTGAGCGAGCGCAACACCAGCCTCGCACATACGTCACGTCAAATTAGAATGATCATTCTGCGTGAGCGCTGGTATGGTGATTCATCCAGCGGGGATGATCGAACTTACGAGGCGTGGCAAATTTGATATGGACTTGTGGTTTGATGCGAAAGTTGTTCGAGGATGGTTTCGAGTAGTATGGAAGGTGTCGGACTATGATAACGATTAGGTAAACTCAGACTTGAGGCGATTAGATGTCATGCGACTAGCGAGGATAGTCAACGGTAATGCATGAGTGATTCGAGTAGTAACGGCGTGCAATGTGCATAAGTGATTCGAGTAGTTATCGGCGCATCAGTTGCGCAGGAGTAGAGAAATTATGGATTGGTATATCGGATTGGGTAAAGTCCCATAGGAATTGTCGAGAAATAATTTGGCTCCGCGATAGGATATAGCATGGTTCGTTGTAACTGTCCCTCGTTGATGATCTTCAATTATCGAGCGTAGTTTCGGGGCAGGTGACCCTAGAAGACTTGACTGCCAAATCAAGTAAAAGTTGAAGTCCCATAGGATGACCCTAAAGAAGTCACGTAAGAAGGATAAGAATGAGGAAGTGCATGTCGAGGATAAGTCTAAGCGAGTGAGTATCATGTCTCAAAAGTTAGCGAGTACTAGAATCGATATGGTCAGAAAAGTTATGTTGGATCGAGTGGATGTTGAGGAACGTGCTTAGCGTAGTGACGCGATAAGGCGATTGCAAGAATTCTGCAATTCGCGAGAGCGACGGATAGTAGAACGACCCTAAGAGTTGTATCGTAGATTGATTTGAGTAACGATTAGGCTATGTGCATTGAGCGCGCTATCTATGTTACGAAATGAACTAGTCGGAATTGATTCGAGAATTGAGTAAAGAATTTGTACTCGGTCGAGAATCGGGGATGAGCGTATCGTAAGAGACCTTGGGTCGGAAAGATTGTTGCCTTTGAGCATCATAGACTCAAGTTGACCTCTTGTGTCGGGAGAGATTAAGCACGATGTCTGGATAAGTTACCTAGCGGGGGTAGCCCAGACGCGATACACATATGGTTCGAAAATGTAGATTGTGTTGGGATAGTTGTGTGCGAGACTTAGTACGGATTGTAGGCAAAGGAATTTGAGACATGTGGACATAGTCCATGTCGTGGAGGCCAAGTGTTATGAATGATTGGGTGAAAGACTTGAGTTATGTGAGAGATAGGCAAACGGTTGGGCGAACAGGCGTTGCAGAGAATTGTTGTGATCGGATGCGCAATGGCTCAATGTAATGCAAGTGTTAGGTGGCCGGCGAGAAACTTACGAGATCGAAGTTATGGTTGAATTAAGTTATGTGCAAGATGTTGGAAGATGATCGCATGTTATGGAATGATGCATACGAAGAGTATTTTGGAAATAGGCGCTAAGATATGACTAAGTCGAGTACGAACCGATGGATACTTGAGGATTTAAGTTGAGCTTGTTAGTTGTCCCGATATCCTACAACTGAGCTTGGCTGAAATGCATATATTGGTGGGACGCCTAAAATATGTGTATGATCCAAACTAAGTTGTATGATTCAACGATAGTAGCACAAGATCGTGAAGCGATCTATGCGAGGCACTTGGATTAAGTGTTGGTTTCGGTTCGAGGACGAACCTGATTTTGAGTGATATATTATGTAATGCCCCGCTCCGCTCGGTGTATTATGATGAGTCGTTGACTCGAAGAGTTACGTTGACCCGATGAGATATCGATGTGAATCGATGCAAGTGTTACGTTGGCCAAAGGTAAGCTTTGAGTCGGTTGGAATCTATGAATCGAATCGATGCAAAGGATAAGTTCCGTTGAGCAAGTGCTAATGTTGGTTGATCTGGTGTGCAGGCTATGCCTTTATGCTGGATTACGGAATGAGGTATGGGCGCGATAGGCCAAATCAACCGAGTAGTTCAAAGGAATGGCTAAGTCCGGGAGTTAGCTATGCGATCGAGTTATGGAAGCGATACGCTTCAACTCAGCAAAACGGCAAGGCGTATCGGCTTAAGGTGGGAGGGTTCTTGACTCTCTCTCCCTATTCCTTCATGTCTAATAAAATATGTTATGTTATGCGTAAGATGTTATTAAGTTTAGCGAGCGTGGCTCGGCGACGAAAGGTCCAAGTATGCGTTGAACACTAAGATAGAACATTGAACAATCGAACAATTGAAGCGACGTGCATCGAGTGCACGGGTCGTGGTAGGGCAATGATGGTAGAACATTGAAAGATGATAATGAGATGTGCATCATGTGCACGGCTCCGAGAACATTGAACACTAGGCGTAGAACATTGAATACGGTACTGAGCATGCCTTCGGGCACTTATGTTACGAAAAGACTAAGTAATATGGAATTATGCTATGAGAATAACTTACGAATGGTACGCGTTGAATATGAGTACGAGATGACTAAGCCGTTGGGCGTCGTGCATCAATATGGATGTGTTGGGACATAACGCCGATGGAGCTCCCCATATGAATGGTGGATTATGTTTATGGTACGGGCAACCGTTTATGGCACGGGCAACCGTTTATGGCACGGGAAACCGTTTATGTGCGAGATTATGTTTATGGAATACGAGATTGGTTGGTATGCTATGGATTGTATGATATGGTACGTATTGTATGGTCAATAGACTCGGATGGCCCGTGCACGGGTGCGGCTTCCCTCGAACGGTTACGCCGGGGCGCCGGGACCGTTCGGCCTAGGAGGAAATTATGTGTGGTATTTATGGTGCACAACATTCGGACGAATTGCGACCGTCCAGTGCTGTGATAAGCTATGATATCCGTAAGTTTGGGATCCTTCGGATACTGGGCTAGCAACCCGTATCGAAGCGATTGTAGGCTTACACATATGAGATGCCAAGTCCATTACGGTACGAAACACCGTGACCTTCATATAGATAGGGCCGGTGGGCTGAGATGAGAGCTGGGTGCAGGCGCAGGGCCTGTCACCCATTATGCATATGTTTACGTTTATGATTGATTGGTTGCGCGAATCGTATGATTGCTTATGTGTTCTAACCATGGCAGGCTAGGCAAAGATGAACGGGATGAGCACGAACACTATGTTTATGTTTCAGATTATGTCTAACTGTATCTGCTGCAGGAACACGGTACGGGACACATTTACGATAATGTGCTATGTTAAGTTTTGCCATGAAACTGATCCTAAGGCTAAATAGAAAGACCACAAAGTAAGTGCATGCTCACTAAATGATTAAGTGTTTGGTTTGGGTGCGAGCGGGTCTTGATCAGTGCGAAGCGAGGACGAAAGCACTAATCCCCCACTAGTTTATGTGCAGGCTCAGGTTATGATCGGCTCGGGGCGGAGCTTGGCTTGGACATGCCGAGGCATGGAGTCCTTGGCGTTCAAGAGGAGCTTCCGCATATGCGTTCGGACTTGAGACATGGAGATGTTCGGCCGAAGACTACTTGGTGGCTATACAGAGGCATAATGTATAGAACAATGTAATCCTTTGTGAGCTAGAGAGATCATGAGCGTTGTAGCCAATTGGCATTTTATGTTGGGCTATTCAGAGCCTTTGTAACCTCAGTTCAATATTAATAAAAGAGATTCTTATGTTACACTTTGGTTTTCTTCCGCTGCTTGTGTTATCAAATTGAGATAGTTCTATGCGAACCTGTTATCCTGCCTTGCACGAGCGCAACTCCAGGCTCGTGCGGCATCACGCCCCCGCGAGGACGATGATTCGGGTAAAATCTAGCGAGGACGAGCGATTTCCCGGGTCGGGGCGTGACATCTGCCTCCGCCGGGCTCGGGTCCCTGGCGCTGGCCCGGTGCCTGCACGCCTACGTCGAGAAGGCTGGGTTCGGAGGCCATGTCTCCGTCCGGAACTCCTTGGCGCTGGCCCGGTGCCTGCACGCCTACGTCAAGAAGGCCGGGTTCGTGTCCGTGTCATTATGGCACGGGTTATCCACTAGTTAATATATAAGAGAGGATGATTGATCATGATTCAGGAGGTATGCCAATGATGAGGTGACCACCAAGATGAGACGATCTCTTAGATATGGGTCAATCGGAGTGTAGCCATAATTTGGTCTTTATGCGGTGAAGGAGCGGTTTGTTTAGGCTTAGTGTTAAGATGTAAGAAGAAGAATACATGAGTATAATACTAAGTTTTATTTTTCTTTCACATGTATGAACTAAATAATAAAATAAATGAAGTTTTGTTAATTTGTAAGTTATTATGTTAAACTATTATAATTATCAACCTGCTATGATAACCTATTTAAATTATCAACAAAATATTATGAAAATTTTCCGGTTTGCAACTGTCTATGATATTTTTCTTCTTTTTTATTTCTCAATAATACTGAACGAAGTTTATGGTATATGTTTGCTTATTATAATAGTTTAGAATCTCAATGTGATAAATTTAATAGTTAGACTTTATGCTAATAACTTGCAAGTTAGAGAAAGTTTATGGTATTTAGTTGCAAGGTAACATTCTTTAACAAGTTACAAAAATTTAGAAGTTCAAGGTATTTAAGTGCAAATTAGAAATCCTATGGTAGAAAAAGTTGTCAAACTTGATACTTAATGGTAGTAAGTTACAATTCAATAATAATTTAAAGTATTTGGTTGCAAATTATTCAGAGTTTTAATACCTTAAATCATCCACATGTGACATTTTTATATATAGCCTAAACTTTTTTTTTGCACTCAAGTATCGTGAGTTTTTAAGTTTTGACATATTATCCTCTGTTAACTTGTCGTTCAACTTTATCATACATATGATCATTTTGAACTTTGTTTATATGTATATTGCCTACAGTATTGTAAAAAATTGTTATTGTACGGGTTGGGGAATGTTGCTAGGGCTAGCGTTAAGTTAAAGAAAGAAGAGGATTTTTTAAAATTAAATTTTAAATTGTGATTTGATTATCATTATTATAGAGGACATTATGATTTTATTTTTACTTTTTTACATTTAGGACCAAGTTAAAAAAAAAATTATAGTTTAGGGTATTTAACTGAAAATAAAGTTTAGGATAATGAAATGCTAATAAAAATGTTCATATCCAATGTTGATAGTTCAATATATTTAAGTACAAATTAGGCCAGAAAATAGTTTATCCCAATTTTGGGTAATAAATAATATATTACATCCCATTTGCTTGAAGCAGCTACAATGAAATTTCTTTCATATGAGAAAGGAGTGAGAAGTTGATTTATAGGAATACAAAACCTTCAACTGTAACTCCCCTTCCCGAAACTTTGAAATATTTTATTATTATTATATTTTATTCATTTATTTAATTGATTAGCATAGAATTTATTTGCCTTTCATAATTATGTGCCTCCTACATATATTGTTTATTCATTACTATTCAATAATGAATATAAATGGATACATATTATTTACATACAGGGTGTCAACGGGTATGTATACAGAAATATATAATATTATGAATGTGTATGTATAGATACATATAATACATGTGTGTATGTGAAATTGTATAAAATATATTATATAGATATGTGTGTACGTGTATATAAATATAGATATATAAGAGTGTACGAGTGTGTATATATATATATATATATATATATATATATATATATATATATATATATATATATATATATATATATATATATATATATGTACAGGTGTATGAATATATAAATTCGTATTTGTGTGTATAATATATATATATATAAATATAAATGAGAATACATATGTGTATATCTAGTATTATGTAAATATATATATATATATATATATATATATATATATATATATATATATATATATATATATATATATATATATATAAATGTGTATATACGAATGTATTATATACGAGTGTATACATAGATAAATACGTATGTATATATATAGATATATATATGTATATACATATATACATATGGTATTATTATATAATAAATGATAAGAATAGAATGAGAAGAAGAGTAGGAGCCAGCCCAACGAGTGGGCCAGCCAACTGAACCGAGCCCTCATCGGCCTAAATTCCCCACAGGCTCAGGGACCCACCCCAACTCTCTTGAACCCGATACCAGCCAACCCAACAGCAGTAAAATACCAAACCGAGCGGACCAGTGTTCTGCCGCATATACATGCGCGGGCGAACAAGAGGGAGAGAATCCTCTCGAAACCCTAACCATTGCGCCGACAACCCACGTACGCCACCCTCGAGGCTGGGCGACCCGCCCTGTCCGCTCGTCGCCGCTGTAGGCCGGCCGGCCAGGCCAAGAGAGGCACGCGCGCACAGAGGTGCGAGCAACATGGCAGCCGGGAAGGCGAACTTTGCGTGGCGATTCCCGTCTACCCAATCGTCCGTTTCACGAACGGATCTCACAGGTACGAATTCAATCTATAGGACTCTTAACCCCTTAAAATACTTTGAATTTAATTGACCTAGATTTCCCGAGGGATCGACGCTAACATTGGCGAAAGTCTGTTCTAAAAACAGAGTAAAATAGCAATCCAAACATCCATGTTTGGAGATCGATTCAGACCGGTCTAATACCATATTAGGAAATCTGATTGAAGACACTTTTAGACAACATATAGGGCTTCACAACCTTTTTTTTGGATTTCGAAATCATCGAATGTACGTCGAGAAATCGAATCCCGAAGTTTAGGAAAAATCTGTTTTCAAAATCACAAAATCGTTCCACCCGACGTGCGTCACGCCAATCGGGACGACGTGGTCGCGAACCGAAAGCATCGAAAGCTGCGTAACGGCTTCGTGGTCGTGTGGGCTTTGGCGGAATTCAAATTGGTCGCGTGTGCGCGACGAATTTGATACGTATCCGTCGAAATTTACCGTATCGTGCACGTTGTAAATTTCTCAATTACTTTGTACACGTTCGTCAGATCAAGACGAAACTTGCGCCATCAGGACCGTATCGTTTTTCTGGTCCTGTATGCCAAGTTTGGTCCGATTCTGAGACCGTTGATGGAATCACCGTTTTGCGGGCCCTACGGTCCCACTCAACGGGCGATTTTGTGCACGGCCCGCCGGAATCCAACTCTGGACATACGGTTGGGTTCGTATCGAAAAACTGGATCCGTAGACATGTAGTTTGACGACTTTAGAGACCGTTGACTCTGACACGTTTTTCGGTGCAAAGCGGGTCCAACGGCGGACATCGTTTTTGCCTGAAATTACCGTTTTGCCCCTGTGTCCAGAATTGGACTTAAGGACAGGCAATCCTAGCTAATTTGACCCTTCTGGACACGTTGGTGATAATTGTTTTAGCATCCGACAATGTTTGTAGATATTTTCTCTAGGTGTCACCATTAGTTGGTCAATTCTTATATTTTCGTAATTCGGAATTAGTACAACCTCATAGTTTAATACTTAGAGACTAGAATTGATCTTCCTTTGACCAGATTGACTACAGTAACCAAAAATCAACTATAGGTCAACCATTGGCTTAGTTTGACCCGGATTGAACTAGAATTTGACTTTAGTTGACCTAGTGGACTTGTTGATTGGACTTTGACCTAGAAGGACCTAGAACTATCTAGAATGTACTGTAGATTACTTTTATTTCATGTTAGACTCTTTTATGACTTGTGATTGCTCTAAATAGGACACTGTGACTCCAGTTGGACATCTACACTTATCAGCGGCTTGGATTACCAGGCGAGTACAGTTTATTGTCTGCATTTCGATATTGACTTTCACTATATTTCATTGGTTGGCCATTGGTTATGTGATTATTTTCTATTATAAATTATTGAGTCGGGAATGAGAAGTACCAAGGATGTGTGATCTGACCTTAGACCGTGTAGACCGTGTAGACCGTGTTGCTTTTATTTCAAGTAGACCGTGTAGACAGTGATTTATTTATTGCAATGTAGACAGTGTAGACCGTGATTATTATTGTATTTAAACTGTGTAGTTCGTGATTATTATTCTGTAGACAGTATTTCTTTATTGCAATATTTTCTGTAGACCGTGTAACTGTAGACCGTGTAACTGTAGACCGTGTAATTGTAGACCGTGTAACTTTAGACCGTGTAGACCGTGTCGCATAATTGTCCCGAGACCGATCACATATCAATGGTACTTCTAACAGTGGGGAAATTATATGTGTCTATTTATCTACTATTGATCTTCTGTCTATTCTTACGGTTTTACTGTTTATTTTCAAAACTCATGGTTGATGTCTAACCTTTGTTTTATAGTCATTTTCTTTATTGAAATTGCATTCAGTGGATTGTGCTCGTTCCATTCCTGACTGAAAACCAACATTTTCAGGTTAGCCGTGGATTCACTTAGCATGGGGAGTTCGAGTGTACTTGCAGACGAGCCTAGAAGATTAGTTAGATAGTCAAGTTATAGTCATTCAATATTTGTACAAGTTTATATTTTCCTGCAAATGTAAAACTTGTGATCATTGTAAATTAAATTAATTATGTGAATGAGCATCTTTATGATTATGATCTTTATGGCCGTGACAGCGTACTACCACCGACACTGTGGCGTAGGCTGGCTTGGACACGTCTCGTATCCGTTTTAAAAAAAAATGGGTGCGGGTCGTGACAAGTTTTTGTGGTGGCCCATGCAGGTCTGTCTTCGCAAATCACGCGAACTCGTGATAGTACTTAAGTTAGTTGTACTATTACGAGCCTGCGACTAGAAATACTCATTCACGAAATAGAAATTAATTTAATTTAAGAGAATGACTAGGACTAGGAGTCCCTTATACGAATTTGCCGATGGGTAGTCTAGGCCATGCAATTTAGGATGAGAGTTATTAATTTTGATAGTTTGTCAAATTCCCATAGGTACACTATTACCTCTTGATTGGAAGATATGGTCCAATGTGGATAGATTATTCACTTGGAGAGACAGAGCTTCCTGGAATTGATGACCTCACCTAGATGAATTATTCAATTCCTTCTCGTTGCCTCTTTAGATATCATCCTCATATTTTGTCCAAATTGCCTATTTAGTTCCTATTTTGCACAGGAATTATTATTTCTGAGTGGGTTATCCATATGCGAACCTCGAGTTAGTTTCGATTCAAGTTTTTCCTCAAAGGCTCACTACGTCTGAATTCGTGTTTCTCGACGGACTAAAACCGTCGAAAAATACAGAATTCGACGGTTTTGGTCCGTCTGTCGTATAATAAATGACGGACTACATCCGTCAATAATCCCGCATAACAGCATTCCTCCTGTCATCCTATTTTTGACAGACATTGTCCGTCGAAATTCTGTAAAATATTCACCAGAATTACTTTTAATTAATTAAACATATTTTACTGTAAACTATTACGCACATTGAATCTGAATGTAAATCGAAGATTCAATGAAAATGAATATATTCATTCAAGCAATTGACGATGAATATATTTAATTCAAATGAGTATATCGCAAACCATTCAAAAATCACAATTGTAAATGAATACATTAAATTCAAAATGAACACAACCAACAATTAATTTAAGAATCTCAATTGACATTAAATATCACTAATTATACATTGTTTTTGTAGTATCTAAATACTTGCAATTGTTCTCACACATAACATCCAAACTAAAAAAGGAATAGTATTTCAGAATACAAATGATAATATTCAAATCCTAATAAATTGAACAGACTCTTTTGGCCAATTGATCAAATCACCAAGCATAATATCTTCAAACTTTCCATCCCCTTCAAACAAATATGCATTGCGGTCAAAGATTTCATCAATGACTATAAACATCTTCCTTTGGTGGTGCATCCAAATTTAAGTGTCCAAAAGCAACATGTTTTCTTTTGAAGTCCTTTAGAAAACATGTCTTTGACAAGTTGGATTGTTCCGGCACCTACAACCATTGAAACACAAATATAAATATTAACAAGAGTAAAACTATAGTATCAGTGTATCACTCAAATAAGTGTGAATAAATACCAATATCAAAGTGCAGTTTAGATCAGTATATATACCTCAGAAGTACCATGAACTGATGATGATGACTGTTGTGTTGTTTTGGGATGGTTACTTTTTATCATTTCTTTGATTGTAGCCATTTCTTCTTTGAGTGTGATTAGATCAGTCTCCATAGCTTTATTTTTATTCTTTAATTGACGAGCCGTCTCTCTACTTGCAGCTGAAGCACGAATCTCTGTCTTTGAAACACCTCCACCCATGCCACGAACATAACCCTTTCTATCACGCCCAAGTACCTAAACAACATATAATAGCAAGGAGATTATTTTCTACAAGCTTTCATTTTTTTTCCTACAAGATATAGACAAAATATTTATTAAAAAAATCTCACAAACCATTGCAACAGGGTCATTGTCCAAATCATTTTGTCCCAAGTACGGATCATCTTCTACAAGCTTTCTAATTTTTTCCTACATGATATAAAATGATGCATATATATGATTAATCAAACTCTAAATCAACAAAGTTATTATTATAATTAAAAGAGAGTTATTCTTACAACGTAATCGTTTGAGCTGGTAGAAGAATTTGTATTCTTGGGCATATGTGTGGTCACGTATAACACGCTTCTATTGACCTCACCAGTAGGACTCTCTTTTTTCTATATCAAAAGAGAAACAAAATATCATATTGCAATAAAATGTAAGAAAATAAAAAAGGAAAAAGGAAATATGTATTTTAAGTATTACCAGGTTGTGTGCGACCCTCGCGCATCCAGTCCTACCGGCTGTATGTAGTACCTTAACTTTTTTTCTTGCTTCCTTACCAACTTCACGACGAATACTGTCTTCAGGAGTAGAGCAGAAATCAATAAAGTCTTCCCAATCTTCTTTCTTCACAATGTTAATAGGCCTGTTTCTTTTTCGCTCAGCAACAGTTGGATACATATCACACATTTTTCGGAGGTTAGACTTCCAATTTTTCCAAGAAATATTAGCTTTTTGCAAAACTTTAGCCTTATAAATTTCGGGCACAACATATCTACTCTGCAAAGACAATTTTCTTCATATGTTAGACATACATAAAGATTTAACATTTTTTTATAATTCACATTTACTCACATTAACACCTCTCCATATGTCTTCTTTCATACTTTGTGGAACCTTTTTCCAAGAATCAATTGCAGGTGGACAATGTGTCTTTGTTATCTTTCCAACAGTAGTTGCAAATTTTTCTGATTCAATATCAACAGGTCGTCCATAATCATCAAAAAGGATAAGTTTTGGAGCACCTAAGAAAATTTTCAAATATTAGAGCATATTATAAAACATATAACATAGGAACTATTAGATAAAGATATATTATTAGATAAAGGTATGAAATAATCACCGATTCGATTAGAAGTGCTTCCTTGATAACCACTAGAAGGATCCCCATTATTAGATTCATCCCCATTAGCTTTATGATCACTATAAAGTTCATGTTCATCTCTACTGGATTGGGTTCCATCTCCTGACATAATGAAAAACTAAAACAACAAACAAAAATGCCAATTAAGATATAAGAGAAGAATATCAATTTTTAGTTAGTGCAAACAATCACAAAAAAAGAGATAAACATAGCAGACCAGTATGTGCATTTTCTAAAATAAGGACCTCGGTAAACTGCTAGAAAATGTACCCAGCTCACATTAATTTTAAACTGTGAAATGGCAGACCAAGTCATTCTGGAACTGTTCTCTTTTCAGTTGCTGTGAAGATTGCTGAACCATGCTTGACAAATGAAAATCGCACAGATAATGGGATCCTATCTGACAAGCTTATGAAGTTCAATACCATAAGTAATGAATCTGAACTGCCCAGATCCTTGGTGAATGCATTGCCTAATATGCAAGAAATTCAGGAGCAACCTCAGTCAATTATGGCAGGTGGCAACCATGAATCAGAGACCGAGCTGGAAGATGTAAGTTACTGCTTCATTTAACATTGAGTGTTCATTGTGCTTCATGCTTCTGGATTTGGTTGTTTATGCTCTGAAATTTTGTTATTTAGTTCTTTTTTCCTTTTTAGCAAAACCATGATTCTAGGCTTAAAAAATGCACCAATAACACTCGATAATTTCAAGAGCGGATGAAACTAATGGATTGGTATTTTCCATGCAGTTTTGGTTTGGTATCTTTCAGCTAATTAAGTGCCAGCTTTGCTGTTTTCATATGCATTTATCTAGATAAGCATTTTTTTAACGATTCTATACTCGTGGTAGTAAAATGAAGGATAACTTATTAGCTTAATTGAAAGACAAAGTCAGTCTTATGATTTTTAAGTGATTTTCCATGTCATATTTGTCTACGAACTTTCGGTTTGTATATTTTGTATGAATATTTATGAATTAGCAGCAGTGGAGGCATTTTTTCCCTAGGGAGTGATACATTTACTTAAAATTAAAGGAGCATTATACAGTATAAAAGTTAATTATTGTAAACCAATCATAATTGATTAGTTAGTATTGAACTCTAGTCCTGCTTATAAGCTCATCCATTTACCAATTGGGCCACCATTTGGTTGCTAAATTTGTAAAGAGAAGTAAATCATAGGAAATCAAAGACTATTTATAAGAAAACAGGAATCTCAGTCGGAGCGGCTGCCTACCATCGACCTATGGTGGGTCTTCCCCTGTGTATAGTGAATTTTCTATATCCTATTTGTCTTTCACATATTTATTGGTCAAAGATATCATTGTACCTCTGCAGATGGTGGTTATCAGTTTGTTTGTTTTGTATGAATTTATCTATGTATTAACAGTGGTGAACGCATAAATTTAAAATTTTCTAGGCAAAGCAAAATATATTATCTTAAAATTGAAAGGGGTATTATTTAGATTTATAAAAAATGATTATTATAAACAAATCATAATGTGTCTAGTGAGCACCGAACTCAATACCTGCGAATTCACCCTGCTTAATTTGTAAGAAAAATGAAGTAACAAAAGGACAGACAAAAACTATATAGAAGAGGACAAACATCGGGGGAGCGGCTGAGCCTATGGTGGGCTGCCTCTATGTATAGTGATTTTACTAGATCTTGTCTTCAACATATTTCTCATTCAAAGTTATCGTTGTACTTTTATGAATGGTGATTTATCTGCTCATCCTTCTTTCCCTATCTTTATGTATTGATTTGGGTGTTGTCTTTTGTTTGTTGGGCCGTTGGACAATTGAAAATGAAATAGAAAGAATGATTATAATAAGTATGAATAGTCTAATTTGCAAGAGTTAGTTATCTTTAAGTTTTGGTTAGGTTGTTAGATCGAGATACATATTGTGCAAGCCTGTTAAGGCCCGGTGCGAGGCTTTGAGGTATTGAGAATCAAAAGGCATAGGCGGGGGCCTCAAGATTGCTAGGTGGGATCCTCAAGTTTGAAATTAGGATGTGTACTCTGTAAGTCTAGACAGGTTCGTGAGCCTATGTTGTAGCTTGTGGCTCAAATTATATGCAAATTTTATTGTAGGTAATCTGGACATTGTAGGTAATCTGGACATGAGATATGTAACTGAACACTAAGGAGGATGCTAAGCTAAGATGAGGTCTGACCTCAAACTAAAGGGCAGTTACTCAACTGTTCATGAGTACAGTTGCAATATCGAATGCAGAGAATAACAAAGAGTGGCATAACTTACAGACCAATGGACAAAGGAGCCCAAGCAGTGAATCAACAGAAATGCATCATGACAGAGTCTATTAGGCAATGAAGATCTGAATGATGTTCAAGGGGCAGGATAGTAGGTATTAGATGCTAGGATACTGAACATTAGATCCATGGACACCTAATATAATCAAAGTGTCTGAACTAATGTTCAGTACCTGGACTTATCCTATATACAGGTAACAAGAGGGATGCCGGTCAAAACAACTTAGCAGCAGGACATTAAACATATACAGTGAATGAATATGTAGGCAATGAACTAAAGGCTAGGAGTGGGTTTGAATTGTATGTAGGACATTAAACATATACAGTGTTGTAATTAAACATATACGGGTCATTCGAATCATACATGACCATGAATGAACTAGATGATGTAGTGGCTAAATATGTAGCAATGGGTAGATGAATGCAAGATATGCTCTATATGAGGGGTGCAGGATGTCAGGAACATGAATCAGAACTGCGAACAGTCAAGAGCAAACACCCCTATCAAATCCCCATATCCATACAACAGGACAGACCACATAGAAACAGAACAGTAATCAATAGTGAGCAACCACATGAACCCGAGCCCCCCATATTAAAAATACTCCACCACAACAATCCAAATTCCCTAAAAATTTCAAAAGTAGGTGAGGATCGATACCCACCCGAAGTTCCAGATCTAAAGACTACTACATATGCATTTCAAAACTTATCACAATTTCTTATCTATGGAGCACATAGGCACTAGCTGAATATTGGGAGCATTTATAGGCGGTTATCTGTTTTCGATCAGGTAAGGTCTCGTGACCATATATTCATAAATTGATAATTTTAACGAACTTACAGAAGCTATATAGTTTATTCTATCCATCACACATCGTCCTAAGCAGTCATGCAATAAACCAAGTCCAAAATATATGCAAGCATTCTCTATGCAGGTGGGTGTATCTACTATATGGAAGTAAAGTATGCAATGGTACCATGCATAACAATATTTTAAATCTGATACTTCCATCAAGTCCCCATAAGTTCAAGGACAGTTGGTAGATTCGTCTACAAGAAAGACAAATACTTACTGTTGAAGGGTGCTCCGCTATGCAACTGATTTCTAACGCATCAAGAAGCCATTGTCTTCTAATATTTGAAAGTCTGAAAGTCAGCTAATATGTCCCTTAATGTAAGTCTGCACAAACAGCAGTGGTGCACACATACTAAAACTAAAGCAAAAACGAGAACATAAACACGGTATAACGGCTATGAAGAATATCACAACAGCTTAATGAATGAAGAGGAAGAGAAGAGTAGCAGACAAATGTGCAGGAAAGTTATTACAAGAATAAATAATATGTAGAAAACTGGAGATCTCTTGGTGCCAGTACAAAGAGCATAGAGACTTATGGTGCCAATACAAAAGTCTACCCCTAAGTTTATGAAACTTGTTTCACAGAAACCACACAAGAAGGTACCTTACCCAAAGAAAAATGACCCTTGTTTGGGTCATAGGAAGATATGAAGATCAGCAGAATGTTTTTCATACAGGTAATGAATGGAATTCTCTATCAGTAATAAAAGGATATAAAACTCTCATACAGGTAAAAACATTCTTAGTTTCCCTCGTTTTAGTTCATGTTCCTGAATTTTCTACTGAACCAAACAACTAGAATCCAAAACTTCCCTTTTGTATGGAAAACTCTTTACCTTCACTGTTATTTTAGATATATTTCTTCACAACTAAATATGCTATTAACTTAAATGGTTATAATGGCAAGAGTTGATCAGAACAGAGAAATGTTGTTTTTGAATGATGAGGTATTTGATTAATTATGGCAGCAATTACTGTTCATATGCCATGAAAAAGCCTTGTAAAGCTTATCAAGAAATTATAGCCATTGAAGTACAGTGGAAAGAACTTCAGAGGCAGGTACCCAGACTGCTGGATCGGAACACAGATGCCGAAAACTTCAATGACATAGATTCTAGCCATCAATCACAAGTGGTCAGTGCTCATGCCTATTCTGATTAACTGAGCACAGGTGTGGTTGTACCAGAAGCACAGAGAACAGGCTATCCATCCCATTATAAAGAACAAGGGTGGTCTAATCTCTCATGTGCGAGGTACGACAGTTATCAGAAATCTTAAGCCTACATGAAAATACAACAAAAGGTTGAGGCCAAATCAAGGAATTAAGGTAAAAAGATGCATGGCTAATAGCCTAATACTACGTGACACTACGTCCCAATTTTTAACTCAAGGATGTCTCAAAAGAAAACTAGTTACATTCTACAGGTCCTTACTACAACTAATCCATGATAACTGTGCAAATTCCTACAAAGGCTTCTGACTCGTTCCATCATGGTAGAAGCATGTTGATGGTCACAATATGTTGAGTTTCCGATACAAAGATAACTTCTCATAAGACCTGTTACCCATAAGACCTGTTACATTCTAGGATTGTAAAAATGAATATAGTCTATACCAATGGATTGGTAAATTCTTGTCTGCTGTTTGGGCTCCATTGCACATATCCAAATCACTCAGAATTTTCCAACATGCTGTCCTCAATTGGCACCACCTCGTACTTCCCAGGAATACAATTAGTATCAAGTATTCAGTAAATATAAAATGCAAGTTTCTTATGATCGATCTATGCCAACGAATATCAGATAGACTGTAAATAATTATAACTTGCACTAAAATTCTGCAGAAACTAATTTAATATGCTGGAAAACTGGAAGAAAGTATAAGATACAACAGCAAAATTAGGGTCTATCGGCTTTGCCATAGAATAAAAGTGTTTGTAGAACTAATGACCATCAAAATGTAGCATACTTCAATCTTATTAAAGTAACACAAATAAAAGTGTTTATAGAACTAATGACCATCAAAATTTATTAAATAATTGATCAATAATCTTCATCATATTCTAAATTATCAGCAAATGCAGATGCTAATGATGAAGCTTCTCCAGCTGCTTCAGTAAAAACAAATGGATCTTCGTAAGCGTCGACTTCGTGACTTAATCTTTTCGGAGATTCCAAAACAATATGCCAATTATCCCTTGTTTCATCTTTGCAATAAAAGACTTGAGATGCTTGAGAAGCATGAATGAATGGCTCATCTGCTTCACTTGTATTTGTCATGAACCTCCCAAAGTTGACAAAAATCAAATTTGTTTCTGGATCCACCACACATCCATTTACTTTGTCTTCTACTCGCACCCAATCACAATAGAAGACTGTTTGGTTGAAATCATAGTAATCCAGTTCAAGTATTTGTTTGACAATGCCATAATAAGTCACTTTATCATCCTTAAAATTGGAAGAACTAGATTTTGATCTGCAACTGGTTTCAGCCTTCATGGAAACCCCACTATTTTGTGTGGTTGAGTTCAATTCTGAGTCAGCTGTATAAAAAACATATCCATTTATCGTATACGCATTATATGTTACGGTCTCAAAATTTGGACCATTTGCAAGCCTCTTAAAATGAGTCATTTCTTCCTTCTCAAGTTGTCCTCTTAACCAAGGAATATAGTCCATGATCTTCTTTGTTTGGTGTCTTACTCTTTGATGTTTTCCACTAGGTCGATTATCCTTTACGTACGTTTGATATTTCCTGTGAATACATAAGCAGAAAGTCTTTAAATTATACATTTATGGAATAAATATGTCACAATTCATGCACATAATTGCGTTGAAGTATTACTTACTCCTCCCATTTATCATTTTCAGGAGAATACGACAAAACCCATCTACGTACTTGTTCGTACTGCAAACTAGTCAAACGATAAACCTTGCCAAGTGAATTGATAGGATATGGACCTTCTTTATCAATGTCATTGATGGATCTTCTCCCTTCTCGTTTATAACTTTTATGTTTACCATTAGGAATGTACTCCATGCAATATCGCATTGCTTCTTCTAATATATATTGCTCAGCAATAGAACCCTCTATAAAAGTTTTGTTCCGACCATATCGTTTGTATGTTTTCATCTTCCTACACATGTAGCACAACTCAGATTCATAAAATAACTCAAGTGAATAAAACATAAACTAACAAATTTTTTGATTTTACCTTTCAAAAGGATACATCCACCTATATCTAACTGGTCCACAGACTAGAGCCTCCTCTGCCAAGTGAATCACAACATGTGTCATTGAAACAAAAAAAGATGGCGGAAAATACATTTCAAACACGCATAATGCCTCCACAAGTCGTTGGTGTATGTTAGAAAGCTCTGACCGATCAACAACCTTGGAGCATAGGACATTAAAAAAATTGACAGTTGTCGAATTGCAGCACGCAATGGTTTTTCTTTTTTGTAAGCATGCATTAGAAATATTGGTAGTAGCCCTTGCATAAGAATGTGATAATCATGTGACTTCAAGCCTTTGAATTGAAAATCTTGTAAATCCACCTTATGTTTCCAATTCTCGCTATACCCAATAGGAACTTTTAACTTGCTCAAGGTTTTGCAAATTATTTCTCTCTCAGATCGGGATAATGTAAAAGGAGCCTTCGGGACAATTTTTTCCCATCTTCTTCCACTATCCAAAGTTTTTTTCTTATCTTCCATTCCTCTAGATCTTTACGAGCATCAACTCCGTCCTTTGACTTACCCTTAGTATTCATTATTGTTGCAAACAAGTTTTCAGCCACATTTTTTTCTACATGCATCACATCCAAATTATGTCGAAGGTGCAATTCCTGTTACAATGAATATATTAATTAATAATAATACTTAAGCATAGCATAAAAACAAAGATAAACCTATTTAACAACCCAATTATATTACCTTCCAATATGGCAAATCAAATAGAATCGAATTCTTTGACCATGGAACATTCGTATCAGTGGGCCGCTTCCTCTTATTACCTGCTAACTTTCCAAATTCTGTTTGTATACCTTCCATTTTACTAAATAATTCTGCACCAGACAAACGTATTGGAGGCCTCCTATCTTCTTCATATCCATTAAATTTGGACTTTTGCTTTCTAAAAGGATGCTCGGCATCTCTTATGAATCTTCTATGACCCATGTAAGCAAATTTTTTTCCATGCTTTAGCCACTTCGAATCTATTTCTTCACCACATACAGGACAACCAAATTGTCCTGCAGTCCTACAACCTGAAAGATGCGCATAAGCTGGAAAATCATGTATACACCACATCAGTATTGCTTTCAAGGTAAAGCTGGTCTTCATGTGAGAATCATATGTAGTGCTTCCTACAAACCACAAATCTTTCAACTCCTCAACTAATGGTTGCAAATAGACATCAATGTTATGGCCTGGACCACTTGGACCAGGAATCAACATGGTTAACATTGTAAAATCCTTTGCCATGCATAAAGATGGAGGAAGATTATATGGAACAATCATAACAGGCCAACAACTGTACGAATTATGCATACCAAAAGGATTGAAACCATCAGTTGCGAGACCTAGCCGAACATTTCGTTTCTCAGCAGCAAACTCAGGCCACATCCTATCTATCTTCTTCCAACAAGGAGAATCTACTGGGTGTCGCATATGTGTACTACTATATTCTGCACGATCATGCCATGCCATTTTTTCAGCTATCCATGGCACACTATACAAGTGTTGCAATCTTTCGGTCATTGGAAAGTATCTTAGCTTCTTCTTCGGCAACTTCTTACCTCCTTTTTTTGAGTTTTCTTTCGGTTTCCATCTACTTTCACCACACTTGGGACAATTATCCTTATATACATTTTCTCTCCAATAAAGTATACAATCATTAGAGCAAGCATGGATAACCTGATACTTCATGCGAAAAGACTTCACCAAATCCTTAGCTTTTTGAAAATTTTCTGGTATAGTGTTTCCCTTTGGCAAAACCTTCTTCATAAATTGCAACAATTCTGTGAAAAAAGCCTCAGAGCATTGGTATCTAGCTTTCATGCTCAATAACTCTACTACAGCCGAGAGTTTTGTATGTTGATCATCACAAGAGGGATATAGGGGCTGCATTGCATCTTCCAACTTCTTTTTGTATTCAATATCCACCGGGGGATCATCTTGAACGTGAGCAGCATTTTGTTGATCAAGGTCAATAGGATCAGCACGTCCAAATGTATCGTTGAACAGGTCTTCCATTCTTGGGAAGGCATTTTCAGTATGATCAACGGTTGATGAGCTAGGAGCCTGAGCATTAGCAACCGTTCTACGAGGTAGTTCTCCATGTTCGACCCAAGTTCGATATGACTTGTCCACTCCATTACAAACCAAATGCTCTGCTATTTCACCTAGTTTTTTTTTGCATGAATTATAATTGCAACATTTGTCACATGGACAACAATACCAGCCATTTCCACCTAATTTGTCCTTTGTGAACTGAATGAATGATGCAACACCTTCTAGATATGCATCTGACAATGGAGGCGCATCCATCCATTCCTTACTTGGGCGTATAGAAGACATCTAATAAAATATAAAATTATCATCAATAAACCAAAAAAACATTAAACATGAATTAAGAAACAAACTAACAAAAATGTTAAGTCTAAGGCCCAACACTGGTGTTTTCTAGGACAATTCAACATCCAGAGAACCTCTGGTTGACATGTTATCTTCTGGATAACAAAGAGAAAAGTTGGATGATCAGTTTGGTTTCGATCATTTAAGGTTTTTATCTTGTACATAAAATTCCTATTAGCTGAGTTCTAAGGTTTTTATCATGAAAAAATATGGAGAAAGAAAAAAGAAAAAAAAAGAGTGGCCCAAACCCCTATTAGTTAAAATTCTTCTTATTTTTATCATGTACATAAAATTCTATTTACTGATTCTCAAATAAATTCCTCAGCAAACATGAATGAATCTCTCTCTCTAAGGTTTCAGTTATACTAAAGTTTTGGTTCGACTTTACAAATCCCCAATCTTCTACAGTTCTGTTAATGACCATTCCCTTGCTTTGGCTCTTCGTTTCATCCTTATCCAAGAACTAGCTACCGTTCCTAGATAGATAGATAGATAGATAGATAGATAGATAGATAGAGGTGGACATTTGATCACAAACTGGAAGTTCTCGAAACATTATCATCAACTCTTTTTTTTAAATAAACTAATTCATTTTCAAAACAAAAACCAACATCAATACCAAACTAATCCTTACTGTTTCTGAATAGAATCATCAAAATTTGTTCAAACTTGTCTGTGCTTGCCCACAACCACAAGAAAAATACTCGACTATCCATGTCCGGATCTGAAGAAGGATAAAAATAAAAACCAGAAGAAGAACTTACCACAATTTTGATGAACCGCAAACAAGAAGGAGAACCCTGTCAGCTTTAAAACCCTTCTTTCATATTAAAAACCAAGAACAAAAACAATAATGAGAAAATTAAACAAATATACTGATAAAATTAACTAAGAGTTTCATGAACCACGAACAAAGAGAACAAATAGAACACCAAATTGACTAAGTTCAGATTAAAGAAAAAGAAAAAGAAGAAGAATAGGAACTTACCTAGGGCTGTAAATTCGATCAAAGAGCAAAATCTCATTTTGTTCATCAAAGAGGAAAACCCCCTTTTGCTCTCTTTGATGAACCACAAAATTATTAGGGCTAGCTGTGGCCGGACTCGATCGGCCCTAAGGCGACAAAACCTGAAAAGAGAGATGAGAGAGATAAAATTAAAGAACCTAAAATCCATCCTCTATTTTTATCACAGATGAAAGAGACGGGAGAGATGAAATAGTTTTTATCACAGATGAAAGAGACGAGAGAGATGAAATAGAGAACCTGAGATCCCCTTTCCCGTGAGAGATGAAACTAGAGAACCAAGTCTGAGCGGCCAAAATCTTAGAGAGAGAGAGAGAGATATGAGAGAACAAAATGAGGTCTTTTTGGCTCCAAGTCTGAGCGGCAAAAATTTTAGGGGCGGAAGAGATCGTTTTCATCAATGGTCTTCTGTTTAATACTTTAATAGGTTTTAACATAAATCGACAGATTTAGTTTGTCGAAAATTTAACGACTGTCCTAGTCCGTCAATATTAGCGAACCTAAAGAGTCAAAAATAACTGTTTTTGGCGTAGTGGCTTGAATACACATAGAATAGTTAGAGTGTTGTATTTCTTTGTCTTCAGTTATTTCCTCCCTGTTCACCTTTTATTTTAAGGGTCGTGACTGATAGATATTTACGCCTTATTACATAGTCGACTTATTTGAATCCCTAGAAGCCCAGGAAATTTTTTACATACTTTAGTAAAAGGGATGTAGTTAACTTATAATGGCAGGACAGCAGCGCACTGTCGCCATTTATTTTGAATTATGGAAACTATGGACTCACTGCAGCCAGCAGCGCACTGGCGAGACACGACCATAGAGTGAAATTTTTAAGGAAATTATTGGTTATAGAATATTCCTAAAACTATGGCTAGTGGTCCTCTTTGATCATAGTTACCCAGGTGTCGAGATAAGGTAGAGTATCTGATAGCATATCACATCTGAATCACAGAACCAAGAGTTTTACCATCGCCCGAGTATACGGACGAGGCATAATCCTCGGTGAAATGATTTCAGACATGATTACAAGTTTATGGTACTATAGAGGATAGGACCGTGCCATGTATGTCCCATAAGATACAAAGCCAATAGTAGTGGAAGTTTGTAAGTTTGGTAGCCTGTCTCCCGACCTAGCACCCTTATGAGCCTCGTGATCTATTGATGAGATATTGACTGACACTAATAAGTTACCAAGAATATAGAATCCAGGGTTTTATAACCCATTAGTTGACCAAGACCTTATGGACAAGAAAATAGTAGGATGACCGTATAAGCAAGAACATCGGGTAAGGTTTTAATTCTCACAAAACTCGAACTACTGGTGCGTTCTTTCAAAAATCTCGCGTACTTGTACCTTGACTATCTTAACAAACGCTGCTGTTACAGCTTAGTTTTGTAAGCTCACTCTGTTCTCGAGCTTGATTTGAGACATATGTTTAGCGGGGACGCCTGCTAACATATTGTCTAATCAGAATCAGTGTATTATGGTCTGATCAACCATGATACATTTGGTTCGCTCTTCATTTAATTATCCTACGTGGACTGAGATATAGGGATATCCAGGATCTCATCCGCGATTGCTTGATAATTCCTCTTGAAATTAAACATTCGCCCTTGGAATCACGTGATTGTATTCGGTAACATCTTTCTTGAACTCTTTATTATTTTTGTCTTTCACTGGTTCGGAAAGACAGAAGCTCGTAATTGGTAGAGAGATACCGTGTATCCCCATGGCTATGGTAGTCGTATACACAAGGGTAGTTATCGTCAGCCAGCCATGTGATCGAGTTACCCGTTCTCCTCTCGACCCCAAACTGTTATTGGAACTTTCTAGCCATCTGAATTTGAGAATGAGTAGAGTTTTACCCTTAGTCGTAATGCCAACCCAGGAGACTATCTATTCTCAAGAAACAATTCATTGTGTCTCTAAATGTTTTCTTGAATATTGCCTTTACTTTTCAACCCTTATACTTTGACTCAACCTTCCCACGACCAAAGCCCACAGTTTAGACATGAGATGAATAGACAAAGGAAGGACAATAATTTACCGTGACTATGGTAGACACTCATCCCGAGATTGGTTTCCAACAAGTATTACCCTAGTCACGTAAATTTTATTGTTAAAGCCTAACTAGTATGGGAACCCCACAGTCACTAGCTTAGCCAATACCATAGCTTAAATACCAAGTCATACTATGACCTACCAGTTGTCAACAGCAATATATGATCACCACAACCCTTGTGACCATAGTCTGGCAGGTTTGACACAAATAGAATTTCTTGACTTAATTGTTAGAAATCGTTTCTTATGTTGTGCCTTGGAGTTGGTTACCCCATCGAAAACTCTCGTATACTGCGGACGAGTAAGTCATTCTATTTTATCGACCATGTGTCATTGCATACGCACTCGTTTTCCATTTATTGAGAAACGACCCTTGGCTTGACTTATATCTACCGTATTCCGATACGTCGTGCCTTATTCTCTATTAACAAGAGTCGAGGTACAGTACCCGGACTTTGGAATCCTTCTAATTTCATTGTTCCT
This sequence comes from Iris pallida, assembly GCA_029216955.1. Classification (NCBI taxonomy): domain Eukaryota; kingdom Viridiplantae; phylum Streptophyta; class Magnoliopsida; order Asparagales; family Iridaceae; genus Iris; species Iris pallida. The sequence continues at coordinate 1,194,854 of JANAVB010014199.1, read as the reverse complement.
AAAACCATATCCTAGCCTCTAAGGTGGGTAGACTGTAAGCCTTCTTGGAATATTCGAGGATTACAGATTGATTAGAATAATTTTCCCATTTAGAATGATAATTAGTGCCCGATAGACTCCCACTTTCTATTTAGATCATTTTGCGTTTTCGACCGTGTCATTAATATTCGGAGTACGAGACCAGCTGTTACCTACCAACAAATTTCACATGCAAGATCTAGACGAGTCCACCTTCATCTAGGTATATCATGTCCCACTCAAATACGTCCCCTTGTACTCTATTTTTATGGTACGACTTTCAGGTAAAAAGGACTAGTTATAACTTTTACCATAGTACCGATACTTTTTCCAACCTCCATTAGAGCCTTGACCACGAATCCATTATTTCGACCCAATATATGGTTGTGATCTACTCGAAGCCCATTACGCACATGTTACTAGTGCGTCACCCAATTGGGGCCTCAAGTGCTACGTAAACACGAAAGTCACTGAAGGCACATTTTGGGCTTGAGAGACCTAGCTAGCCAACTAGACTGGCAACTAGCTCAACCCTTGGATAGGAACCTATTCTAGGTTACCCCAACTAGTAGAAACAGTTTTATTATTAGGATATTGTCCTGTCCGTATAGATTGAAATCCAAGGTTCATCCAACCAACAATTGATATCCAATTAGGGAACCCATTAAGACCCAGTAAAAATCCATCCATGCATACCACTATTTTTAGACTAGAAAACCGAACTACTTAAAATAGGTCCCCATACCTATTAGGTAGTCTCCATGCCTTAAGATATAAATCCATTTGTAACCCTTATTCCATCTACTTAGAAGTCGCGATGCGATCTTGTAGTGCATTTTATTCTTTACACATGTGTTTAAATAACCACGGAAAGATCACAATCTTGATTCCTCAAATTTCGTCCTATTATAGAACTGTTTGGATTAAATTCGAGGACGGGACTTCTATATTGCACGGATTGTAGGCCACTCTAAGAAACGAAGGGTTCTTCGATTTAGCAAGCGACTGGACTAGAATAGCCAACCTAACAACAAGTCAATGTTTCATAACCGTTATTTCTATCGGCATCAATTTATATCCTCTACCGCTCTTGAAACTTCGTACTTGTTCTCAGTTATTCTCCCTCGTCTTTTCGTACCATTGACTCTCGTCCTTCCTATTTTGGGGGTCGATAACCGTGTTGTCTAGAATTTAGCGGAAGTATAGTATAAGTTAGTTGACATTTGAATTTGGATTGTTTGATAGATAGGATAGGATTATAGATGCCGTATACAGTAGATACCTATGAATAAAATTTTTTTAACAATTAGTAGGATGATTAGAAAGTTTTAGTAACCTAGCTTTGAGGGAGTAGTGTGACCAAAGGTGGGTAGAAGTCCTCGAGATTTTTGTAGTTGCCAAAATGGCTGATGAGAAGGATATAAACAATTTTTGAGAAATTAACATTTGAGAAGATCGTGGTAATAGTGGATTTATTCCTTGATTTTATTTTTTTATAAAAATTTTAGGCATAGTTATGAGTTAGAATTTCGAGGACGAAATTATTTTAAGGTGGGTAGATTTGTAACTCCCCTTTCCGAAACTCTAAAATATTTTATTATTATTATATTTTATTCATTTATTTAATTGATTAGCATAGAATTTATTTGCCTTTCATAATTATGTGCCTCCTACATATATTGTTTATTCATTACTATTCAATAATGAATATAAATGGATACATATTATTTACATACAGGGTGTCAACGGGTATGTATACAGAAATATATAATATTATGAATATGTATGTATAGATATATATAATATATGTGTGTATGTGAAATTGTATAAAATATATTATATAGATATGTGTGTACGTGTATATAAATATAGATATATAAGAGTGTACGAGTGTGTATATATAAATATATATATTTATATGAGTACATGTATATATATATGTATAATATATATATGTATATGTGTACAGGTGTATGAATATATAAATTCGTATTTGTGTGTATAATATATATATATAAATATAAATGAGAATACATATGTGTATATCTAGTATTATGTAAATATATATATATATATATATAAATGTGTATATACGAATGTATTATATACGAGTGTATACATAGATAAATACGTATGTATATATATAGATATATATATATATATGTATATACATATATACATATGGTATTATTATATAATAAATGATAAGAATAGAATGAGAAGAAGAGTAGGAGCCAGCCCAACGAGTGGGCCAGCCAACTGAACCGAGCCCTCATCGGCCTAAATTCCCCACAGGCTCAGGGACCCACCCCAATTCTCTTGAACCCGATACCAGCCAACCCAACAGCAGTAAAATACCAAACCGAGCGGACCAGTGTTCTGCCGTATATACATGCGCGGACGAACAAGAGGGAGAGAATCCTCTCGAAACCCTAACCATTGTGCCGACAACCCACGTACGCCACCCTCGAGGCTGGGCGACCCGCCCTGGCTGCTCGTCGTCGCTGTAGGCCGGCCGGCCAGGCCAAGAGAGGCACGCGCGCACAGAGGTACGAGCAACATGGCAGCCGGGAAGGCGAACTTTGCGTGGCGATTCCCGTCTACCCGATCGTCCGTTTCACGAACGGATCTCACAGGTACGAATTCAATCTATAGGACTCTTAACCCCTTAAAATACTTTGAATTTAATTGACCTAGATTTCCCGAGGGATCGACGCTAACATTGACGAAAGTCTGTTCTAAAAACAGAGTAAAATAGCAATCCAAACATCCATGTTTGGAGATCGATTCAGACCGGTCTAATACCATATTAGGAAATCTGATTGAAGACACTTTTAGACAACATATAGGGCTTCACAACCTTTTTTGTGGATTTTGAAATCATCGAATGTACGTCGAGAAATCGAATCCCGAAGTTTAGGAAAAATCTGTTTTCAAAATCACAAAATTGCTCCACCCGACGTGCGTCACGCCAATCGGGACGACGTGGTCGCGAACCGAAAGCATCAAAAGCTGTGTAATGGCTTCGTGGTCGTGTGGGCTTTGGCGGAATTCAAATTGGTCGCGTGTGCACGACGAATTTGATGCGTATCCGTCGAAATTTACCGTATCGTGCACGTTGCAAATTTCTCAATTACTTTGTACACGTTCGTCAGATCAAGACGAAACTTGCGCCATCAGGACCGTATCATTTTTCTGGTCCTGTATGCCAAGTTTGGTCCAATTCTGAGACCGTTGATGGAATCACCGTTTTGCGGGCCCCACGGTCCCACTCAACGGGCGATTTTGTGCACGGCCCGCCGGAATCCAACTCTTGACATACGGTTGGGTTCGTATCGAAAAACTGGATCCGTAGACATGTAGTTTGACGACTTTAGAGACCGTTGACTCTGACACGCTTTTTGGTGCAAAGCGGGTCCAACGGCGGACATCGTTTTTGCCTGAAATTATCGTTTTGCCCCTGTGTCCAGAATTGGACTTAAGGACAGGCAATCTTAGCTAATTTGACCCTTCTGGACACGTTGGTGATAATTGTTTTAGCATTCGACAATGGTTGTAGATATTTTCTCTAGGTGTCACCATTAGTTGGTCAATTCTTATATTTTCGTAATTCGGAATTAGTACAACCTCATAGTTTAATACTTAGAGACTAGAATGATCTTCCTTTGACCAGGTTGACTACAGTAACCAAAAATCAACTATAGGTCAACCATTGGCTTAGTTTGACCCGGATTGAACTAGAATTTGACTTTAGTTGACCTAGTGGACTTGTTGATTGGACTTTGACCTAGAAGGACCTAGAACTATCTAGAATGTACTGTAGATTACTTTTATTTCATGTTAGACTCTTTTATGACTTGTGATTGCTCTAAATAGGACACTGTGACTCCAGTTGGACATCTACACTTATCAGCGGCTTGGATTACCAGGCGAGTACAGTTTATTGTCTGCATTTCGATATTGACTTTCACTATATTTCATTGGTTGGCCATTGGTTATGTGATTATTTTCTATTATAAATTATTGAGTCGGGAATAAGAAGTACCAAGGATGTGTGATCTGACCTTAGACCGTGTAGACCGTGTAGACCGTGTTGCTTTTATTTCAAGTAGACCGTATAGACAGTGATTTATTTATTGCAATATAGACAGTGTAGACCGTGATTATTATTACATTTAAACTGTGTAGTTCGTGATTATTATTCTGTAGACAGTATTTCTTTATTGCAATATTTTTTGTAGACCGTGTAACTGTAGACCGTGTAACTGTAGACCGTGTAATTGTAGACCGTGTAACTTTAGACCGTGTAGACCGTGTCGCATAATTGTCCCGAGATCGATCACATATCAAAGGTACTTCTAACAGTGGGGAAATTATATGTGTCTATTTATCTACTATTGATCTTCTGTCTATTCTTACGGCTTTACTGTTTATTTTCAAAACTCATGGTTGATGTCTAACCTTTGTTTTATAGTCATTTTCTTTATTGAAATTGCATTCAGTGGATTGTGCTCGTTCCATTCCTGACTGGAAACCAACATTTTCAGGTTAGCCGTGGATTCACTTAGCATGGGGAGTTCGGGTGTACTTGCAGACGAGCCTAGAAGATTAGTTAGATAGTCAAGTTATAGTCATTCAATATTTGTACAAGTTTATATTTTCCTGCAAATGTAAAACTTGTGATCATTGTAAATTAAATTAATTATGTGAATGAGCATCTTTATGATTATGATCTTCATGGCCGTGACAGCGTACTACCGCCGACACTGCGGCGTAGGCTGGCTTGGACACGTCTCGTATCCGTTTAAAAAAAAAACGGGTGCGGGTCGTGACATCAACCAAATACCGGACAAAAAATAATTCCATCCATCAAAGCAAGGATTTACTTTTCCATCTTTAAGCATTATTTTTTCTTCTAAATTTCTTAGCATTTCCAAACACTTGGAAGAAAGTTGAAGAAGTGGAGTTGTCTTGGAAGTTGGAAATTACTCTTTTATTGTAATCATAATTAATAATTTATTAGTCTTATCTTAATTAATAATTTTTTAATTACTCTTTTATTGTAATCTTAATTAATAATATTTTAATAACAAATAATTTAATAATTTAGTAATTAATATTTTATAATAATTTTAGTTAATAATTTATTAATCAACATTATAGTCTTAATTAATAATTTTACGATTCATCAATTAAATATTTAATTATAACCTTTATTAATCATAATTATAATAATTTATTAATCATAACTATAATTTTAATTAAAAATAAATAAATATTTAATTATAATATTAATTAATGGTTTATTAGTCTTAATTATAACTTAATTATAAATATTAATTACTATTTTATTATAATCTTAATTAATAATATATTAATCATAATTATCATCAGAATTAATAATTTATTATTTAATAATATAATATGTAATATATTATTAAAATTTTAAGTAATACTTTATTAATCGTCGTTATAATCATCATTATAATCTTAATTAATAATTTATTAGTCATAATTATTATCATAATTATAATAATAATTTAATTATTAATCATAACTATAATTATAATAATTAATTAATAATTTATTTATTTATTTATTATTTTATTAATTAATATATTATTATCATAATTATTAATTATAATTATAGTTTATAAAAGGGAAAATTTATGAAATGCCTAAAAATTTAAAAAAATTTATGAAAAACCCACCGCAAAAGAAACTTTCATCGCGTGCCCAGCATTATATAAAAAATATATAAAAGGGGACGGCATGACCTTTTTGCCCTTCTAATTTATTAAGAATATCCACAAATCCAGCAACTCTTCAAAAAACGGTTCGAGTCGCTCCCTCCTCTTCCATACTCTGTTCGCTTTCGATTTTAGGTCATCTCCTCCAAAAATTTTAGAAAAACCCTACAAGAAATTGCCAGCGAATCTCCATTCGCAAGTTTCACACAATGTCGCAATCATCATCAATGGATGTAGACCGAGTTAGAAAAGACGGAGAAGAAGTAGATGTTGAAAAACAAAAGAAAGAAAGGATGAAAGTTAAGAGGATTGCTCGGAAACAAAAATCTACAAAAGAAAAAGAAGTGCAAGAAGAAGTAGAAGAACAAGAACAAGAAGAACAACAAGAACAACAAGAACAACAAGAACAACAAGAAGCAGGAGAAGAAGAAGAAGATCAAGAAGAAGGGAAAAAAAGGTAACTTTGAGTCCTATTCATTCTTCGTGTATTTTGACACGAAAAATGAGAATGATCATTCTCCGTTTGTTTTAACACGGATAATAGGATTCTCCGTGTTAAAAAACACGGAGAATGACATATTCTGTGTATTTTGACCTAGAAATGGACATTTTTCGTGTATCTAACACGGAGAATAACATTCTCCGCTTTTCAACAACGGAGAATGTCATTCTCCGTGTTAAAATACACGAAGAATGACATTTTCTGTGTATTTTGACCTAGAAATGACCATTCGTCGTGTTTCTAACACGGAGAATGATCATTCTCCGTGTATTTTAACACGGAGAATGACATATTCTGTGTATTTTGACCTAGAAATGTGTCACGACCCGCTACCCAAATTGTTGGGCCAGGCCAAGTCATGCCCAGCCTACGTTTGATATAAAACGTAGTAAGCTGTTCTAAAGACAACAGGATAAGACTAAATGTGCTAACAGTTCTATAAGTGAATAAAAGTCATAAATGCTCAAAACACAAAAGTCGTCACATATAGTAAAATATCCAAGTACAAGTCTGAAATGTAAAAACTGGATACATGTCCAGTTACAAAATATGTAGCCTAATACATGACTACTCTCAAAAGTCTAAAAACAAAAGACAACTAGGCGAGGTTCCCTGCAGGAACATCATCGTAAAGCAAAGCCGGGTCCTCGGCAGTAACTCCATAATATGTGTCGCAGAGTAACTCCTCCTCAGTAAGGACAGCTACAACGTTATCCTGTCAGGACGGAAGCAAGTACTGAATCTAGCAAACTAGCATATGAAACATGGAAATGAACATAGAGGAATAACTGTAAACATGGCATCACACAATCTATCATGGCAAGGATACATATGTCATCGAGACAGATGTATATGTAATGTTTAAAACTGTAGCAGGTACGTGATCGTCAATAGGTGTACAATGTGCAGGGGCACATAATAAAATGTACTTCCGTACAAGTGATAAGGCGATAGATGTACATACGTACAAATTCGCTTTGAGATAAAGCCTACGACAAGGTATACATATAAAATGTCAACCTTGCTCGGTACATACGTACGGAGAATGGGGCATGATCACGTACTCAACTATCAGTTTCCCCATAACCCATATTCTAATCATGTAAGAGATATATAAAGACTGTTCTAAGCATGATAGTAACTGAAAGTACAACATGTGATATTTTAACTTGCTACCCCAAGGATCAGCATTTAATATGGTTGGGTTAGCAGTTCATTTATGTAACAGTATGTAAAGTTTGTAGAAAGTACTTGCCTCTAGCAAAGCAAAGCAAAACAAGCTGCGATAAAAGTGCTATGGATGTCCGATAACTCGTCACTGTAGAAATAAATACAATAATTTAGTTTTTACACTAAGCTAAAACGCTAAGGCACTAATTTGTGAAACACGACTTGTGACTGGACACCTAGCCAAAATGATGATTTTAGCATAGGGGACCAATGTGGGGTGACACTCTACTTTAACTAACTTTCTAGGGTCTTTACACTAGTGAGGGGTGAGGTTCAAAACGGCTAAAACTCAAAATAACACAAAAAGTTACAAGTCGTAATTAATCAATAAATAAATCAAATGATCATTGTGTTTTAACAATTTTTGAGATAGACAAAAAGCCTAATTTTACATAAAATAAAGTACCAAAATGATCCTTATTAATTATAGAAATTTATTATAATTTTTCTGGAATTTATTAACCAGTACAAGTATTTTATAAAAATCACTTTTCCTAAGTATACAGAAAATGAGTTTTGGTTTCATATGCCAAACTAGTGGCAAATCTGTAAATTAAATACTATATAAATTATACTAAATTAGCTAAATTAACATAGTATCTAAATACTATTTTTTCAGAATTTTAGCAATACTTTAAGTATTTTTAGAAATCCAAAAAACAGCATTACACACAATTGAAATTAAAATAATTAATTACCTGCGTATTTTGTCCATGTATTTAACTTGAACCAAAGTTCAAATACAGGATCCAAGGCCATAAATCAAGTCCAATATGACTTGTACAGGTCTTGAATATGGAAAAACACATTTGGACCCAAAAACCCATGCTAGACTTGGACACCAAATGGTTGCAGTAATTTAAATACACTAAAATACAAATTGGTAAAAGTGCAAAATAAATATTAATATTTTAATAAGGTAAAGTTTATACAAAGTGAATATATACATACATATGTAAAAAGTACATATATATATGTATAAGGAAATACTTAATTTATAAAGTATATATATATATATATATACAAAATATATATATATATATATATAAGGAAACACTTAATTATAAATTATATATATAATAATATATATACACATGAAAATATATACATATATACATATACATACATATACGTTATATAATAAAGTACTATATATAACATATATATATATATATATATATATATATATATATATATATATATATATATATATAAAATTTATATATATATATATATATATATATATATATATATATATATATATATATATATATATATATATATATATATATATATATATATATATAAATTACAGTACATATATATATATATATATATATATATATATATATATATATATATATATATATATATATATATATATATATATATATATATATATATATATATACGGTATAATAATACATATATATATATATACAAATATATGTATATACATATATATATATATATATATATATATATATATATATATATATATATATATATATATATATATATATCTATATAAATATATATATATAACAGAAAAGAAAAGAAAAAAAGAAAAGAAAAAGAAAAAAGAAAAAAGAAAAAACAGCAGTAAGGGGCTCGAACCCGAGCCAGCGCGCGCGCGGGGGGGGGGGGGGGTGGATTTAGGCTAGGTCGGGCTGGCCAGGGGGTCAGCCCACCGGTTGTGTTAGAGTTAGGGTTTACGTTAATTTTATTTAGGTTAGGTTTAACATTATATATAAAAAAAATCGATCATGTGTCCGGACAGTTAGGGACACATGATTTCTACGTGTCCGGGTCGATTTCGACACGTACGACACGAGTTTCACGTGTCCAGTTCCACACTCGTGCTCGCCAGGACACGGCGAACAACATATGTGGACACGAGCCTCACACGACACGATTTAACACTGCTACTCACGTGTCCGGTCGTCGAAGGGGGATTTCGAGGGTGCTGGCGGGCGGAGGAGACGTCGGCGAGGCGGTGCTCGGGTGGCGCTGCACTCAGCTCGTCGAGGCGCGTCGGAGGATGGTGGTTGCGGGCGGTGGCGCTCGTCGTGGGGGCTGGACGAGCGTTCGCCGGAGTTAGGGTTACGGCGGGTTTTAAGTGGGGAAGACGGGGGGCTGCGGTGGCTGTGGTGGGTCGAAGTGGGGGTGGTCGAGCTGAGGGGGTGAGGGGGTTTAAATAAGGGGTTGAGGCGGTCGGGGGGCAGCCGAAAATGGCGGGGGCAGGCCGACGTCGAGTCGTCGGATAGTCGGGGCAGGGATGGGTAGGTTTTAGGTTTAGCGCTTAGGTCCCTAGAGTTTTAGGATTTACATCTAGGTCCCTATCCTAACCAAATACAAATAAAAATTTGCAACCCGACATCTAAAACAATTTGTTATTTATAAACTGACTTCTAAACAATTCTAAATATTACAAACAGCTAATAAAACATTTTAATAAATTGCAAAACTACCTTAAAACATTTCAATAAATTGCAAAATGATATTTAAACAATCTAATTAATTACAAAAGTCAATTAAAACTTTTTAGAAAATTACAAATTGATATTTTAGTATTTAAAACTCATTTAAAAATTCTAGAAAAATTCCTAAAAATTATAATAAATATTTTAAGGCTAAAAATGGCATTAATAATTAATTATCACTAATTAAATAATTTTTGAAAAACAGGGGCTTACAAGTCTTTCTTCCTTAAAAAATTTCGTCCTCGAAATTCACAAGGATTGAAGACCCTACAATATTCTAACATAACAAGCAATGCAATAAATGACTAAGGCTATGATCGAAACTAACCTCTAAGGTATCAAGCGGGAACGGGTGGTTCCCTCGCAGCGGTTGGATCGAACAGGTAAGGGTATCTCTCCCTCTTGTCCGACTCCCTCTCCCAAGTAGATTCACCTGGAGAGTGACGGCTCCAAGCTACTCGCACTAGGGGTATAACCTTGTTCCTCAGCCTCTTCTCTCTCCTGTCTAATATCTCCACTGGCTGCTCAAAAACTGTAAGGCTCGGTCCGACCTCCAACTCTGTATGATCTAGCACATGACTAGGGTCTGGAACATATCTCCTCAGCTGAGATACGTGAAAGACGTCGTGAACTCCTGCTAGGTTGGGTGGAAGTGCAACCCTGTAAGCTACCTCTCCGATCCTGCCAAGTACCTCGAACGGCCCGATGTATCTGGGGCTCAGCTTACCTCCTTGTCCGAACCGGATCGTCCCTCTAGTAGGTGATATCTTCACTAGCACCATATCACCGTCTGCGAACTCCATCGGCCTGCGACTAGCATCAGCCCAGTATTTCTGCCTGTCCTGAGCTACTCTGAGTCTGTCTCTGATCATCCCGACTTTCTCTGCTGCATTCGTGATCATCTCTGGCCCAAGCATAACTCTGTCTCCAACATCATCCCAAAAGAGCGGTGTGCGGCATCGTCGTCCATAAAGCGCCTCGAAAGGAGACATACCGATACTGGCTTGGTAGCTGTTGTTGTATGAAAACTCTACCAAGTGCAGATGGCTCTCCCATGATCCTCCGAAGTCCAGCACGCAGGTCCTCAGCATATCCTTTAGTGTCTGTATCGTCCTCTCGGACTGCCCATCTGTCTGCGGGTGGTACGCCGTACTGAACTTGAGCCTACTGCCCAACTCCTCCTGCAAGCTCCTCCAGTAGTGGGATGTAAATCTGTTGTCTCTTTCCGACACGATGCTCACTGGCACTCCGTGTAGGCGAACTATCTGCTGCATGTATAGCTCCGCCAACTTCTCGGTGGAAAGCCCCACCTTGAAGGGTATAAAGTGCGCACACTTCGTCAGCCTGTCCACGATGACCCAAATGGCATCCTTCCCTCCTTGGGAACGAGGAAGCCCTGAGACGAAGTCCATCGTAATATGTTCCCACTTCCACTCGGGAAGGGATAACGGCTGCAACAAACCAGCTGGCCTCTGGCGCTCCGTCTTGACCTGCTGGCAAACTAGGCATCTCGAGATGAAACGTGATACATCCCTCTTCATTCCGTGCCACCAAAGATGTTCCCGTAAGTCACGGTACATCTTGTTAGCACCAGGGTGAATAGAATATCTCGATCGGTGCGCCTTCTGCAAGACTGCCTCTACCAGCTCTCCCTTCGGCACGTACAATCGGCTGCCATGCCTCAAGGATCCATCCTCTGCTATAGTGATGTCATCCAGCAATCCAGCTAACGCCTGGGCTCGAAGTCTGCGAAGGCTCTCATCTGTAGACTGTGTCTCCCTGATCTGCTCCATCAAACCTGACTGAATGTCAAGCACCATCATCTGTATCACTGATCCTGGCCGAACTAGCTCGATACCGAGCTTCTCCAGATCCTCCCGCAAATGCCAATTAATCATCAGATACCATGCCATCGGATGCCTGCTCAGCACATCCGCCACCATATTTGCCTTCCCAGGGTGATACTGTAAATCGATGTCGAAGTCTTTCATCAACTCCAACCATCGTCTTTGCCTCATGTTCAGCTCTTTCTGCGTAAACACATACTTCAAGCTTTTGTGGTCAGTAAAGATCTCCACACGCTCTCCGTATAAGTAATGTTTCCATAACTTGAGTGCAAAGTTTACCGCAGCTAACTCTAGGTCATGGGTAGGATAATTCCTCTCATGAGTCTGCAATTGCCTAGATGCATAAGCAATCACTTTTCCATGCTACTGTAGGACACATCCTAGCCCCTTCCCAGAAGCATCGCTGTAAATTTATCAACGAACATCAAAATCCAAAAATGAACAAAAATCCATGAAAATACAAACTTGGATGCAACATCTATCATCAAAATTTAAAATTCAATAATCATCCTTCAAAATCAATAAATACAAACTCAAATTCAATAATAATCCATCAAAATCAAATTCAATAGCAGAAGTAAAGATAAATCAATCAAGGAAAAAGAGTTTTCTAATCGAAGTTAAATAAGATTCTCAAGGGTCGTCCCGGGAATCTCTCAAGGGTCCTAACTGTGATTGAGTACCTTCAAAATATATCATAATCCTACTGCAGGCTGTAGTGGTACTCTAGTTCGAATCCACTACACTTTTAGTCTCGACCTGCATGGGCCACCACTAAAAACGTGTCACGACCCGCACCCTAGAGTTAGGGCACGAGAACGTAACAACGCCCAGCCTACGCCGCAGTGTCGGCGGTAGAACGCTGTCCTAGGTCTCAATGCATCTAACAGTATAAGACTAAACAGTTTATACTCCCCGAATGGGGATGACATAGCAGAATGTAAACTCAATCACATCTAAGGTAGAGCATAAAGGAAGATAGAATAAAACATGAAATCGAAAAGAGATACAACAGATAGAAGTCTAAGTATCTAAGGTACAAACTCAGAATACATCTCAAACTCAAATACAGTAATCCACAAGTAAATACAACTCCAGACAACTGAGAAAAGCTAACTAAACAACCTCTAATGTGGCTCCTCTAGACTAGAAGGAAATCTCCAAGCTATCTGTAAAATTTGTCAACGTATCCTGTCAGAAAAATGAGCAAGTACAAACACCAACAGCAGTTCCATATGAATTGAGAAATACTATAAGAGACAGTAGTAATGAAATACAAGACAAAGATATCGGCGACTTGGGAACCATTTGAAAGTCGAGTTACAACCCTTAAACTAAACAAGGACCGGGGTTGAAACCCTTCTTTCAAACAGAACTTAGTCCCATAACCATGGTACAGTATAAAAACAGGTAGAGCATGTGAGTAATATAATCATAGCATGGTGAGAAGTACAGAAAATAAAGCTGAACTGGAATATAAGATACACTAATAAATGTAAAAGGTGATTTGAACTATTAGAGCGATATGTGATCGGCTAGGGAAGCAAGAGATGGTTATCCACTTGGCCCGGCAATCCGCGGTGTACTCAACGGAGAATCATGCCGTCCAACCTGGATAACTAGAAATGGGGTATTTGCAACACCCTACGTGAGGTGAGGGTGACGCTAGTAATGTATAGTTACAGGAAAGCTTTGATCACATATCCCCTAATAATTCCCCCATCCCCAAATAGTATCACGGATCCGAACATGGCACGTCATGACACAAGGTTCGAGAGTAGGGGGCCAGCCCACTCCCAAATCAATGTCTATACAAGTACAGAAAACACAGAAATATCACATACCTATATACCAAGAAAGTCCAGGAATAACATCTCATGACAGGATCCGACGTATACTAGTCTGTGAACCGCCGTGTCGGGAAGCAAGTAAAACACTACGACTGAATCGGATATAGGATATCAAGACAATGAAAACTATCAGTGAATGTACTCGCCTGATAACCTGAGCAGCTGATAACTATAGAGGGTCCAACTGAAGCCACAGAGTCCTATTTAAAGCAACACAGATTACAAGGTATTCAAGTTGTAATAAATAAATCTCTACTAGCAATCTATCTTATACTAGGTTCTTCTAAGTCAAAACGACTCTAGGTCAACTCCAGTCAATAATCTAGTCAAACTAGGTCAAGTGTTGACTTACAGTTGACTTTGGGTCAACAGGTCAACTCTGGTCAAACAGGGTCAAATCTAGTCTAATTATTGAAATATAAAGTGTACTTCGTTATTCGTACGTCGAGACTTACGACACGCAAATCGAGATAAGAATATCAATGGTAAGGTTGATAATCTTATTATGATGTTCCACGTGTCCATCTTGTCAATTTCAGCGATATGAGATCACTGGAATTGACTGAGCTCAGTTTCGTTGTACTAATCCCGAAATACAAGCATTATATGAATTAATTATTAATTAATTATAAAAAGGCTAACTCAGAGAAACTATCAACAACATTGTCGGACGATGAAATAAACATCGCCAACGTGTCCAGAATGGTCAAATTAGCTAGGATAGCCTACCCATCGGTCCAATTTGGACACAAGGGCAAAAAGGTAATTTCGGGTCAAAACGGTGTCCGTGTCGGAGCCGTTTTGCACCGAAAAACGTGCAAGAAAACAAGTCTATAAAATATAACAAATTATATGACCACGAAACCAGAATGACGATACGAACCCAACGGTATCTCCAGAATTGGATTCCGTTGACCCGATCTCAATTTGGCCCGTTGACCAGAACTTGAAATTCCGGTTTGCACGGAAATGCGTGCCGGAGCCAAAGTTCTCAAAACTCTACAAATTACCTGTCAACGACTCCAGAATGATGATACGAACTCAACGGTATCTCCGGAATTGGATTCCGATGAGCCGATCTCAAAATGACCCGTTGACCCGGATATTGGTATCCGACTTGCACCGAAATGCGTGTCGGAACCAATATCCACCAAAATCTAGCAAATTATATGTCAACGAGTCTAGAATGACGATACGAACTCAACGGTATATCCAGAATTGGATTTCGATGAGCCGGCGTCAAAAGTCTCGTTGATCCAGAATGTGGGACCCACTTTGCACCGAAAAAATGTGCCAGGGCCCACGTTCTCCAAATCTAACAAATTTTATATGAAAACATGCCAGAACGATGCCACAAGTCTAATGGTGGTGTCAGAAATGAAATCTGGAGTCCCGTGTTCAAAAATGGAATTTTACAAGTTGGAAATTACGAATTCGGACAGCCAACTTTGGCGTCGAATTCAACCAATCAAACAAGATCACAATGAAACGAAACTGGAGGGGTCGCAAGAGGGTTATACCAGATTTGCACCGGAACTGGTAGCACGCCAAACGGAGCTGCGGTGGAGGAGATACAAGCTGACGAAGTTGGCCCCGCGAAACTGTCCAAATTTAATACAATTTAAACGGTCAACTTGGTGGCCGGTTTTGATGTATCAAACGATAAATTAACGGATGAAAATTGACAGGGATGAAGGTGGATATACCGAAATTGTGACGGAACGAAGAAATCGCCGATCCAACGGTCAGATTTCTCGAAAATCGTGTGGGAAGTGGCTGCGACGGGGCGACGTTTCAGCTTCGTTCCCGAGCTCGTCACGACGGGACGTCGTGCAAAACGCACGAATCGCCTCGACGGCGCATCCCGGAGGACGGTGGCCATCAGGGGACAGTACGTCGGAGTTTGCCCAGCCACGTGGGGGGGGGGTCCACGTCGACCACGGCGGCGGAGGCGCCGGCGGTGGCCGCCATGCAAGCGCGTGCGTGCGCGTGCGTGCGCGCTAGGGCACGCGACAGCCGCTGCTGTATGCTGGGCTCGCGCGGGGCTGCGCGCGGCCAGGCTCCTCCGGTGAAGGCACGGGGGCTGCGCCAAGGGGCGGTGGCCGAGGGTGGTAAGGAGTGGTGGCGGATGTGGTGGCGGATGTTGATGAAGTTGATGGTGGTATGAAGAGGAGGAGGAAGAAGGAGGAGGAGAGGAAGGAAGGTGGTGCGGCGTGGAGTGGCCGACGGCCGGGAGGCCGGCCAGGGAGGGGCGGTGGTCGACCTGGCTTGGAAGCAGAGGTCGTCGGGTTGGAGGAGGAAGTAGGAGTGGTTGCTGTTGGTGTGTGTTATAGTTTTTGTTTGAGTGAAAGAAAAATAAGTGAGAGAGAAGAGAGAGGAAGTAATTAATGAATGAGAGGGAGAGAGAGAGAAAAGATTCTCTCTAAAAAAGTTAGGGCCGGCCAAAAGCTAGAGGGGGGAATTTGTTGTCATATAGGAATTTGATGGTTGGGATTAATTTGGAGGATTCCAAAGGCTAGGATTAATATTGAGAAATTGGTCATTCCTATGGGGAATTTAAATGAACAGAAATTCCAATAAATATTGAAATAAGAAAACATGATATTTAATATTATTTTTGGACGAGGAAAGTGAGGGTGTCATGATGGAGGGTAACACAAGCTGGACTGGACTCGGTGGAGCCGGATTGGGTCAAAATCGGACATTGTGCAATAATTGAATTAAAAAAAGACGTTGATGATCATGAGTAAATAAGTAGCACATGGGGATTCCAATAAATGGGACACAAGTGGCGGACGGGTAGTAGGCTCAAAGTGGGCCATGTCCATAATTGGGGCTGATAGGTTTTGGTCGACAGGGGACCCACAAATCAAGTTGGAAGATAAATGTGACACCGTAGGATGAAATAAAATCGGATCACGTGTCAGGAAAGTTGTGCGAAGCAAATGGAACACAAGATGGCGTATCTGGGTAGGACACGAAGGTCATGGGTGACGAGCGTCTCGAGTAGATCAAGCATGAGAAGTTGGTTTCAAGAAAATAACTAGTCTTGCGCTCCAAATTAAAAGTCACGGTAACGTGCTAATAATGATCAAAGAAAAGAGTGGGAAAAATAATTGATAATCAAATGGTCTAAATCGACCCGAAGTTCTGTGAAGCAAAAAGAGCACAAAGGAACAAGTTTTGATGGGACACTATATACCGTCATGAAGGTAATCATGTCCACTCCAAAACTCGTGAAGAAGATTTCCAGAGTTGAACATCCCTGACACTCCAAATATCAAAGGCACAGAAGAGCACACTTAAGGATAAATAAACAGAAAAATTATTTATCGAAACCAGATCAATCAGAAAATTAAAATAAAAAAAAATTAACCCAAAATTTAGGGTGCTCACACGGGGTCCCGGGGCTCTAACTGGCGGGGTCTGATGATGTGGTGTAGGGGGACGGTAAGTCTGCTGGGGTGGCGTCGGTGCTCTCTGCTGGAAAGCCTGACGGTTTGACGGTCCCTCATGATGTACAGAAGCCGGCCTCTTGTTAGACAGAAGACGCTCATCGATGCTCCAGGCCAACTCAAGGCTCTGGTAGTAGTCAGTCGTACCGTTCGCCACTATAAGAATGCCAATGTCTGGAACTAGACCATGGCAAAACCTACGGGTCATCTCCTCTGGATCTGCAACCAGACTAGGAGCAAAACGGCTCAGGCGACTAAACTCTGTCGCATACTCGTCTACAGAACGGTTCCTCTGCTGGATGTTCTGGAATCATAGTCCCATGGCTACTCTAGCAGTGGTCGAGAAGAATTTCTTCTTGAACTGGGTCTTGAAATGATCCCAAGTGGCTCTCCCTCTCGCAAATAATGGCTCATTCCGGAACCAGACTCCTGCCAAGTCTATCAGCAGAAATCCCGTTGCCTCGACCTGGAGGTCACCCGGCATCCTGACTCCTAGGAGCTTCCTCTCTACCGAATCTAGCCAGTCATCTGCTACTACGATGCCCTCAGTCCCTGAGAACTCCTTAGGATTCAGACCCATGAAGTCCTTGATCGTCCCCGCTCTCTGCCGTGGCTCTACAGGTGGTGGGACCACGGGACATTCCTCGGAACGCTCCATGCTCTGGTGGAGTAGGGCAGTCTGCTCCTGATGGGTTGTTAGGAACCCCTGGATTATAGTGAGCAGCTGGTTCCCGTCGAGTGTGACGGAAGCCTGGGTAGGTATGATGATAGGGGGTGGTGGAAGTATCGGGGCCTGCTGGGACTGGGATGTGGAAGGTGGTGGAGGCATCTGGGTCTGTGGATCTGTGGAGTGGGAGAATGTGGTAGGTGGAGGTGGGGGTGTATCAGTCAACTGGTCAGCTGACTGGATATGGAGTGCGCCATTCTCAGGTGTAAAAGACTGGGATGAACGAGTAAGCACTATTTAATTACAATAAAAAGGACTTATAAGGACTTGTTTAAAGTAAGCAATCATAGGCAAGAAAATCTAATTATAATAGCAAGCATGTGATGTATTTTCCTATGTTGCAATTCTAGCATTCCTCTAGGTGTTCTAAGCGTCATTCCTAATATTGTCTAATTACCTTAAGTTCCTAATTGCAGGCATGCTTGGTACAATAACGTAACCAAATAATTTAGTCAGGACCTGCATGGGCCACCACTAAAAATATGTCACGACCCGCTACCCAAATTGTTGGGCCAGGCCGAGTCATGCCCAGCCTATATTTGATATAAAACGTAGTAAGCTGTTCTAAAGATAACAAGATAAGACTAAATGTGCTAACAGTTCTATAAGTGAATAAAAGTCATAAATGCTCCAAACACAAAAGTCGTCACATATAGTAAAATGTCCAAGTACAAGTCTGAAATGTAAAAACTGGATACATGTCCAGTTACAAAATATGTAGCCTAATACATGACTACTCTCAAAAGTCTAAAAACAAAAGACAACTAGGCGAGGTTCCCTGCAGGAACATCCTCGTAAAGCAAAGCCGGGTCCTCGACAGTAACTCCATAATATGTGTCGCAGAGTAACTCCTCCTCAGTAAGGACACCTACAATATTACCCTGTCAGGACGGGAGCAAGTACTGAATCTAGCAAACTAGCATATGAAACATGGAAATGAACATAGAGGAATAACTGTAAACATGGCATCACACAATCTATCATGGCAAGGATACATATATCATCGAGACAGATGTATATGTAATGTTTAAAACTGTAGCAGGTACATAATCGTCAATAGGTGTACAATGTACAAGGGCACATAATGAAATGTACTTCCATACAA
>JANAVB010014199.1:1135887-1170887 GCA_029216955.1 Iris pallida | reverse complement strand
GCGCCCTGATCGAGGGGGAGAACTCTCCATACTGCTGTTGTGAGCCGACACGTAGCAGAGAGAAGATCTTTCCGTTGCTGAAATCTTGGATGAGTTGAGTCAAAGGACACGTGTCGTCGACTCGTAGTTCGAAGATCTCAGATTTGGTGGAGAGGAGTGATCTGGTGGGCTGCGCCTTGGATTGGGCGCAGGAGGAGGCTGCGGCTCATAACCTTTAGGAGTTACACACCATTTGGGGCGCATGGCTTTTGAGGCGCATGCAGGCGACTTTCCTTCTGTCTTTCGGGATCAGAGAGCAGTCTGAGGCGCATGGCTTTTGAGGCACATGCTGATTTGGACGCATGGCCGTAGAGGCGCATGCTGATGGTGGAGTGGCCACGTGGCAGTAGCCGTCGAAATAAAGTCATGATGATGCTGATATTGTCGACGCTTCGTTTTCTGAAAGAGCTGTCGACTGTTCAGACTTTGGGAGGCGTGCTGCTAACTCTGTCAGTTCAGCATTTAATGTTGGTGACGTTCGATGGACAGCTGAGTGGGCGCGTCGGTTGGCGTTCCACTCGGTATGGAGATGTGTGGGGGCGCACCCTCTGTAATGCGCCGAGTACTGTAGGGCGCGTCTGTGTGATGCGCCTGATGCCGAAGGGCGCGTCCGTGTGATGCGCTGTCTGACTGGCACATCGGATATGTCTTTTAATGATGCGGCTGTCTCGCTCTTCGAGTGCTATAAATAGCCGTTTGGCTGAATTCGAGGCGTCCGGTTCATCCATTTAATGTAAATTCATTGTACGAAATTCGGAGGGCCATCCACTTGGCACGTGGGTTTGATCTGCCCGGCCTATAAATAGTGGCATGGAGAGAAGATTTGCTTCTCATTCCCTCACGTACTTCCAATATGAACTTGAACATGCGGGTGCATTCTGTTGACGAAGTGCTCCCGAGGGTGAAGATGAGACGCCGTGTTGTCTTCGATGCACTTGAATGTGACTGTTACATCCAAAAGACGGAGTCGAGGGCTTCCGAGGCAGGCGGAAGGTGCCTGTTGCATCCAAAGATAGGGATGCTCGGGCCTCGTCTCCGTTGTTCGGGAAGAGCCGTAGATCGGAATGGCGGTGCTAGGCTTTCTCTTCCTTCAAAGTGGGTGTCGCCCACTCTGGTTGTGTTGAGAGCTTCCTTGTGCCATGATTTCGATCACGGTCTTCCTTGGGCTTTGGAGGCTCTTTCGAAGCCTCCCCTGGCCACAGCTTTGCCGTGCTCCTCTCTTCCTTGGTTCCAGCCAGAGGGTTAAATGCTTTGTGGAAGCACTTATCCGGTGATCCTGGCTGGAAGAGCGGCGCATAACTGGGCTCTGCTCGGCCAGGTGAGCCTGGCTGGAAGAATTTGGCTGAAGGGATGCACATAGCTGGGCTGGATGCACATAACTGAGCTGCTGAAGATATGGTAGGATGCGCCTGGATGGAGGCGCATAGTATCTGCTGCGCCTCACTGGTGGCGCATGGTGATGCTGCGCCTATCTGGAGACGTATGGTGGCCGCTGCGCTTATCTGAAGGCGCATGGTGGCCGCTGGCTGTAGACTTAGGATCTTTCCTTTATAGAAATTCTCCTTTGTACAACCTTTTCTAGACATGTAATAGACTTTTATATATAAAATGAAAAGTCCTTCTTCAAATGTCTATACTTATTGACTTTGCTGTGAAGTTCTTCTTCTGAGTTCTAGCGCATGTAGTGTCTGGCGCATGGGCTTTCTGGTTGTGAAATTCCATGCTTCTACAAGACCCCCTTCAAAGTTTTCAAAACTTTTGAATAAGTTTTGGAATACTTTGAATAAGAAGCATGGAGGTCAGGGCGCATGATTTCTGGGCGCATGCCTGTTCGGGCGCATGCTCTTCTCAGTTAATGATGATGGTGCCTCGGTAACCAAAAAGATTAATGATGATCTTTTGGTTTTATTTGCTGCTATCCTTGCACAGAACCCGAGGCGACGGCTGAGATCACACGTCATCTGTTCACGCGTGCGACCAAGCCCTATAAATAGGTAAGAGTTAGAGAGAGAAAGGGTTCTTCTTCTCTGTGCCTCTGCTTCTTTAGAGTTTTTCTTCAAAACCCTAACTTCTCCTTCCTCGAGAGAATGGCTCCCAAGACTCCTCGCGGTGCTGTCGGCAAGGGGAAGGAGAAAGTGAAGGAGTCCGCCGATGAGGATGTACCTATCACTCTTGCGACTCTTGCCGACGTTCGTCCTGAGGTGACAGATGGGTTTCGTCTCTGCTTTGGGCCCTGTGCCCTAACTGCCGACGCGTATAGACTTCGGTCTTTGATGATACGCCGAGGTTCTATCCTGCCGACGTGCATGGGTTTATACCTTTATCATGCACCGAGGTTTTAATGGCTGACGCGCATGGGTTTTATTCCCTGAAGATGCGCCGAAGCCTTTGCTGACGCGCATGGGCTCACGCTCTGATAATGCGCCGAAGCTCCAATGCCAACACGCATGGGCTTACGCCCTGATGATGCACCGAGACATGCTGACGTGCATGGACCTATGCCCTGATGATGTGCCGAAGCTCCAATGCCAACGCGCATGGGCTTACGCCCTGATGATGCACCGAGACATGCTGACGCGCATGGGCCTATGCCCTGATGATGCGCCGAAGTAGATGCACATGGGAATGCGCCAGTCTGCTTGACATATTTTGTCTTTTTGCCTGACTTCCACTTTTGTTGTGCCAGTGTCGATGACGATCCCTTTGTTGAATGAGGTCCTCCTGGACGCTTCGCTTTGTCAGATGGGAGTTGATTTTGATGAGGCGGTGATGAACCCTGCAAAGGATACTATCCTTCGGGACCAACCTCGTGAGAGGATGCTACAAATCCAGGTCCAGTTGCCGCTTTTCCTCCAGAGTATGATGGAGAGCGGTAAACTGAAGTCTGCTGATTCTGAAGGTGTGACTTTCTTAAAGCCTGCCTTTCTGTTTGGCGACCGATTAGTCTCTTCCGAAGCGAAGATATTGAAGATCAGAGAAGACTGGTTCTTTGCTGCTAAGGGCATGATGTTATACATGCGGCAGGTTGACCGCCAGTTGCCACTGACAGCCTTTTATCGTCTAGCTTCGAAGAGAAGGATGGGTTGGGAACTTACTCCTTCTCAAGGAGGTGCCTTGGGGGGTTCCCTTTCGATTGACACCACCTCGAACCAGCGAGACACCTTGACCGCCTCACGAACCGGTTCTTCGTTCAGTTACCGAGCTTTGCGTCCCGGGAGCATCTATAGTGAAGTCCCAAATGACACGTTTCCCTTCAGTGCCCCGACTTTTGCAAATCGGATGCTGACGTCGAAGGTCACGTATCCGACAGCTGGTTTTAGAGTCGAAGGTTGGTGTCACTACATCCCAAAGTGGGACGAGTTGACCTTCTGGGTGCTTTCCAGGTTCAAAGTTGAGCTTAAAGAGATAGGGCTGACTGCCGCCATTCGGGCCACGCAGGCAGGCGTGGACCTCAATAAGCCGATGTTCCTTGCGCTCTTGGAGCTTTTCAACGCCCAGACTGGCAGCTTCTTTACTCCAGTGGGGGAGTTGGGATTGGCCCTTCATGAGATGTACGAAGTGTCCAAGCTTCCTTGGGGCTCGGAACCGTACGAGGAATATTTCCCATCAAATGAAGAGATCCAGGTCTTGGAAGATAAGGACCCGGAGATGATGGCCGTTTTCAAGGAGGTGACGAGCCATCATTATCTGATGCACCGGAGGGACAAGGGTAAGACCCAGCCTCACGTGACTGCTTGGAGGGACTATGTCTTCAGGCAGAATTTGGCGGATCCTTCGAGGATCCGGTTTGCGACTCCGCAGGGCTTGAAACCCGCGGAAGTGAGTTCTGAAATAACCCGGCTGGACGAGAGGACCCCGCATTCCAATGAGAGCGGTAAGGATACGTACAGCTGTTTCTGGCACTGCGCGCACCGGATGTCATCTAAGGCAGTGTTGACGGCCTACTTGATGATATGGCTCCGGGATTGCATATTTGCAGGGGGATCCGGTGTCGTTGAGAGGGTACATCGGAATCTCATTTTGCCTGCAGTGAAGTTGGCCTTTGGACGACCTTTAGCTCTCCTCCCCGCGATGGTGTGCAACCTGTTGCGCGGTTTGAGGTCTTTTGCTGATGATGTGATCCACGAGAAAGGTAATAATGACAACTTTCCCCGGGCCGAGCTGCCTTTCCATTATCTTATGGGGTGGCTGATCTTACATCATCCGAATGTGATGAGTCCTGGCCCTGAGGAGGACCATGTCGAAGGAGATGCCTTCATTCGCCGCTTCTACAAGAGGAAGTGGTCTTACACTGGCGTCCCCGTTTGTAGGAGGGTTTTGTCCTTCCTTCCGGGGTGGGAAATCGTGAAGGTTGGCCCGATCTTCAAGAATTTCGAGGCCGACCAGGATTTGGTTGATTCTGGCGAGGATGCGGTTACTTTGCCGAAATGGAGTTTTCGTTGGTTGCAGAGTATCCGGCCTTCGCACCTGGTCTACCGTAATCAGAACAGATGTTATCTGGAACCGTACTTGCCAAGCCGATTTGCTCGTCAATTTTGCTACACTCAGCTAATGCTGCGGAATCCCAGTAGCATTCTAGGCTTCATCGGGAGTTTGCTGGATGGAGCCCGGGGCTGGCAGTATTATAACGCTGGATGCATTAGCGTTAAGTTTACCACACCAGTTCGCAATCCTCGGCCGCCGATCTTATATCTGGCCGCCAAGCTGTATTGCACTATGAATAATATGTCTCCTGGTTATGACAGGGAGACTAGTTTCATCATTGGAACCCAGTTGGAGCAACAACGAATATGTTGGTGGCAGCTCGGTCATATCGTCCGCCAGAATTGGCGGGGTATCGGGCTGCTGCTGTGGCACCAGTGAGAGACCCGTCTGTCGGGAAAAGGCGGGCTGACCCAGAAGCTGGTTCTTCTGTACCGAAAAGGTCGAGAAGGACGTCGACCCCGAAGATTACGGAAGCGCCACTTGTAACACCAACGGGCTCAGCTCCCGCTGAGGTAAGGAGTGCTTCATAATTCCAGTTTTTTATGTCATTGTGGCGACTTATGTTCTTCTTCTTGTAGGGATTGAAGAAGAAGTCTCGTGCTTCGAAACCGGGTACCAGTAAGCCGAAGGAGGTGGCAGGCTCTTCTGAGGAGCGCATTCCACCAATGATGATGTCTCCTGTGGAGGAAGATCCGGAGGATACTGTCATCGTGGAGGTTCCGGTATCCCCGGGTTATGTCAGGAGGGAACCTGAGGGTGCAGCAGCTTCCGAGGTGACGAAGGCCACAACGGAGGCTTCACATATCGAAGGTTTAGCAAGTGCGCAGCTTTCTGGTGATGAAGAGGAATGGAGTTCATCATCTTCCGATGACATCGCTCCGGAGCTGCAGGAGTCTGTTGCGAGGGCAGCAGAAGCAGTGAGAATAGAGGAGAGGGTTGATTTCCCTCCTTATCATGATGAAGGGAGGTCGGCTGAATCATTGCCAAATCCTTCCTTGGCTTCAACCATGGACATAGAGATGGCTACCGATCAGGCGGTAGCGACAGATTTTGTCCCTGTAGAGGGACTTGAGAAGAATGAGACCCTTCTGCCGGTCTTGTCTCCTGGGGCTGGCCAGGAGATAAATGTTGATCTCCCCGTTTTGCCGGGGGAGGTAGCTGATGCTGATAGAACGTCGGGGGTAGAAGAGGTGGTCGTTGACGTCGGTGATTTCTCCGGGCTTGAGAAGGGTAAGGGTGTGGAACCCTCTGTTGCTCCTTCCACTTGGGGTACTATCACGATGCATGTGCCGGCTCCTTCTGTTCCTTCGGCTCCTCGGGCTAGCAGTCTGGCCCCTGTTGATGAAGAGCCTATTGCTGCCGAAGTTCAAACCTCTCAGATCGAGGTTGGCGGATCTTCCTCTGGTCCGCAAACTGTAGTAGCTCCCACAACTCCTGCTATGACGCCGCAGGTGCTGGCGGATGCCGACGAGTATGTGAAGTTCCTCGTCGAGGGAGTGTACAAAATACTGGAGAAAGGTGTATCTGCAGTGATGGATGCCAATGGGAGCTTTGCGACAGCAAAAGCTTTGGCAATGCCTTGTATCGAGCTGATCCGCGTTCACCAAGGCCATGACCATATGGCCAAAATTCTGGAGGTTTCGGTGATTGAGCTGGACGAGCGGCTCGCGGAACTGCAGCGCATCCAACGAAATGACCTCTCTGTCTTGATAGATGCAGAGATAGGGAAGTTGATTGCTGAAATCGAGGCTTCCCATCGAGCCGATGTGAGCAGTTGGGAGCGTGAAGTGGCTGGGACTGAGGCTGCGGCGGAGCAGTTGTCTCAATCTATGGAGAAGACGACGGAGAAGCGGGCTGCGGTGGACGCTAACATCGCAGAGGTTGATGCTCAGATGCGCCGTCTTGAAGACCAGCGGGCCCAACTTCAACTAGAAGCTGATCGTGTCCTGGCTGAACACGTGGCATTCAAGCAGGAGGAAGCGACTCTTACTCAGCGGACCCTTGCTTTGGCTCAGCAGCGACGACAGCTTGATGAGAAGTATGAGAGTAAAACTTCCGCTGAGGCTGTCGGATTAATGTGTCAAGAAGCCGAGCTCCGAGTCCAGGCAACTGTGGAAACTCGCACTGTCGACCTGAGACGTCGAGTCAGAGAGCTCTCATCCCACCCTGGAGAGGATCGGGGACTGTAGTTTCTCTTTTTTTTATGTGTTTTTGCAACTCTTGCTGGGGAAATAGCGTATTTCTGTACTCCCTTTTTTTTGAAAAATAAAGAAATATACTATCTCTTTTTTTTGTGATGTGTTCATTTTTGATCTCATGAACTTGATGTTTTATGTGGACCTATTATCTTTTGCGCACCTTGGTTTTTAGGTACAGATAATAAGTTTGAAGGAACCAACATGTTTGCTCAGATGTAATGTGGACATGGCAATCATTAGGTTCAAATGATAGAATCTTCCTACTCAGAGGTATTTATGGACGTGGTAGGAATGATCCTGGGGGATACGCTGAACAACTCAGAGGTAATGTGGACGTGGAAGTTCTGCAATCAATGTACGACAACACAGGAGTTGTTTGTACGGGATGTTTACTCAGAGGTAATGTGGACGTGGTAAACATGAAGGATAGCGTAAGCTCACGAAATGTAAGGTTCCGCTTTGTAGGATGTAGAGAGACAACTCAGAGGTAATGTGGACGTGGTTATCTTTCTACGGAAGGATGCCACGGAACAGCTGGGTTCCGGAAGCGTTTGATTTTGTGAAAAGAGGTTGTTTGGGGAAATACATGTCTTGGAGGATGTCAAGAATAGTACTTCTTTAGGAACTTGCCGTTGATAGGCATCATGAATAAGTCCCCATTGGGTTTGGCGAGGCGGTAAGCACCGTTTGAGTATACCGTCTCAATGATGAAGGGTCCTTCCCATTTGGGCTCGAACTTCCCTGGTGTCTTGTGAGTTAACACCATTGGCCTTCTGACTGCTAAAACCAGGTCGCCAACTTGGAAAGTTCTTTGCTTGACCTTCTTGTTGAAAGCCTGTGATATACGGGCTTGGTAAAGTTCGATGCGTTGTTGAGCTAGGAGACGCTTTTCGTCAAGTACCTCATGTTCCCGCAGACGACGACGTTGATTGTCTTCTTCTGTGAGTTTGTTTGTGATTGCTACTCGGAGTAAGGGGATCTGGATCTCGAGAGAAGTACCGCTTCGCTCCCGTAGACCAGGGAGAATGGTGTGTTGCCTGTTGGGGTCCGTACCAGTTGTACGGTAGGCCCAAAGACATTCGCCGAGCTTTTCGTCCCAGTCCGTTTGTTGGATGACACGACCTTTTTGAGCAGCCTGACGATAGTTTTGTTGAACGCCTCGGCCAATCCGTTTGCTGCCGGAATTGTAGGGGTTGAGGCCACGTTTTGAATGCGATTCTTGTCACAGAACCTGCTGAAAATATGGCTGATGAACTGGGGACCATTGTCATGAATGATTCGCCTGGGTACTCCGAAACGGTAAATGACATGGTGTTTGATAAAGCTGACCACCCTGGAGCTTTTTACTTCCGCTAGTGGGACTGCTTCCGCCCATTTGGAGAAGTAATCGGTGATGGCCAGGATGAAACGATGTCCTCTTGATGAAGGAGGGGTGATTGGTCCTACAATGTCCATGCCCCAGGCTTCGAATGGCCAGGAGGCGACTGTAGGATATAGAGGTTCAGACGGTGTATGTATGAAGTCTGCATGAAGTTGGCATGCATGGCACTTCTTAGCATATTCTACTGCGTCGGCGGCCATGGTTGGCCAGTAGTAGCCCATACGTCGCAGTCGATCTTGCAACTTAGGACCTGGTTGGTGAGCTCCGCAAGTTCCGTCATGAGCTTCTCGAAGAGCTTCGGCCGCTTCTTCGTTAGACATGCATCGAAGGAGAAGTCCCGTCGAAGGAGCGTCGGTACAGCGTTTTAGTGGCTGTATCGTAGTAGAATCGAAGAGAGCGTCTCCTGACTGAGACGGCTTCCTTCGGGTCTTCGGAAGGATTCCGTAGACGGCGAAGTCGATGAACGGGAATCTCCAGTCTCGGACATTAACATCGGTGTTTGTCGGCATGGCGTGAGCCATTTGCAAACATAGGTTGTTTCTGGGACAAATCAAGTCTCGGCCAGTTACCGTGACATAGTGTTGAGTCCCAAGGGGCGCGGCCAATGAGGCTGTGAGGCCAGCCAGAGCGTCAGCCTCCAAGTTTTGTAGACGGGGTACATGTTCGATGAAGAACCCAGTGAAGGTTGGAATGATGTTCAATGCAACTTCATGGTAAGGGATCAAATCTTCATGGCGAACCTCGTATTGCCCCCGAATCTGGTTTACGACGAGTTTCGAGTCGCCGTAGGCTTCCAGATGATCCACCCCCAGCTGTTGTGCTAGCTGGAGTCCCATGACGAGTGCGTTGTACTCAGCAACATTGTTGGAGCACGGCTTCGAAAGAGAGTATGCGCGCTGGATGACCAGCTGATCGGGAGGAGACCAAGACTACCCCCACTCCTGCGATGATTTGGCCGTTGGGGCCCGTTCTTGAAGCGCCATCGAAGAACATCCGCCAAACGGGGCTTCCTTCAGTGACGTTTGATTCTTGGACTTCATCCGGGATGTCTTCATAGAGTTTTGAAGATTCTGGGATGGGGTGTGCAGCTAAAAAGTCAGCCAGAGCCTGACCCTTGACCGCCTTCTGCGGGACAAACACCATATTGTATGGCGTTAGTAGGATCGCCCATGTAGCCAGCCGGGAGTTTAATGACCCTGGCTTCGTCATGAGAACTCTGAGTGGATTGACTCGGGAGATGACGTGAATTGTCTGGCCCGAGACGTAATGACGAGTCTTCTGAATGGCAAACACCAAAGCCAAGCACTCCTTTTCAACGGGTTGTACCGGTGTTCGGCCCCGATGAGTGTTCGACTGAGGTAGTAGATTGCTTGCTCGTAGCCTGCATCGCTGTTTTGAGCCAGTAAAGCGCCGAGGGAATGATCCATGGCACGGACGTAGAGGAGGAATGGTTTGCCGGCGACAGGTGCCACTAGGACTGGCGGGCTTGTCAAGTAAGCCTTGATGTCGTCGAAAGCCTTTTGGCACTCCTCTGTCCAGACGTAAGAGACTCCCTTCTTCATGAGCTGAGTAAAGGGTTGACATTTACCGGAGAGGTTTGCTATGAACCTCCGGATGTATGCCAGACGTCCCTGTAAGCCCCGAAGTTCTCGAAGGTTCTTCGGAGGGTCCATGTTGAGGATGGCTTTAGTCTTCTCGGGATCGACATGAATGCCTTTTGCCGTGATGACAAAGCCCAAGAATTTGCCGCTAGAAACCCCCAGGAAGGATTTAGCGGGGTTCATTTTGAGTTGATGTGCCCGCATGAGATCAAAGACCGTCCTCAGGTCCTGTAGGTGATCTCTTTTGAGGCGGCTCTTGACTGCGATGTCGTCAACATAACACTCAACTGTCTTGCGAAGATGTTGACGGAAGATGGTACTCATCGCTCGTTGGTATGTTGCACCGGCATTCTTCAAGCCGAAGGGCATTACTGTGTAGCAGAAAACACCTTTCGGAGTCCTGAATGACGTGTGTTTTGCGTCATCGGGGAACATCTTGATTTGATTGTAGCCTGAATACCCGTCCATGAAGGACATGCGTTCAAAGCCACATGTGTTGTCGATCATTACATCGGTGATTGGGAGCGGAATTCATCCTTCGGGCAAGCAGAGTTGAGATCCCTGAAGTCGATACAGACTCGTATCTTTCCGTTCTTCTTGGTGACAGGGACGACGTTGGCTACCCAGTCCGGGTGTTGTTCCTCACGGATGAAGCCACTGGTCAAGAGCTTGTCCACCTCCTGATCGATGGCATTCATGATGTCCGGGCGGAAGCGTCGCTGTTGTTGTTTGATAGGTTTGGCATCTGGTAAGATGTTCAACCTATGCATCGCGATCTGTGGATCGAGACCCGGCATGTCTTCGTAGCTCCAGGCGAAGACGTCAATATACTCTTTAGCCAGTTGGACTAAAGATTCTCGGTCTTCTCCTTCCAAGCTTTTGCTGATAAAGATGGGTTTAGAAGAAGACCCATCCCCGAGGTCGATCTGCTCGACTTCGTCTTCGGTGGGAGGTTCTCGTAACTCAAACGAGACTCCCATTGTTCTCCTAGGCGTTGAGCCCAGGGTTCCTCTTCGAAGGGTTCCGGCGGTTGGTCTTCGCCTTCATCTTTCTGAGGTTGCGCCGATGTCATGTTAGCTGACAGCACTTTCCTAAAGACTGATCCGATACTGGTATCGGAATCCCACGTCGATGCTTCAGACGAGTGGGAATGTTCTATGTCTTCTGCGTCTGAACTCTCTGGAGTTGATGGCGGCGTGACATAGCCTAACCCCCGTCGAGTCCGATTATAGTAATCCTGTGGCTTTCCATTGGGCATCGAAAGCCGGACAGGAGATGCCGACCCTTGCCGTAGTTTAGGCCTTTATTGCTTTTCAGGTCGTAGCCCATCTTTTGGATGATGCGCTTTGCTGTATCCGTGTACCGATAGACTTGTACTCTGCCTGGTATCAGGTTCGGGCTCGATTGACGGGAGGTCCTGATGACGCTCGACTTTGCCCGAGATGATGGTGCCTTCGTCTCGGCTTCGTAGGGGGATTATGAAGACTCCTTGAGACGGGGCCACTCGATTATGGTGGACGGTCGTTATTTGTGTTTGCAACGACCGTAGAGCGTTGTCTAATGTATACATGGCATTCCAGTGTGGAAGACAAGAATAATTGAAAGACACTCTATTATTGATAAAGTACGAGATTTTATCCCTTGGGATTACATTGTCTAAGGAGGGTGCGTCTACATCAGCAGAGATATATTCGCCAAGCTCCTCATCTGTAAGCACTGGGGCCGGATCAGGAGAGTCCTCCACCGCTCTGACTTTGGGGTCTGAGAGGGTTATGTGAGCCCTCTCCGGCATTTTGGATGACTGCGGCGGCTTGCCTTTAAGACGCACCTTGAGAGGTGCCTCGGTTGTGCCTCCGATGAGTGGCGCCTTCCCTTGTAATTTTACCACCAGAGGAGCCGCTGTTTGAGGTGGCTTTCCCTTGAGGCGTATCTTCAGGGGAGCTTCGTGAGTCGGTGCTTTCCCTGATAGCTTGATGCTCATTGGAGGCACCTTCTGGGGAGGCTTGCCCTTCAATCGGATTTTCAAGGGGGCGCTCGGGAGTCATTTCGGGCTCCAAGTCCGGCTCTGTTGCCGTCTCTGCTTCATCATCGGCGTCGTTGGCTTCCTCCTCGTCAAGTGGCTTGTACAAGTCGGAATCGGTGAAGTAGGCCTCAATCCCTTTGAAGGGATCGATATCTGCAAACTCCGTCCGGAATGACGCCGTTGGTGGATACATATTTCATGCATTGGTGGAGCGTGGAGGGCACCACCATGTACTCATGTAACCATGGTCGTCCGAGTAAGATGTTGTAGTTGACCTCGGTATCCACCACATAATAAGTCACCTCAGTTTTGAGGCTGCCGATGTGACACTTCAGCCGGATCTTGTCCAGTGGCTCGCTCTTGCTAGCGTTGAAGCCACTGATGGTCGTATTAGAGGGCGCCAGCCGGTACATTGGGATCCCCAGCTTTGATAGCAGCGCCTTTGGAATGATGCTTAGGGAAGACCCCGGATCGATCTGAATCCTGCTCACCTTTACCGAACCGATGTACCCTGTGTAATACAACGGTCGGTTATGTCGGTGATGCTTGAGCAGCATGTCTTGTTGGGTGAAAGTTATGTTTGGGATAACTTCATCCGCACAATGACAGTGTGCACAAGTAGTTGGGAGGTCTTCAGGCTGCTTGATTTGACTGAGAAAGGATTCGGCATCCTTCAGAGCTTCGCAGAGAGCTTCTCGGGAGTCCTTGGAGAGACGCAGGAGCTCGAACAAAGACAAGCGTGCAGGAGTACTGGCCAGTTGTGCCAGAATGTCAAAATTGTGGGGCTTGGCCTAGCCCCGAAGCATTTTCTTTCCGCAGAGGTCTGTCGAAACGGGCCTCCACTTGCTTTTGTTTATTGGCTGCTGAGGGTTTGGATGGACCCTCCTCAGGGATGGTGCCAGGAGGCACCACTTCGGCGGCAGCTTCACCGGGCTGGGAGTTCTGTTGTGCACGCGTCTGCACAGGAAGCGCCTCTTCCGTTGAAGAAGAGATCGTACGGCAAGACTTGATCTTCCTGCCTTTTGCTTTGGAGGTAGGGCGTACCTCCGGTTGAGTTACCTCGGAGACGAGGTCGGGGTGAACCCAGAGGACCTCTCCTCGAGATGTGGTGAGTGGGACAAGTCCACTCACGTTGTCACGGGTGGGTGGCAAGTTCACCACCTCCATTGTCGCCTTAGGGATGGGGACGACGCCATCTTGTGTGGTAGTCGGCGGCAAGGTGCCGAACTGAAGTGACACCATATTAGCTGACACCGTCTTCTCTTCGTAGTCGACGGAGATTACATCCGCATTGATCATGCGCTGGATGTAATTTTTGAGGACATAGCAGTCCTTGGTCGGGTGTCCGACAAACCGATGGTAGTGACAGTACCTCGGGTTGTCCACTTTCCCAACTTTATCGGGCCGCTTCGGGTCCGGAAGCTTGATCTTGTCACCCTGCTTCAGTATCTCAAAGAGTTGCAGGGTGTCGTCATTATTGAATGAATAAACCTCCTTGGGTCTCGGTGCCAGTGGAGGCTTTTGAGTAGGCGCAGATGCGCCCTTCGAGGCATTAACAGTCAATGCCTGTTTCCCCTTTGTTTCTCGTCCGGAGTTGTTGATTGCGGACTTTTTCCCCTTATCGTCAAAGGCGGGGAAGCTAACACCCAGAAGACGTGCATTGGCCGCCTTCTTCTCTGCAGCTTCAGCTTCGATGATTAGGGAGCTCCAGTCGGGAGGGGGAGTAGAGTTAAGCCAGAGTTTTACTGCAGGCAGCATGTTCATACTGCAAGCGGAGAGAAGCACATGCTCTGGCATGCCTGGAGGTAGCCTGAAGCAGGCCTGACGGAAGCGTTCGATGAATGCCCGAACCGTTTCCTTGTCCTTCTGGCGTATCTCAATGAGAGACGCCATCGTCATGTCCTTCCCACCGTCGTAGAAGCGGTCGAGGAAGAGGCGTGTCAGGTCGTCGAAGGACGATATGGAATTATCGGGGAGGCTGCAGTACCAGTCATACGCCACCCCTTTCAGGGCCCCAACAAAGATGCTGGTGAGGAGCGCGTCCTCCTTCGGAAGATGCCCTGTCTGCGACTAGAAGTACGTCAGGTACCGTCGTGGAGAGTCCTTTCCCGTCATACGGCGTGAGTGTTTGTGGTTTATACTTTGGGGAATAAACCACCTTGTTCCACTCAAGGGGATAAGGCTGGGGAATGCCCATCTTCTGGCGCTTCTCCTGCCTGTTCTTGGACTCGAAGCGCTCCCGCAGATCTTTGATCATTTCGACCACGTCCTCCGTGGAGCTAGGAGTCGGGGAAGGAGGTACCACCCGGAGTGGAGCGTTTGAGGGCTCCGACGTCCGGGGTGCTTCTGTGTCTGAGGGTGTCCGTTGGAGGGGCACACTCGACTCTCCATTGGATCCTGGGTCGGGACCATTTGAAGGTGTCCTGATCAAGGCCGACCGCATCTCAAACACTGCTTGAGTCAGTGCTTGCATTGAGGCAGAGAGGGTTTTGAGTCCTCCCTCTAGCGAGTCTATGCGCTGGACAATGTCCTGTGGCGGCGCATCAGTCTCAAGATCACCCCCGGTCATATATACTGTCATGACACGACCGAAAGTGGATGGATTAGTTGAGGCTTCACTCTCAGCCTCGCTCTCATGTGGGGGAGTCACTTCTCCTGGTGTTTGGCCACCCCCAGCCACATTCTGGAGTTCGTCTTCGACAGGCGCATCTGCGAGGGTCTGACTGCCCTCAGCTCTGTCTTGAAGGGCCTCTTCATTTCCAGCACTACCCCCGGCGGTGTCCTGGAGGACATCGTCATTTTGAGGGGCTTCAGGGAGGCCATCTTCGCCTTGATGAAGATCCACCGCAGCTGTGCTTTGGACATCTTCGTCTTCGGAAGGAGGCTCGACAAGGGTCTGGCTACCCCCAGCTTCCTCCAAGAACTTCTTCCTCGACCGAGTGCCTTCGAACACTCCAGAGGTCGAGACAGCTGCCTTGGTTTTCCTCGGCTGGCTTTTGGATGAAGACGAGGAATTGGCAGTCGTCTTCCGGACAGATGAGGAGTTGGAGATCACGTTGCATGAAGCAACCTTTAGCTCCTCTTCTGCTGACACCTTCGTCCCAAGGCGATGTCGGAGGGGTGTCGATGATTGTAGCCGTTGGAAGACCGACTGCTTTGGCGGTACTGCCATCTTGCAACAGCAGTTGATGGTGACCACTGCACAAGTGTGCCCCGTGAGAGGCACATCGTGCTTGTTGGTCAACTCTCCTGACCGGCGCTTGTGAGTGATCACGTTGCGTAAGTCGTTGGAGGAGAGTGCTACCCTCACACCCCTCTCAGGCGCATGGCAGGACCAAGCGCTGGGGTGGTCGGGTGAGTGCTGCGCCCCCTGATCTAATACCAAGCAGGCATCACGATCAGTAGTGGGGGAACCACAGCATTTGAAGTGACTTAAACGGACCTCAAACGCACAACCAGAGGAGGCGCGGGAGTTCAAGACCACTGAGTTTGCCTCTCTCAGCTTGGTTGTGCACGCAGTGAATGCGCCCAAGCGAGATGAGGACTTTGAAGGTCGACTCATTGTCGGTACAGAAGCACTTGAGTCAACCTTGTACAGCTTGCCATCGGCAGCGCGCGTGATTGTAAGCGCGTGCCTCTGGCCGGCTGCTGGCATAGCACGCTTGTGGCGCATGGCCCGTGCCGCCTTGGATTTCTTCGTACCAGCCCGCTGGGGTGCATAGTACTCAGCATCCAAATTCTCCTCGCCATTACAGCGAGTGAGTCTGTCAAAGACAGAGGCTCTTTGTGGCGCATCAGAAGTGATGCGCGGGGCATTGGCTGCGCCCCTGCTCCGTCGACGTATCTTCCTCGCCTGAAAGGAAGATGGCTGGGGAACGTGGTCAGCCGCACGCTTCCCCGAGAGATACGCTGCATCAGCGGGCACACCTTGACTGCTGAGGACGTCAGCAGGAAGGGAAGGCTGGACGGGCGCATCCCCTTCAACGGTGGTGCCCGAGGCGTCGACTTTGTGCACCCAGACTGCGCGGGTCTTCTTCGGCTTCGACAGCCGCTTCGAAGGACTCGCACTTCCTTCAGAAATGAACTCCTCGTACGCCTGTTGATTGAGGCGCACTACCAGCGTCTTGTGGGAGGAGCCCACCTTCACGTCGTCGGCCTGTGACACAACCTTCTCGGTAGAGGAGAAAGAAGTCCCCAGCAGAGTCGCCAGCTTGTTTGCCATTAAAATTGTTTTGATTGAAATTTTAATACAAATAGAACAGTGTTACAATGTAGGACTTAGATGTAGTCCTAGGAGTACACTTTTGTTTAAGCTGGGTCCTTAGTGCCAATGGAGCGAGTGGTAATACGTTGACTCCGTTGACCGGCTGACGACGGTTATCGGTTCTCTGAAGGTGTTGATTGCTCTGGGTGCTGGAGCTTGCTGAGAGGAGGAAGACGTTGAGTGTCTAGAACTGCCTCTCCGGTGATTCTCTGTTGTGGATTCTCTCTGTGTTGTGAGTCTCCTATCTTTTTGTGAGCCTCTTTTTGTGAAGGAGATGATCCTTCTATTTATAGTTTTGCAGGCAGGCTACTCATGCGTGCATGTAGGATGCGCCGGTGTGGGGACGCCACGTGGAGGTTGCTGATGGAGGCGCATGGATGCTGCGCCCTGATCGAGGGGGAGAACTCTTCATACTGCTGTTGTGAGCCGGCACGTAGCAGAGAGAAGATCTTTCCGTTGCTGAAATCTTGGATGAGTTGAGTCAAAGGACACGTGTCGTCGACTCATGGTTTGAAGATCTCGGATTTGGTGGAGAGGAGTGATCTGGTGGGCTGCGCCTTGGATTGGGCGCAGGAGGAGGCTGCGACTCATAACCTTTAGGAGTTACAAACCATTTGGGGCGCATGGCTTTTGAGGCGCATGCAGGCGACTTTCCTTCTGTCTTTCGGGATCAGAGAGCAGTCTGAGGCGCATGGCTTTTGAGGTGCATGCTAATTTGGACGCATGGCCGTAGAGGCGCATGCTGATGGTGGAGTGGCCACGTGGCAGTAGCCGTCGAAATAAAGTCATGATGATGCTGACGTTGTCGACGCTTCGTTTTCTGAAAAAGTTGTCGACTGTTCAGACTTTGGAAGGCGTGATGCCAACTCTGTCAGTTCAGCATTTAATGTTGGTGACGTTCGATGGACAGCTGAGTGGGCGCGTCGGTTGGCGTTCCACTCGGTATAGAGATGTGTGGGGGCGCACCCTCTGTAATGCGCCGAGTACTGTAGGGCACGTCTGTGTGATGCGCCTGATGCCGAAGGGCGCGTCCGTATGATACGCTGTCTGGCTGGCGCATCGGACATGTCTTTTAATGATGCGGCTGTCTCGCTCTTCGAGTGCTATGAATAGCCGTTTGGCTGAATTCGAGGCGTCCGGTTCATCCATTTAATGTAAATTCATTGTACGGAATTCGGAGGGCCATCCACTTGGCGCGTGGGTTTGATCTGCCCGGCCTATAAATAGTGGCATGGAGAGAAGGTTTGCTTTTCATTCCCTCACGTACTTCCAATATGAACTTGAACATGCGGGTGCATTCTGTTGACGAAGTGCTCCCGAGGGTGAAGATGAGACGCTGTGTTGTCTTCGATGCACTTGAAGGTGACTGTTACATCCAAAAGACGGAGTCGAGGGCTTCCGAGGCAGGCGGAAGGTGCCTATTGCATCCAAAGATAGGGATGCTCGGGCCTCGTCTCCGTTGTTCGGGAAGAGCCGTAGATAGAAATGGCGGTGCTAGGCTTTCTTTTCCTTCAAAGTGGGTGTCGCCCACTCTGTTTGTGTTGAGAGCTTCCTTGTGCCATGATTTCGATCACGGTCTTCCTTGGGCTTTGGAAGCCTCCCCTGGCCACAGCTTTGCCGTGCTCCTCTCTTCCTTGGTTCCAGCCAGAGGGTTAAATACTGCTGGGCTCTGCTCGGCCAGGTGAGCCTGGCTGGAAGAATTTGGCTGAAGGGATGCACATAGCTGGGCTGGATGCACATGACTGAGCTGCTGAAGATATGGTAGGATGCGCCTGGTTGGAGGCGTATGATGTCTGCTGCGCCTGACTGATGGCGCATGGTGGCTGCTGCGCTTATCTGGAGGCGCGTGGTAGCCGCTGGCTGTAGACTTAGGATCTTTCCTTTGTAGAAGTTCTCCTTTGTACAACCTTTTCTTAGACATGTAATAGACTTCTGTATATAAAAGTCTTCTTTCGAATGTCTATCTTTATTGATCTTGCTGTGAAGTTCTTCGTCTGAGTTCTAGCACATGTAGTGTCTGGCGCATGGGCTTTCTGGTTGTGAAATTCCATGCTTCTACAATAACATGCAAGGAAAATATGAAAAATAATTTCTAGAACAAGAATGAAGATCATATGAAAGACTCTATAGATCATGACATGTCACATGAAAAATAATACTAAGTATGGCTATAAATGAATCGAATGACTGTAGCCCTGTGTGATACTCCTGGTCCAATAGCTAGTAGTCCTGCGTGGTACTTGTAACACCCAGTTTTCCAGATAAGGATAATTTTAAAATTTTGTAATTATAATTATTATTTATTGATTATTATTTTATATTATGATTTTTGGTAATTTTTATTCATTTTTAAACTATTTAAAATTATGACTTGTGATTTTGACATTTTACTATTGTTTGGTTTTAATTTCGAGGAATTTGTCACCCCCAGTTTTCAGGAACATGGATATTTTTGTCATTTTATATTTTTGAAATATTTTTGAAATTTATTTTTTATTTATGATATTGTTTTGAGATTATTTGAGTCGGGTTCGAATTTATTTTTATTTATAATATTGTTTTGGGATTATGGATAAGGTTAGTGTGATTAGAGACTTTAGAATGACTAATTTAGCCCCAACCAATTAGCCCTTTCCTAATACTAATAGAATAGGTTAGTGGGGGCATTTTGGACCTTACCATAATAGGACAAATAGCCCCATATGGCCAGCCACTTTGGGAGAGGATAGGCTCAAACTTATTTCATTATTCTCATCCACACTCTCTCTCTTATTCTTCCCCAAATTTCTAGAGAGCAATCCCTAGCAATTTCCCCACCAAATCCTTCCATTTTGCCACCAAATCTTCTTCTTTCCTTCTCCATTCTAGCCAAGGAGGAAGCTACCCAAGTTTGGGAGAATTCGGAGCTCGTTCGTGTCCTTTTGGAATCTCTACGTGTCGGTGTCGCTCCGAGAAGGCTTTTCTTCGATTCGATCTACTAGGAGGTATAAATCCCTTCTTCTTTTCATTTCCTCATGCATATAGGTCTATTTTGAACCCATAGGAATGACCCCCATGGTTGTATCTCCATTTCATGTCCATTTGGAGGTCATAGGAGTGTCCTTTGTGTTGTGATTGTGTCCTAGTGGAAAAAACCCATATTTTGGACACTTGTGTGCATATATATATATATATATATATATATATATATATATATATATATATATATATATATATATATTTATTTATTTGTGTGTGTGGTTAGATGGTTAGAGAGTGGATTGATCTTAGTTAGGATGGTTAGAATGAGTTTCATTTGGATACCTATGTTTGTATCCACGTATCTTGGCCTATATGTATTCTTTTGTCAAATCCGTCATAATTTTTATTCACGTTTTTATTAACCAAAGCAACTTAGAAATATCATAACTTTTAGCTTAGAACTCCGATTTATCTTCCGTTTTTTTTGAAAGAACCGTATCGAAGTTAGCTTTCAAAATATATATTTTAATAAGCCAAATTCTTTCTGTAACTTTCTGTAGAATTATTTGAGTGTCAGCGGTACGAAAGACGAACGTGTTTCGGTATTTTCGCGATTCCGGGAGCTTCCGGACACGAAAATGCGATCCGTTTAAAGTTTCGGAAAGCTAACACGAAGAGCTACAACATAACTTAATCCTAGAATTTAATGAATGCCCAATTGGTACAGTATTGGTTTTAAGTAGAAGAGTGACTATACGATATATGCATTTTGCGTAACCTATGAGCCTATGTAGTATGGATATTAAATGAATATAGAGTATGTAATGCATGATATGTAAGATGAATAAAATGATATATATATATATATATATATATATATATATATATATATATGATATATATTCTCTTTACATTAATTTATATATATGGTTGAATGCAAGCATGTGGGAATGCTATTAATATAATACATATAAGCAATGCATGAATGAAAGAATGATATACAATGTATGCATGAAAGTATATAATGAATGCTAGATATGAATACAAGATATATATGTAATGATAGATATGAATGCATAATGTATAAATATTGTAATTCAATATATAATGCTAACATATATGGTAATGTAGAGTATATGATGCAAGCATGAATGAATGGAGAAAATACATGTATATAGGTAATATAGAATATAATATATGAAAGGAATGAATGATAATATATAACATGATATGTAAGGTAATGCAAGGTATGAAATATATGATGTGTGTATGTTTGTGTGTCTCTATGTTAATGTATGAAATGATATAAATATACAATGTATGCATATGTATAAAACATGTAGGTAATGCATAGATGCATGAATGAAATGAATGTTTGTAATATGTTAATATAAATACAAGTATCTAATATGCATGAATGTAAGTATAATATAATACAAGTATACATGTATGTATCATGTAAATGTAATATACATGATATGTATGTATGCATGTATACAAGGTAAGTATGTATGTATGTATTTCTATAAACTGAGTTAACCTATCACCTTTTACACACATGCATTCATACACCCTTTGACATCATGTATCCCATGTCACATACACCTACCTATCACTATATATATATAGCTTTCCTATATATATCTATGTATATGAATATGTGAATGTGAATAATATATATACATTATATGACTAAGTTTGTGTGCCTTGTTAGCTTATGGTTTAGTTTTGTGCTTGGTTTAGCAAGTGGCTTAGGCTATGAGTTAGTAGCTATCTTGGATACTTGATTTGCATATACTTAGTTTGTTTAGACCTAGAATAACTTGTTTGACCTAATTTAGACTTGTTAGACCTAGTTTGACCATAGTTGACCTAGGTTTGACTTTCAGGGTTGACCAAGTTGACCAAGAGTTGACTTTGGTCTAAATTGACCTAGAATCATGTAGAATGCATAGTAGAACTTCATATTGTCATTTTGGACTTGTTGTGACTTGTGCTGTTCTGATTAGGAGCCAGACACCTCTCATCGGACAATATATTTACTTTGGACATTCAGACATCAGGCGAGTATATTCTCTGATAGTTCTCTCATTTATTTGTCAATTACTGTACTTCAGTTCTAGTTAGTTGTATGTGATTCTCTGTTACAACACATATGGATATTTCTGGATTCATGTATGCGACACACATACCATATTGTCTGGCCTCTATTACTGGTATCATCATGTTTGGCTTCTATTACTGGAATCACCTACGGGAATCACCCTGGAACCACTTGCTGGTATCATTACGTTTGGCTGAACTCATCTCGATTCTTGTGTCGTATTCGGGATTCACTTGTACTAGCTGGGAGGGGAAATACTTGAGTAAGACATATAGATATACCCCAATTCTGGAATCATCCCACATGCTGGAATCTACTGGAATGATAGCCATCTCATACCCGACCGAGTGTGTGATGTGCCGGATTACCTATAGCCGTTTACATGTCGATCTTGGTATTTTAAAACACACTGTTAGAGTATAGTCTGGACTCACCCTGGAATCTTTGATCACTGACTAGAATCATCTCATATCGGACTCATCTTGTACTGGAATCACCTGGTATCAGATTCATGTTGTCTGGATTTACGTTGGTCTTACACTTGTTTACATTTACTGTCTGGACTTATATCATGTTACCCTGGTTCAGCTAGTTTCTATTTACAGTCTTTATTGTCATGATTCTCCTCTTGTTTAGTTACTTACTTTCCTTGCACTATATCTGTCTTTCTTACCATCACCTGAACATAAACTGCCATGTTCATCAATACAACTGTCTATAACTGCTTTATAGTTCTCTGTCATTTACTTGGGTTTTCTAGATGAGATTGTGCTCGTTCCTGTCCTGACTGGACCTGTTGATAAATTTTACAGATAGCCTGGAGGTTGCCTGCTAGCCTAGAGAAGACACAGTAGAGGTTGTATAGTTAGTTATTTCAGTTGTATTGAGTTGTATTTATTCTATGGATTACTGTATTGAGCTTTGAGATATTTTCTGGATTTGTGTATCTAGACACTTAGACTTCTATCTGCTGTATCTCTTTTGGATTTCATATTTTACCTATCTTTTATCTTGCTCTACCTTAGTGGTGATGGAGACTGTATCTGCTATGTTACCTCCATTCGGAGAGTATATACTGTACATGTACCTTTATATGGTTAGATGTTTGACCTAGAACAGCGTTCTACCGTCGATACTGCGGCGTAGGCTGGACGTACCCACGTCTCGTGCCCTTACTCTAGGGTGCGGGTCATGACACGTTTTTAGTGGTGGCCCATGCAGGTCGAGTTTATGTAGTGGTATTCGAACTAGAGTATCACTACAGCCTGCAGTAGGATTAGGATATTTTTGGAGGTACTCAATCACATTAGGAAAAACTCTTAATCCGATTCCTTTTGTCTAAAATTGTTGCTTATTGACTTCCCTTGAATATAAACTGTTCTTCTTTGAATTTTTGCTTCATTCTCAGAAATTGCTTCTTGTTTTGATCTGTCTTCATGATGGTTATGAAGACACGATCTCATCGCTTCGGTTCGGGAGATACTATCGAGAGGCTGGCCACCTCTCGTCCTGTTCATCAGGGTCTCGAGACCGTAGCTTCTGTTGTACCGACTCAGGTTGGTATTTCTGCTACATTGGAGGTGCACCTCCGTCTGTACAGAGACTTTTCCTTTCGTTTCCGGTCTCTCTCAGCAGTAGCGATTCATGCAGCATCAGCAGCAGAGATATGTGAAGTATCACCATCAGGCTGGAGGAAACCAGCAGAGCGAGCTATCATCAGGACAGTCGAGGATGCACAGACCGTTGGAGATCTTGCTGCAAGTTCCGTTCTTCTCAATTCCATTTTCGCAATTGTCTTTTATAATTACCTTGAAATTCGATTCCATCTGTTCCTTGTTGATTGATTAATTTTGTCATGTTACTCTTTTGTTGTGTTTGTTTTTCTTCTGAGAAAATCATATGGGCTAGGTCGCCTAAATCATGGGATCTAGAATCTTCGATAGTCGTGTTAGTTGGCATAGTGAGGACATGTAGTCAGATTTTGGATGTATTTTCGGGTATGAGAATTTAAGGTTTTCGCCGTCACATGCGGCAGTACGAAAATTTTAAATACCATGAATCTAGAGGTACGTACCTTAGTCAAGGACTCTGTGATTATCGTAGCCTTACTCACTAGCATGATGAAGACTCTGGACAACATGATTTTGGACAGACGCATATGATTAACAGATTGTATCTTGAGAAGGTTTAAACATCATACCCTTTTGATTGTTATAAATGACTTAGGAGTAGGGATATTTAGTTTTGTAGAGCTTATTCATAGGTAGTTCCTTCATAGTATAATGGTATGATGACTTGTAGAGTGTTTGTACCCTAGAGGTGATAGTTAGCATTGGTGTTAGAATAGTAACCCATTGTAGATAATTCTCCTATTATCTATAATACCAACCAGTTACACATAGGATGTTAGTATGCCTTACAGCCTTGATGATTATTACTACTTTCCCTTACCTTTTCTAGTGAGGCACCCATGACCAGAGCCTGCCTTTGAGTATAGTTGTAGTTTCACCTAAGCCCGAGAGGTCTATTTGCATAGATAGATTGCAGATGATATTGGCATATTGGATATAGGTTAGTTGGTATCCATAGGCCATTGTTGTATAGGTTATAAACATGTTGTTTAGACTATATTTGGTTCAGTTTTCCATTTTAGTTAAGTTCTCTTCGTGTTGAGTTCCTTTGTATTGATCACCTTTATAGGCAGTGTGCAGACCCTTCACTAGATACCATGTCCCCTTGATTCAGACCATTCATCCTTAGCCTAGTTCTAAGCATTGTTTCAGACCCTTATAAGTTTAGTCTACCTTAACCGTTGGTTGATCAGTCATGTGTATATATATATATATATATATATATATATATATATATATATTTTATATATATATATATATATATATATATATATATATATATATATATATATATATATATATATATATATATATATATATACTTAGGATATATGTGATGGGTTATTGTTCTTGAGCATATATATATATATATATATATATATATATATATATATATATATATATATATATATATATATGTATGTATGTATTTGGTATTCATGTGCTTAGCTTGTAGGTATTTAGTTATAGGTGACTTGATAGGATTGGGAATTTAAGAGCTAGTCTATTATAGAGTTTCTCTTTTGCTAAATTCTAGTTGCCAATACCTAGATAGCTAGCATAGGTAAAACCCTAAGAAGTTGACCAGTTGATGACCAAGTACTTGGATGTTGAGAAATTAACTAGTGATTGACCCTTGACTATGTTTGACATAGAAGGGGGTACGATCATCTTAATTTTGAGGACAAAATTTTTATAAGGTAGTTAGGATTGTAACACCCAGTTTTCCAGATGAGGGTAATTTTAAAATTTTGTAATTATAATTATTATTTTATATTATAATTTTTGGTGATTTTTAATCATTTTTAAACTATTTAAAATTATGACTTGTGATTTTGACATTTTACTATTGTTTGGTTTTAATTTTGAGGAATTTGTCACCCCCAGTTTTCAGGAACAAGAGTATTTTTGTCATTTTGTATTTTTAAAATATTTTTGAAATTTATTTTTTATTTATGATATTGTTTTGGGATTATTTGAGTCGGGTTCGAATTTCAGCTCAATCCGACTTGAAACGGGGACCCGGGGGTAGTGTTGACTTTAGTGAACCCACACATTAGTTAGCCATGGCCCACATGATAGAAATATTTTAGTTAGAGGTTAGACTAATTATTATGGATAAGGTTAGTGTGATTAGAGACTTTAGAATGACTAATTTAGCCCCAACTAATTAGCCCTTTCCTAATACTAATAGAATAGGTTAGTGGGGGCATTTTGGACCTTACCATAATAGGACAAATAGCCCCATATGGCCAGCCACTTTGGGAGAGGATAGGCTCAAGTTCATTTCATTATTCTCATCCACACTCTCTCTTGTTCTTCCCCAAATTTCTAGAGAGCAATTCCTAGCAATTTCTCTACCAAATCCTTCCATTTCGCCACCAAATCTTCTTCTTTCCTTCTCCATTCTAGCCAAGGAGGACGCTACCCAAGTTTGGGAGGATTCGGAGCTCGTTCGTGTCCTTTTGGAATCTCTACGTGTCGGTGTCGCTCCGGGAAGGCTTTTCTTCGATTCGATCTACCGGGAGGTATAAATCCCTTCTCTTTTTTATTTTCTCACGCATATAGGTCTATTTTGAACCCATAGGAATGACCCCCATGGTTGTATCTCCATTTCGTGTCCATTTGGAGGTCATAGGAGTGTCCTTTGTGTTGTGATTGTGTCCTAGTGGAAAAAAACCCCTATTTTGGACACTTGTGTGTGTGTGTATATATATATATATATATATATATATATATATATATATATATATATATATATATATATATATTTGTGTGTGTGGTTAGATGGTTAGAAAGTGGATTGATCTTAGTTAGGATGGTTAGAATGAGTTTCATTTGGATACCTATGTTTGTATCCAAGTATCTTGGCCTATATGTGTTCTTTTGTCAAATCCGTCATAATTTTTATTCACGTTTTTATTAACCAAAGTAACTTAGAAATACCATAACTTTTAGCTTAGAACTCCGATTTATCT
This sequence comes from Iris pallida, assembly GCA_029216955.1. Lineage (NCBI taxonomy): Eukaryota > Viridiplantae > Streptophyta > Magnoliopsida > Asparagales > Iridaceae > Iris > Iris pallida. Next base: position 1,145,222 of record JANAVB010014199.1, on the reverse strand, counting down.
CCTATTTTTTTTTGAAAGAACCGTATCGAAGTTAGCTTTCCAAATATATATTTTAATAAGCCAAATTCTTTCTGTAACTTTCTGTAGAATTATTTGAGTGTCAGCGGTACGAAAGACGAACGTGTTTCGATATTTTTGCGATTCCGGGAGCTTCCGGACACGAAAATGCGATTCGTTTAAAGTTTCGGAAAGCTAACACGAAGAGCTACAACATACCTTAATCCTAGAATTTAATGAATGCCCAATTGGTATAGTATTGGTTTTAATTAGAAGAGTGACTATACGATATATGCATTTTGTGTAACCTATGAGCCTATATAGTATGGATATTAAATGAATATAGAGTATGTAATGCATGATATGTTAGATGAATAAAATGATGTATACATATGATATATTCTCTTTACATTAATTTATATATATGGTTGAATGCAAGCATGTGGGAATGCTATTAATATAATGCATATAAGCAATGCATGAATGAAAGAATGATATACAATGTATGCATGAAAGTATATAATGAATGCTAGATATGAATGCAAGATATATAATGAATGCAAGATATATATATATATATATATATATATATATATATATATATATATATATATATATATATATAATGATAGATATGAATGCATAATGTATAAATATTGTAATGCAATATATAATGATAACATGTATGGTAATGTAGAGTATATGATGCAAGCATGAATGAATGGAGGAAATACATGTATATAGGTAATATAGAATGTAATATATGAAAGGAATGAATGATAATATATAACATGATATGTAAGGTAATGTAAGGTATGAAATATATGATGTTTGTATGTTTGTGTGTCTCTATGTTAATGTATGAAATGATATGAATATACAATGTATGCATATGTATAAAACATGTAGGTAATGCATAGATGCATGAATGAAATAAATGTTTGCAATATGTTAATATAAATACAAGTATCTAATATGCATGAATGTAAGTATAATATAATACAAGTATACATGTATGTATCATGTAAATGTAATATACATGATATGTATGTATGCATGTATACAAGGTAAGTATGTATGTATATATTTCTATAAACTGAGTTAACCTATAACCTTTTACACACATGTATTCATACACCCTTTGACATCATGTATCCCATGTCACATACACCTACCTATCACTAAATTTTAGAACATTAACACATATCCTTTCACACACATGCCAAACACACACATACTCACTTACTCTTTTACATCTCTTTCTCTCTCTCTCTCTCTATATATATATGTATGTGCCTATATATATATATATATATATATATATATATATATATATATATATATATATATATATATATATATATATATAGCTTTCCTATATATATCTATGTATATGAATATGTGAATGTGAATAATATATATATATATATATATTATATGACTAAGTTTGTGTGCCTTGTTAGCTTATGGTTTAGTTTTGTGCTTGGTTTAGCAAGTGACTTAGGCTATGAGTTAGTAGCTATCTTGGATACTTGATTTGCATATACTTAGTTTGTTTAGACCAAGAATAACTTGTTTGACCTAATTTAGACTTGTTAGACCTAGTTTGACCATAGTTGACCTAGGTTTGACTTTCAGGGTTGACCAAGTTGACTAAGAGTTGACTTTGGTCTAGATTGACCTAGAATCATGTAGAATGCATAGTAGAACTTTATATTGTCATTTTGGACTTGTTGTGACTTTGTGCTGTTCTGATTAGGAGCCAGATACCTCTTATCGGACAGTATATTTACTTTAGACATTCAGACATCAGGCGAGTACATTCTCTGATAGTTCTCTCATTTATTTGTCAATTACTGTACTTCAGTTCTAGTTAGTTGTATGTGATTCTCTGTTACAATATGTATGGATATTTCTAGATTCATGTATACGACACACATACCATATTGTCTGGCCTCTATTACTGGTATCATCATGTTTGGCTTCTATTACTGGAATCACCCTGGAATCACTTGCTGGTATCATCATGTTTGGCTGGACTCATCTCGATTCTCGTGTCGTATTTTGGATTCACTTGTATTGGCTGGGAGGGGAAATACTTGAGTAAGACATGTAGACATACCCCAATTCTGGAATCACCCCACATGCTGGAATCTACTGGAATGATAGCCATCTCACACCCGGCCGAGTATGTAATGTGCCGGATTACCTATAGCCGTTTACATGTCGATCTTGGTATTTTAAAACACACTGTTAGAGTATAGTCTGGACTCACCCTGGAATCTTTGATTACTGACTGGAATAATCTCATACCGGACTCATCTTGTACTGGAATCACCTGGTATCAGATTCATGTTGTCTGGATTTACGTTGGTCTTACACTTGTTTACATTTACTGTCTGGACTTATATCATGTTACTCTGGTTCAGCTAGTTTCTATTTACAGTCTTTATTGCCATGATTCTCCTCTTATTTAGTTACTTACTTTTTTTGTACTATACCTGTCTTTCTTTCCATCACCTGAACATAAACTGCCATGTTCATCAATACAACTGTCTATAACTGCTTTATAGTTCTCTGTCATTTACTTGGGTTTTCTAGATGAGATTGTGCTCGTTCCTGTCCTAACTGGACCTGTTGATAAATTTTACAGATAGCCTGGAGGTTGCCTGCTAGCCTAGAGAAGACACAGTAGAGGTTGTATAGTTAGTTATTTCAGTTGTATTGAGTTGTATTTATTCTATGGATTACTGTATTAAGCTTTGAGATGTTTTCTGGGTTTGTGTATATAGACACTTAGACTTCTATCTGCTGTATCTCTTTTGGATTTCATATTTTACCTATCTTTTATCTTGCTCTACCTTAGTTGTGATTGAGACTGTATCTGCTATGTCACCTCCATTCGGAGAGTATATACTGTACAGGTACTTTTATATGGTTAGATGTTTGACCTAGGACAGTGTTCTACCGCCGACACTGCGGCGTAGGCTGGACGTACCCACGTCTCGTGTCCTTACTGTAGGGTGCGGGTCGTGACACGTTTTTCTTAACTATAGTGAGTCTCTATCGTAGCCTTGCATGGTAGTCCCGAGTCGAAAGTGGTCAAGTAGCCAATCCTAGTATCAGCAGAAGGTAACATAGAATATATGATGAAGTTAAAGTATCATGGCACACGTGATCAAATCAAATCACTCAAGTAAACAACTCTAGCGAAGTCATGGGTGGAAATATATAGAAACATAACTAATGATGAAAGTAAGTGATAACAGATAAGAGGCATGAAAATAAACATTGCAAGATGTAATATAGACTAGAAAATGAGACATAAACAAGAAAGAATAATAAGAACATACATGTAAATAAACTGTACAAAGTTGACAAGGTATACTTGCTTGGTGGTTGCGCGTAGAACCAACAATATCCAATCACTCAATGAGCCACAAAAGTCAAACTCCCGCAAACATCTTCGGATGCTAAAACAGACATCACCAACGTGTTTGGCATAAGAAAAATGTCTAATTTTGACTAACCATAAGTCCAATTCTGGACATAGGGATAAAATAATAATTTTGGGTCAAAATATTGTCCGTCGTTAGACCCGCTTTGTACCAAAAAACGTGCAGAGCCTATGGTCTCTAAAGTCGACAAATTATATACCTAGGAGTCCAGTTTTTTGATATAAACAAAACGGTATGTCCGAATTCGGATTCCAATAAGCTGTGCACAAAATCGTCCATTGAGTCAGATCGTGGGTCGCCAAAATAGCGTTCTGGTCAACCTTCTTATAATAGGACCAAATTTGGCTCACAGGACCAGAAAAATGGTACGATTCCAGTAGCGTAAGTTTCGTCATGATGTGATGAACGTACATAAAGTAATTGAGTTTTTTTGCAAAGTGGCCGATACGAGAAAATTTGACAAATACGCCTCGAATTCGTCACGCACACGCAAACAATTCAAGTTCCGTCAGAGCCCACACGTTAGGGTATACCATACGTGTCTTTTGATGCAAGTGGTTTGCGACAAAGTCGTTCATTTGCCGGAACGAACCTCGTATTGGAAAAATTTTAAGTTTTGAAAACAGATGTTTGGTCAACTTTAATCTAATTTTAAACATAATATAATAATCACAAAAATAAACTAATTAATGGGTTTTGATTTTATTTAGGTTGTCTAAACTGTGTTCAAGAGATTTTCTAAAATTTATGATAATCTGGTCGCAAATCGAACGCAAACAGGGGATGTTGGGACAGTTTCTAACGTCAAAAAATTGAGTTTTTTTTCTTGATATTGGAACTCGATTTTCATTGCGTACAACATGAATTAAATTAAACTAATTGAATGCAATCGAACTCAGTTAGGTTGTTTATGTACCTGAGAAGACGGATAGCAAAATGATCAAACATGCGCAGAGAAATCGAAGCACGAAGGTGGTGTTCTGCTATGCTGTGTTGCGGCCAATTGTCGCCACTACTGCTGTTTCGCGTGGGTTGGCTGGCGGTCGGCGGCGCACGACGTGCGACGACGGTGCCCAGGGTGTACGCGTAACGGAGGTGGCTCCGGGTGATCATGAGATCAAGTGCTGTTTAGTGTTTCTTTCTCTTCCTTTTTTTTGCCATAACATATATATAGATATGTATGTAAACTGGGTTACTGGGGTGCGGGTTTGCTCAGGTTAGAGCAAGGAAATTCATCTCGCGAGAAGTCCAACTTCTCGCAAGTTTTTGGGATTTTATTTTTTTCTTTTTTTTTTTCTCTCTTTAAAAGCTAAACTATATATTTGTCCTTAAACCTACATAAGTATGATACACCAATATGGGCGATCATTAGTAATATTTATATACCAAATATGCTTAAAATTGTGGTCAAATGGTCATAGCATATATATATATATATATATATATATATATATATATATATATATATATATTCTAAATTCTATTTTACTAAAAATGGAACTCCATTGGGGGGTGTGTGTGTGTGTGTGTGTGTGTGTGTGTGTGCGCACACACACACACACCAATGGAGTTCCATTTTTAGTAAAATTGAATATATATATATATATATATATATATATATATATATATATATATATATATAAAATGTACCTAAGGTCGACCTTAGGTAAGTTACCTAAGGTCGACCTCATTTTCCTCACTTTACAATATTTTTTTCTTGAATTTTTTTTACGGGATTCATCTACACCTTAATGATTGGCAACATACCAAATTTCAAGTGATTATAATATTGTTTAGCCCCCTATCTATCCCTTGCAAAATCGACGGTCTAAAACTTTTCTGCTACACCGTCGATTTTGCAAGGGATAGATAGGGGGCTAAATAATATTTTTTTTCTTGAAATTTGGTATGTTGCCAATCAATAAGGTGTAGATGAATCCCATAAAAAAAATTCAAGAAAAAAATGTTGTAAAGTGAGGAAAATGAGGTCGACCTTAGGTAACTTACCTAAGGTCGACCTTAGGTACATTTTCCTCATATATATATATATATATATATATATATATATATATATATATATATATATATATATATATATATATATATTTTTGAGGGTGTCCACTTCTTAATGGTGCTTGGAGGCATGCCTCCAAGGGGGCTTGAACCCGCGCCACCGCGCCGGGGTGCTCCACCGTTTCCAACGGGCTACGGCCACGGGGACTATATATATATATATATATATATATATATATATATATATATATTTTTTTTTTTTTTTTTAAACAGCAATTTTATTGAATGAAAAGCGTGGCTCAAGCGAGCAGTACAAGTGCCAGGGTCCGAAAAACACAAAAGCCCTGGAGACAAAGTAGAAACTACAAAATATTGAAAAGGTAATTTCGAAATTACGAAAAATTTCGAAAATAGAGAAGAGTGTAGGCACACAGCCCTAACTAGGTTGATTTTTTTTTGGAGGTGGAAAAAGGAGACACGTAAACCAATATTCGAGAAAATTCGAATTTCGAATTGCGAACTGCGCCAGCACTGGGCCCAAGGGCGGGGGCGGCTCCACTGCCCGAGGGGGGCCCGCAGACCAAAACGACACGCGACGCGAGGAGGGCGTACTGCCCAAGGCAGGCGCGGGGCCCGGGGGCGGGAGAGACCCATGCCAGTGCGACTCCCGGGGACGGGAGCGCCGGCGGTGAGGCCGGAGGGGGGCCCTACGCCGAAGAAGAGCGCCGGCCCGGATGAGGTGACCGCCCACCAAGGCAGCGGGGGCGACGACCCTGCGCGGGGGAGGACTGGCCAACCACCGCCGAGGGAGGGGGAGGGGGCGCGTCCTCCCGGCCAAGTAGACGGCGACACCGGGAGATCGGTGGCAGGCAGGGCTGTCGCCGCCAGGAAAGGAGAAGAGGATCCTGGCAAGCCCGCGAGCAGAGGAGGGGGTGTGTGTGTATATATATATACACCACCAATGGAGTGTGTGTATATATATATATATATACACACCCAAGACGACAATCCCAAAGAGGACTCACCCATCATGGCCGCTTGGGTCACTCTCCATAATCCCCCGCTGATATGCTTTATCCCCGCAGTGCTGAAACGGATTGTTAACTCTTTCGGCACGTTCGTTGACATGGCACAGGAAATAAGGAATCTTACCAGAGCCAAGTACGCCAAAGTCTGCATAGAACTAGATTTATCCAAAGAAATCCCCAAATCCATCAACATCGAGCTAGGCGATAAGATCCACTCGCAACCATTATTATACGACAACAACATCATTTATTGTAATCACTGCAAAAAGATAGGACACCTAATCAAGTACTGCTTCAGAGCACACCCTGAATTAAAACAACAGGTGGACTCAAAGGCACACAAGCCAAGGAAGAACCAGGAGCAGAGATCTCCCATCCTACCTCCTCCGAACTCGCATATCAGATTTGAAGCTAGTCCACAACCGACACAGACACCCAACAAACCCAGCGAGCCAGGTCGAAACCCCACCACACCAAAAAGCATCACCCTATACACCCACAACAGTTTCGACGTCCTGGCATCGGAAGAAAATACCCTTACCGAAGAAGACGGCAATTGCTCTCCTACCACTCGCAGGGAAAGCAATTCGACACCTCCAGACAATGACAACCAGAACACCCAAGAAGTTAACAACCGTCTCCCCAACAGCCCAGACCATCAGCTGTCAGCAAGCCATCGACGCAGGAGCATTCGACCCGACCACTCATTTTGGAGATCCTCCCAGCCCAGACAAAGAAATAAGGACCCTCACTACAGAGAAAGCCCCATCGGCCTCACATCCGAATCAGAACCCTGACAAGCTATCAGCAAACAAAAATTGCAAGAACACTGGAGCCCGCGAGTCCACGGCTATGACAACAAGATCAGCCGTAAAACTCTCAAAAAACCAATCTCACAACAAGACTAATGCCTAACATCCTATCCTGGAATGTTAGAGGTTTGGCCAACAAACCAACCTTGAGGAGATTACTTAGCCTCAAAAGAATCCACAAAATAGACATCCTTCTCATCTTAGAACCCAAAATCTCCCCTCACAGGATTAAATCGATTCAGCTGCAGTTGGGATTCCACTTTGCCATTGCAGACACTCATGACATTTGGCTCCTGTATTCCTCTAATATAAATATCAGTATGTTGCTCGATACTATACAGGCTCTCTCGTGTTAGGTGGAGCACCCCATCCTATCGAAATGGGCCCTACTATCAGCTGTCCAAGGGAGCTGCGATATCACAGAGCGCAAACAGCTTTGGAGAGACCTCTAGGACACTATCTCCAACACCCCCATCCCACTGGCTTTGTATAGAAGACTTCAATGTGATATCGCAAAGAGAAGAGAAAACGGGAGGCAAGCCACCACCTCCAGCGGCCATACAAGATTTCTATAACTTCATCTTCAACGCTCACCTAACTCCCCTTCAGTTCACAGGCAGTACGTTTACCTGGTGTAACATGCAAAATGGAAACCATAGACAATACTCAAGACTGGACCGAGCCCTCATCAATGCTCAATGGAAAGACCTGAACATCACTTCCAACCTCACTCACCTTAATGCCACTGAGTTCGATCACAACCCCATCCTCATTGAAATCAATCTAACTTAAACCAGATCAAAAGAAGCTTTAGCTTCCTGAACTTTTGGTGCCATCATCCCCAATTCCTGAGGATCGTAGAAGACGCGTGGTCCGAATCTGACTCCCTTGACCCCCTCATTTGTGTGGCCAACAAACTCAAGAACACTAGAAAAGCCATTTCAGCGTAGAGCAAACAAGCTTTCGAAGACATTTTCCAAGTAGTTCGTACTGCCGAAGATGATATGACTAGAGCCGAAGCACTATATTTGGCAGACAACTCGCAAGCAAGTCGGTCAGCCCTGAACCTTTCCAAATCCATCCTTAAATTTTGAGTCAAGGTCGAAACTAAGTTATGGAAGCAAAAAGCCAGAATCAAATGGGACAGCGAAGGGGACAAAAATATCGGTTACTTTCATGCCTGTGTTAAGGGACGCAGACAGAAGCTTAACATTCACAAAATTGTAGATGACAACGAAAACATTATAAAAGACCAGCAATACATCCAACTGGCAGCGACAAACTTTTACTCGCAGCTGTTCTCTAAAGAAACCGTCACGAGGGACCCGAACTTCCTGTCTGAGATCCTCCTCCTCATCAACGACACGGACAACCACCACCTGGAATGCCTTCCCTCCAAGCAGGAGGTCAAAGAGGCTGTTTGGACGCTAGAGGTCCACATTGCCCCCGGTCCGGACGGGTTCAGCGACATATTCTTCCGCACGTGTTGGGACATCATCAAGACTGACATACACGAAGCAACGATCGCCTTTTTCCAATGAGCCAGGTACCCTAGATCAATTTCTTGTGCTAAACTAATCCTTATCCCTAAGCAGGACAATCCAAAAACTTTTCGAAATTTTTGACCCATCAGTTTATGCACCTTCACCAACAAAATCATTTCCAAGATCATCGCCACCCGCATGACCGACCTTCTACCAAAAATTATATCTGAGGAACAGAGCGGCTTTGTCAGGGACAGAAACATCCAAGACAATATTATGCTGGCGTAGGAAATGATTACATGCATGAAATTATCGTCCAAGGGCGGAAACATCGCTATCAAATTGGACATGGAGAAGGCTTACGACAGACTAGACTGGCAGTTCATGATATGGGTCTTCAGAGCCTTCGGCTTCTCTGAAGCCTGGATCAGTGTGGTGTGGAGATCGATCAACAACTCGTGGTTCTCTATGGTCATCAACGGTCAAGTGGACAGATTCTTCAAATCTAGTCGGGGCATTAGGAAAGGAGACCCGCTGTCGTCA
>JANAVB010014199.1:1007819-1135874 GCA_029216955.1 Iris pallida | reverse complement strand
GATCGTGAGAGTACAAGATTGTACAGAGTATACATGAAGCGATGTACAAAGACAAGATATTCGTGAAAAGTACATGACAACTGTATCTGATGCACCCCGAGGGAGATAACATCACATGACAAGATCCATATAGTACTAATCCGTGATAAGACGTACAGCATCATGTAAAGTAATCTAGAGCAAGAATTGTTTGCCATTAAAATTGTTTGATTGAAATTTTAATACAAACAGAATAGTGATACACTATAGGACTTAGATGTAGTCCTAGGAGTACACTTTTGTTTAAGCTGGGTCCTTAGTGCCAATGGACGAGTGGTAATGCGTTGACTCTGTTGACCGCTGACGACGGTTATCGGTTCTCTGAAGGTATTGATTGCTCTGGGTGCTGGAGCTTGCTGAGAGCAGGAAGACGTTGAGTGTCTAGAACTGCCTCTCCGGTGATTCTCTGTTGTGGATTCTCTGTGTTGTGAGTCTCCTCCGTCTGTGTGAAGGAGATGATCCTTCTATTTATAGTTTGCAGGCTGGCTGCTCATGCGCGCATGTAGGATGCGCCGGTGTGGGGACGCCACGTGGAGGTTGCTGATGGAGGCGCATGGATGCTGCGCCCTGATCGAGGGGGAGAACTCTCCATACTGCTGCTTTGTGAGCCGACACGTAGCAGAGAGAAGATCTTTCCGTTGCTGAAATCTTGGATGAGTTGAGTCAAAGGACACGTGTCGTCGACTCGTAGTTCGAAGATCTCAGATTTGGTGGAGAGGAGTGATCTGGTGGGCTGCGCCTTGGATTGGGCCAGGAGGAGGCTGCGGCTCATAACCTTTAGGAGTTACACACCATTTGGGGGCGCATGGCTTTTGAGGCATGCAGGCGACTTTCCTTCTGTCTTTCGGGATCAGAGAGCAGTCTGAGGCGCATGGCTTTTGAGGCACATGCTGATTTGGACGCATGGCCGTAGAGGCGCATGCTGATGGTGGAGTGGCCACGTGGCAGTAGCCGTCGAAATAAAGTCATGATGATGCTGATATTGTCGACGCTTCGTTTCTGAAGAGCTGTCGACTGTTCAGACTTTGGGAGGCGTGCTGCTAACTCTGTCATCAGCATTTAATGTTGGTGACGTTCGATGGACAGCTGAGTGCGCGTCGGTTGGCGTTCCACTCGGTATGGAGATGTGTGGGGGCGCACCCTCTGTAATGCGCCGAGTACTGTAGGGCGCGTCTGTGTGATGCGCCTGATGCCGAAGGGCGGTCCGTGTGATGCGCTGTCTGACTGGCACATCGGATAGTCTTTTAATGATGCGGCTGTCTCGCTCTTCGAGTGCTATAAATAGCCGTTTGGCTGAATTCGAGGCGTCCGGTTCATCCATTTAATGTAAATTCATTGTACGAAATTCGGAGGGCCATCCACTTGGCACGTGGGTTTGATCTGCCCGGCCTATAATAGTGGCATGGAGAAAGATTTGCTTCTCATTCCCTCACGTACTTCCAATATGAACTTGAACATGCGGGTGCTTCTGTTGACGAAGTGCTCCCGAGGGTGAAGATGAGACGCCGTGTTGTCTTCGATGCACTTGAATGTGACTGTTACATCCAAAAGACGGAGTCGAGGGCTTCCGAGGCAGGCGGAAGGTGCCTGTTGCATCCAAAGATAGGGATGCTCGGGCCTCGTCTCCGTTGTTCGGGAAGAGCCGTAGATCGGAATGGCGGTGCTAGGCTTTCTCTTCCTTCAAAGTGGTGTCGCCCACTCTGGTTGTGTTGAGAGCTTCCTTGTGCCATGATTTCGATCACGGTCTTCCTTGGGCTTTGGAGGCTCTTTCGAAGCCTCCCCTGGCCACAGCTTTGCCGTGCTCCTCTCTTCCTTGGTTCCAGCCAGAGGGTTAAATGCTTTGTGGAAGCACTTATCCGGTGATCCTGGCTGGAAGAGCGGCGCATAACTGGGCTCTGCTCGGCCAGGTGAGCCTGGCTGGAAGAATTTGGCTGAAGGGATGCACATAGCTGGGCTGGATGCACATAACTGAGCTGCTGAAGATATGGTAGGATGCGCCTGGATGGAGGCGCATAGTATCTCTGCGCCTCACTGGTGGCGCATGGTGATGCTGCGCCTATCTGGAGACGTATGGTGGCCGCTGCGCTTATCTGAAGGCGCATGGTGGCCGCTGGCTGTAGACTTAGGATCTTTCCTTTATAGAAATTCTCCTTTGTACAACCTTTCTAGACATGTAATAGACTTTTATATATAAATGAAAAGTCCTTCTTCAAATGTCTATACTTATTGACTTTGCTGTGAAGTTCTTCTTCTGAGTTCTAGCGCATGTAGTGTCTGGCGCATGGGCTTTCTGGTTGTGAAATTCCATGCTTCTACAGACCCCCTTCAAAGTTTTCAAAACTTTTGAATAAGTTTTGGAATACTTTGAATAAGAAGCATGGAGGTCAGGGCGCATGATTTCTGGGCGCATGCCTGTTCGGGCGCATGCTCTTCTCAGTTAATGATGATGGTGCCTCGGTAACCAAAAGATTAATGATGATCTTTTGGTTTTATTTGCTGCTATCCTTGCACAGAACCGAGGCGACGGCTGAGATCACACGTCATCTGTTCACGCGTGCGACCAAGCCCTATAAATAGGTAAGAGTTAGAGAGAGAAAGGGTTCTTCTCTCTGTGCCTCTGCTTCTTTAGAGTTTTTCTTCAAAACCCTAACTTCTCCTTCCTCGAGAGAATGGCTCCCAAGACTCCTCGCGGTGCTGTCGGCAAGGGGAAGGAGAAAGTGAAGGAGTCCGCCGATGAGATGTACCTATCACTCTTGCGACTCTTGCCGACGTTCGTCCTGAGGTGACAGATGGGTTTCGTCTCTGCTTTGGGCCCTGTGCCCTAACTGCCGACGCGTATAGACTTCGGTCTTTGATGATACGCCGAGGTTCTATCCTGCCGACGTGCATGGGTTTATACCTTTATCATGCACCGAGGTTTTAATGGCTGACGCGCATGGGTTTTATTCCCTGAAGATGCGCCGAAGCCTTTGCTGACGCGCATGGGCTCACGCTCTGATAATGCGCCGAAGCTCCAATGCCAACACGCATGGGCTTACGCCCTGATGATGCACCGAACATGCTGACGTGCATGGACCTATGCCCTGATGATGTGCCGAAGCTCCAATGCCAACGCGCATGGGCTTACGCCCTGATGATGCACCGAGACATGCTGACGCGCATGGGCCTATGCCCTGATGATGCGCCGAAGTAGATGCACATGGGAATGCGCCAGTCTGCTTGACATATTTTGTCTTTTTGCCTGACTTCCACTTTTGTTGTGCCAGTGTCGATGACGATCCCTTTGTTGAATGAGGTCCTCCTGGACGCTTCGCTTTGTCAGATGGGAGTTGATTTTGATGAGGCGGTGATGAACCCTGCAAAGGATACTATCCTTCGGGACCAACCTCGTGAGAGGATGCTACAAATCCAGGTCCAGTTGCCGCTTTTCCTCCAGAGTATGATGGAGAGCGGTAAACTGAAGTCTGCTGATTCTGAAGGTGTGACTTTCTTAAAGCCTGCCTTTCTGTTTGGCGACCGATTAGTCTCTTCCGAAGCGAAGATATTGAAGATCAGAGAAGACTGGTTCTTTGCTGCTAAGGGCATGATGTTATACATGCGGCAGGTTGACCGCCAGTTGCCACTGACAGCCTTTTATAGCTTCGAAGAGAAGGATGGGTTGGGAACTTACTCCTTCTCAAGGAGGTGCCTTGGGGGGTTCCCTTTCGATTGACACCACCTCGAACCAGCGAGACACCTTGACCGCCTCACGAACCGGTTCTTCGTTCAGTTACCGAGCTTTGCGTCCCGGGAGCATCTATAGTGAAGTCCCAAATGACACGTTTCCCTTCAGTGCCCCGACTTTTGCAAATCGGATGCTGACGTCGAAGGTCACGTATCCGACAGCTGGTTTTAGAGTCGAAGGTTGGTGTCACTACATCCCAAAGTGGGACGAGTTGACCTTCTGGGTGCTTTCCAGGTTCAAAGTTGAGCTTAAAGAGATAGGGCTGACTGCCGCCATTCGGGCCACGCAGGCAGGCGTGGACCTCAATAAGCCGATGTTCCTTGCGCTCTTGGAGCTTTTCAACGCCCAGACTGGCAGCTTCTTTACTCCAGTGGGGGAGTTGGGATTGGCCCTTCATGAAGTACGAAGTGTCCAAGCTTCCTTGGGGCTCGGAACCGTACGAGGAATATTTCCCATCAAATGAAGAGATCCAGGTCTTGGAAGATAAGGACCCGGAGATGATGGCCGTTTTCAAGGAGGTGACGAGCCATCATTATCTGATGCACCGGAGGGACAAGGGTAAGACCCAGCCTCACGTGACTGCTTGGAGGGACTATGTCTTCAGGCAGAATTTGGCGGATCCTTCGAGGATCCGGTTTGCGACTCCGCAGGGCTTGAAACCCGCGGAAGTGAGTTCTGAAATAACCCGGCTGGACGAGAGGACCCCGCATTCCAATGAGAGCGGTAAGGATACGTACAGCTGTTTCTGGCACTGCGCGCACCGGATGTCATCTAAGGCAGTGTTGACGGCCTACTTGATGATATGGCTCCGGGATTGCATATTTGCAGGGGGATCCGGTGTCGTTGAGAGGGTACATCGGAATCTCATTTTGCCTGCAGTGAAGTTGGCCTTTGGACGACCTTTAGCTCTCCTCCCCGCGATGGTGTGCAACCTGTTGCGCGGTTTGAGGTCTTTTGCTGATGATGTGATCCACGAGAAAGGTAATAATGACAACTTTCCCCGGGCCGAGCTGCCTTTCCATTATCTTATGGGGTGGCTGATCTTACATCATCCGAATGTGATGAGTCCTGGCCCTGAGGAGGACCATGTCGAAGGAGATGCCTTCATTCGCCGCTTCTACAAGAGGAAGTGGTCTTACACACTGGCGTCCCCGTTTGTAGGAGGGTTTTCCTTCCTTCCGGGGTGGGAAATCGTGAAGGTTGGCCCGATCTTCAAGAATTTCGAGGCCGACCAGGATTGGTTGATTCTGGCGAGGATGCGGTTACTTTGCCGAAATGGAGTTTTCGTTGGTTGCAGAGTATCCGGCCTTCGCACCTGGTCTACCGTAATCAGAACAGATGTTATCTGGAACCGTACTTGCCAAGCCGATTTGCTCGTCAATTTTGCTACACTCAGCTAATGCTGCGGAATCCCAGTAGCATTCTAGGCTTCATCGGGAGTTTGCTGGATGGAGCCCGGGGCTGGCAGTATTATAACGCTGGATGCATTAGCGTTAAGTTTACCACACCAGTTCGCAATCCTCGGCCGCCGATCTTATATCTGGCCGCCAAGCTGTATTGCACTATGAATAATATGTCTCCTGGTTATGACAGGGAGACTAGTTTCATCATTGGAACCCAGTTGGAGCAACAACGAATATGTTGGTGGCAGCTCGGTCATATCGTCCGCCAGAATTGGCGGGGTATCGGGCTGCTGCTGTGGCACCAGTGAGAGACCCGTCTGTCGGGAAAAGGCGGGCTGACCCAGAAGCTGGTTCTTCTGTACCGAAAAGGTCGAGAAGGACGTCGACCCCGAAGATTACGGAAGCGCCACTTGTAACACCAACGGGCTCAGCTCCCGCTGAGGTAAGGAGTGCTTCATAATTCCAGTTTTTTATGTCATTGTGGCGACTTATGTTCTTCTTCTTGTAGGGATTGAAGAAGAAGTCTCGTGCTTCGAAACCGGGTACCAGTAAGCCGAAGGAGGTGGCAGGCTCTTCTGAGGAGCGCATTCCACCAATGATGATGTCTCCTGTGGAGGAAGATCCGGAGGATACTGTCATCGTGGAGGTTCCGGTATCCCCGGGTTATGTCAGGAGGGAACCTGAGGGTGCAGCAGCTTCCGAGGTGACGAAGGCCACAACGGAGGCTTCACATATCGAAGGTTTAGCAAGTGCGCAGCTTTCTGGTGATGAAGAGGAATGGAGTTCATCATCTTCCGATGACATCGCTCCGGAGCTGCAGGAGTCTGTTGCGAGGGCAGCAGAAGCAGTGAGAATAGAGGAGAGGGTTGATTTCCCTCCTTATCATGATGAAGGGAGGTCGGCTGAATCATTGCCAAATCCTTCCTTGGCTTCAACCATGGACATAGAGATGGCTACCGATCAGGCGGTAGCGACAGATTTTGTCCCTGTAGAGGGACTTGAGAAGAATGAGACCCTTCTGCCGGTCTTGTCTCCTGGGGCTGGCCAGGAGATAAATGTTGATCTCCCCGTTTTGCCGGGGGAGGTAGCTGATGCTGATAGAACGTCGGGGGTAGAAGAGGTGGTCGTTGACGTCGGTGATTTCTCCGGGCTTGAGAAGGGTAAGGGTGTGGAACCCTCTGTTGCTCCTTCCACTTGGGGTACTATCACGATGCATGTGCCGGCTCCTTCTGTTCCTTCGGCTCCTCGGGCTAGCAGTCTGGCCCCTGTTGATGAAGAGCCTATTGCTGCCGAAGTTCAAACCTCTCAGATCGAGGTTGGCGGATCTTCCTCTGGTCCGCAAACTGTAGTAGCTCCCACAACTCCTGCTATGACGCCGCAGGTGCTGGCGGATGCCGACGAGTATGTGAAGTTCCTCGTCGAGGGAGTGTACAAAATACTGGAGAAAGGTGTATCTGCAGTGATGGATGCCAATGGGAGCTTTGCGACAGCAAAAGCTTTGGCAATGCCTTGTATCGAGCTGATCCGCGTTCACCAAGGCCATGACCATATGGCCAAAATTCTGGAGGTTTCGGTGATTGAGCTGGACGAGCGGCTCGCGGAACTGCAGCGCATCCAACGAAATGACCTCTCTGTCTTGATAGATGCAGAGATAGGGAAGTTGATTGCTGAAATCGAGGCTTCCCATCGAGCCGATGTGAGCAGTTGGGAGCGTGAAGTGGCTGGGACTGAGGCTGCGGCGGAGCAGTTGTCTCAATCTATGGAGAAGACGACGGAGAAGCGGGCTGCGGTGGACGCTAACATCGCAGAGGTTGATGCTCAGATGCGCCGTCTTGAAGACCAGCGGGCCCAACTTCAACTAGAAGCTGATCGTGTCCTGGCTGAACACGTGGCATTCAAGCAGGAGGAAGCGACTCTTACTCAGCGGACCCTTGCTTTGGCTCAGCAGCGACGACAGCTTGATGAGAAGTATGAGAGTAAAACTTCCGCTGAGGCTGTCGGATTAATGTGTCAAGAAGCCGAGCTCCGAGTCCAGGCAACTGTGGAAACTCGCACTGTCGACCTGAGACGTCGAGTCAGAGAGCTCTCATCCCACCCTGGAGAGGATCGGGGACTGTAGTTTCTCTTTTTTTATGTGTTTTTGCAACTCTTGCTGGGGAAATAGCGTATTTCTGTACTCCCTTTTTTTTGAAAAATAAAGAAATATACTATCTCTTTTTTTTGTGATGTGTTCATTTTTGATCTCATGAACTTGATGTTTTATGTGGACCTATTATCTTTTGCGCACCTTGGTTTTTAGGTACAGATAATAAGTTTGAAGGAACCAACATGTTTGCTCAGATGTAATGTGGACATGGCAATCATTAGGTTCAAATGATAGAATCTTCCTACTCAGAGGTATTTATGGACGTGGTAGGAATGATCCTGGGGGATACGCTGAACAACTCAGAGGTAATGTGGACGTGGAAGTTCTGCAATCAATGTACGACAACACAGGAGTTGTTTGTACGGGATGTTTACTCAGAGGTAATGTGGACGTGGTAAACATGAAGGATAGCGTAAGCTCACAAAATGTAAGGTTCCGCTTTGTAGGATGTAGAGAGACAACTCAGAGGTAATGTGGACGTGGTTATCTTTCTACGGAAGGATGCCACGGAACAGCTGGGTTCCGGAAGCGTTTGATTTTGTGAAAAGAGGTTGTTTGGGGAAATACATGTCTTGGAGGATGTCAAGAATAGTACTTCTTTAGGAACTTGCCGTTGATAGGCATCATGAATAAGTCCCCATTGGGTTTGGCGAGGCGGTAAGCACCGTTTGAGTATACCGTCTCAATGATGAAGGGTCCTTCCCATTTGGGCTCGAACTTCCCTGGTGTCTTGTGAGTTAACACCATTGGCCTTCTGACTGCTAAAACCAGGTCGCCAACTTGGAAAGTTCTTTGCTTGACCTTCTTGTTGAAAGCCTGTGATATACGGGCTTGGTAAAGTTCGATGCGTTGTTGAGCTAGGAGACGCTTTTCGTCAAGTACCTCATGTTCCCGCAGACGACGACGTTGATTGTCTTCTTCTGTGAGTTTGTTTGTGATTGCTACTCGGAGTAAGGGGATCTGGATCTCGAGAGAAAGTACCGCTTCGCTCCCGTAGACCAGGGAGAATGGTGTGTTGCCTGTTGGGGTCCGTACCATTGTACGGTAGGCCAAAGACATTCGCCGAGCTTTTCGTCCCAGTCACGTTTGTTGGATGACACGACCTTTTTGAGCAGCCTGACGATAGTTTTGTTGAACGCCTCGGCCAATCCGTTTGCTGCCGAATTGTAGGTGGTTGAGGCCACGTTTTGAATGCGATTCTTGTCACAGAACCTGCTGAAAATATGGCTGATGAACTGGGGACCATTGTCATAAATGATTCGCCTGGGTACTCCGAAACGGTAAATGACATGGTGTTTGATAAAGCTGACCACCCTGGAGCTTTTTACTTCCGCTAGTGGGACTGCTTCCGCCCATTTGGAGAAGTAATCGGTGATGGCCAGGATGAAACGATGTCCTCTTGATGAAGGAGGGGTGATTGGTCCTACAATGTCCATGCCCCAGGCTTCGAATGGCCAGGAGGCGACTGTAGGATATAGAGGTTCAGACGGTGTATGTATGAAGTCTGCATGAAGTTGGCATGCATGGCACTTCTTAGCATATTCTACTGCGTCGGCGGCCATGGTTGGCCAGTAGTAGCCCATACGTCGCAGTCGATCTTGCAACTTAGGACCTGGTTGGTGAGCTCCGCAAGTTCCGTCATGAGCTTTCTCGAAGAGCTTCGGCCGCTTCTTCGTTAGACATGCATCGAAGGAGAAGTCCGTCGAAGGAGCGTCGGTACAGCGTTTTAGTGGCTGTATCGTAGTAGAATCGAAGAGAGCGTCTCCTGACTGAGACGGCTTCCTTCGGGTCTTTCGGAAGGATTCCGTAGACGGCGAAGTCGATGAACGGGAATCTCCAGTCTCGGACATTAACATCGGTGTTTGTCGGCATGGCGTGAGCCATTTGCAAACATAGGTTGTTTCTGGGACAAATCAAGTCTCGGCCAGTTACCGTGACATAGTGTTGAGTCCCAAGGGGCGCGGCCAATGAGGCTGTGAGGCCAGCCAGAGCGTCAGCCTCCAAGTTTTGTAGACGGGGTACATGTTCGATGAAGAACCCAGTGAAGGTTGGAATGATGTTCAATGCAACTTCATGGTAAGGGATCAAATCTTCATGGCGAACCTCGTATTGCCCCCGAATCTGGTTTACGACGAGTTTCGAGTCGCCGTAGGCTTCCAGATGATCCACCCCCAGTTGTTGTGCTAGCTGGAGTCCCATGACGAGTGCGTTGTACTCAGCAACATTGTTGGAGCACGGCTTCGAAAGAGAGTATGCGCGCTGGATGACCAGCTGATCGGAGGAGACCAAGACTACCCCCACTCCTGCGATGATTTGGCCGTTGGGGCCCGTTCTTGAAGCGCCATCGAAGAACATCCGCCAAACGGGGCTTCCTTCAGTGACGTTTGATTCTTGGACTTCATCCGGGATATCTTCATAGAGTTTTGAAGATTCTGGGATGGGGTGTGCAGCTAGAAAGTCAGCCAGAGCCTGACCCTTGACCGCCTTCTGCGGGACAAACACCATATTGTATGGCGTTAGTAGGATCGCCCATGTAGCCAGCCGGGAGTTTAATGACCCTGGCTTCGTCATGAGAACTCTGAGTGGATTGACTCGGGAGATGACGTGAATTGTCTGGCCCAAGACGTAATGACGAGTCTTCTGAATGGCAAACACCAAAGCCAAGCACTCCTTTTCAACGGGGTTGTACCGGTGTTCGGCCCCGATGAGTGTTCGACTGAGGTAGTAGATTGCCTGCTCGTAGCCTGCATCGCTGTTTTGAGCCAGTAAAGCGCCGAGGAAATGATCCATGGCACGGACGTAGAGGAGGAATGGTTTGCCGGCGACAGGTGCCACTAGGACTGGCGGGCTTGTCAAGTAAGCCTTGATGTCGTCGAAAGCCTTTTGGCACTCCTCTGTCCAGACGTAAGAGACTCCCTTCTTCATGAGCTGAGTAAAGGGTTGACATTTACCGGAGAGGTTTGCTATGAACCTCCGGATGTATGCCAGACGTCCCTGTAAGCCCCGAAGTTCTCGAAGGTTCTTCGGAGGGTCCATGTTGAGGATGGCTTTAGTCTTCTCGGGATCGACATGAATGCCTTTTGCCGTGATGACAAAGCCCAAGAATTTGCCGCTAGAAACCCCCAGGAAGGATTTAGCGGGGTTCATTTTGAGTTGATGTGCCCGCATGAGATCAAAGACCGTCCTCAGGTCCTGTAGGTGATCTCTTTTGAGGCGGCTCTTGACTGCGATGTCGTCAACATAACACTCAACTGTCTTGCGAAGATGTTGACAGAAGATGGTACTCATCGCTCGTTGGTATGTTGCACCGGCATTCTTCAAGCCGAAGGGCATTACTGTGTAGCAGAAAACACCTTTCGGAGTCCTGAATGACGTGTGTTTTGCGTCATCGGGGAACATCTTAATTTGATTGTAGCCTGAATACCCGTCTATGAAGGACATACGTTCAAAGCCACATGTGTTGTCGATCATTACATCGGCAATTGGGAGCAGGAATTCATCCTTCGGGCAAGCAGAGTTGAGATCCCTGAAGTCGATACAGACTCGTATCTTCCCGTTCTTCTTGGTGACAGGGACGACGTTGGCTACCCAGTCTGGGTGTTGTTCCTCACGGATGAAGCCACTGGTCAAGAGCTTGTCCACCTCCTGATCGATGGCATTCATGATGTCCGGGCGGAAGCGTCGCTGTTGTTGTTTGATAGGTTTGGCATCTGGTAAGATGTTCAACCTATGCATCACGATCTGTGGATCGAGACCCGGCATGTCTTCGTAGCTCCAGGCGAAGACGTCAATATACTCTTTAGCCAGTTGGACTAAAGATTCTCGATCTTCTCCTTCCAAGCTTTTGCTGATAAAGATGGGTTTAGAAGAAGACCCATCCCCGAGGTCGATCTGCTCGACTTCGTCTTCGGTGGGAGGTTCTCGTAACTCAAAATGAGACTCCCATTGTTCTCCTAGGCGTTGAGCCCAGGGTTCCTCTTCGAAGGGTTCCGGCAGCTGGTCTTCGCCTTCATCTTTCTGAGGTTGCGTCGATGTCATGTTAGCTGACAGCACTTTCCTGAAGACTGATCCGATGCTGGTATCGGAATCCCACGTCGATGCTTCAGACGAGTGGGAATGTTCTATGTCTTCTGCATCTGAACTCTCTAGAGTTGATGGCGGCGTGACATAGCCTAACCCCCGTCGAGTCTGATTGTAGTAATCCTGTGGCTTTCCATTGGGCATCGAAAGCCGGACAGGGAGATGCCGACCCTTGCCGTAGTTTAGGCCTTTATTGCTTTTCAGGTCGTAGCCCATCTTTTGGATGATGCGCTTTGCCGTATCCGTGTACCGATAGACTTGTACTCTACCGGTATCAGGTTCGGGCTCGATTGACGGGAGGTCCTGATGACGCTCGACTTTGCCCGAGATGATGGTGCCTTCGTCTCGGCTTCGTAGGGGGATTATGAAGACTCCTTGAGACGGGGCCACTCGATTATGGTGGACGGTCGTTATTTGTGTTTGCAACGACCGTAGAGCGTTGTCTAATGTATACATGGCATTCCAGTGTGGAAGACAAGAATAATTGAAAGACACTCTATTATTGATAAAGTACGAGATTTTATCCCGTGGGATTACATTGTCTAAGGAGGGTGCGTCTACATCAGCAGAGATATATTCGCCAAGCTCCTCATCTGTAAGCACTGGGGCCGGATCAGGAGAGTCCTCCACCGCTCTGACTTTGGGGTCTGAGAGGGTTATGTGAGCCCTCTCCGGCATTTTGGATGACTGCGGCGGCTTGCCTTTAAGATGCACCTTGAGAGGTGCCTCGGTTGCGCCTCCGATGAGTGGCGCCTTCCCTTGTAATTTTACCACCAGGGGAGCCGCTGTTTGAGGTGGCTTTCCCTTGAGGCGTATCTTCAGGGGAGCTTCGTGAGTCGGTGCTTTCCCTAATAGCTTGATGCTCATTGGAGGCGCCTTCTGGGGAGGCTTGCCCTTCAATCGGATTTTCAAGGGGGCATCGGGAGTCATTTCGGGCTCCAAGTCCGGCTCTGTTGCCGTCTCTGCTTCATCATCGGCGTCGTTGGCTTTCTCCTCGTCAAGTGGCTTGTACAAGTCGGAATCGGTGAAGTAGGCCTCAATCCCTTTGAAGGGATCGATATCTGCAAACTCCGTCCGGATGACGCCGTTGGTGGATACATATTTCATGCATTGGTGGAGCATGGAGGGCACCACCATGTACTCATGTAACCATGGTCGTCCGAGTAAGATGTTGTAGTTGACCTCGGCATCCACCACATAACAAGTCACCTCAGTTTTGAGGCTGCCGATGTGACACTTCAGCCGGATCTTGCCCAGTGGCTCGCTCTTGCTAGCGTTGAAGCCACTGATGGTCGTATTGGAGGGCGCCAGCCGGTACATTGGGATCCCCAGCTTTGATAGCAGCGCCTTTGGAATGATGCTTAGGAAAGACCCCGGATCGATCTGAATCCTGCTCACCTTTACCGAACCGATGTACCCTGTGTAATACAACGGTCGGTTATGTCGGTGATGCTTGAGCAGCATGTCTTGTTGGGTGAAAGTTATGTTTGGGATAACTTCATCCGCACAATGACAGTGTGCACAAGTAGTTGGGAGGTCTTCAGGCTGCTTGATTTGACTGAGAAAGGATTCGGCATCCTTCAGAGCTTCGCAGAGAGCTTCTCGGGAGTCCTTGGAGAGACGCAGGAGCTCGAACAAAGACAAGCGTGCAGGAGTACTGGCCAGTTGTGCCAGAATGTCAAAATTGTGGGGCTTGGCTAGCCCCGAAGCATTTTCTTTCCGCAGAGGTCTGTCGAAACGGGCCTCCACTTGCTTTTGTTTATTGGCTGCTGAGGGCTTGGATGGACCCTCCTCAGGGATGGTGCCAGGAGGCACCACTTCGGCGACAGCTTCACCGGGCTGGGAGTTCTGTTGTGCACGCGTCTGCACAGGAAGCGCCTCTTCCGTTGAAGAAGAGACCGTACGGCAAGACTTGATCTTCCTGCCTTTTGCTTTGGAGGTAGGGCGTACCTCCGGTTGAGTTACCTCGGAGACAAGGTCGGGGTGAACCCAGAGGACCTCTCCTCGAGATGTGGTGAGTGGGACAAGTCCACTCACATTGTCACGGGTGGGTGGCAAGTTGACCACCTCCATGGTCGCCTTAGGGATGGGGACGACGCCATCTTGTGTGGTAGTCGGCGGCAAGGTGCCGAACCGAAGTGACACCATATTAGCTGACACCGTCTTCTCTTCGTAGTCGACGGAGATTACATCCGCATTGATCATGCGCTGGATGTAATTTTTGAGGACGTAGTAGTCCTTGGTCGGGTGTCCGACAAACCGATGGTAGTGACAGTACCTCGGGTTGTCCACTTTCCCGACTTCATCGGGCCGCTTCGGGTCCGGAAGCTTGATCTTGTTACCCTGCTTCAGTATCTCAAAGAGTTACAGGGTGTCGTCATCATTGAATGAATAAACCTCCTTTGGTCTCGGTGCCAGTGGAGGCTTTTGAGTAGGCGCAGATGCGCCCTTCGAGGCATTAACAGTCAATGCCTGTTTCCCCTTTGTTTCTCGTCCGGAGTTGTTGATTGCGGACTTTTTTCCCTTATCGTCAAAGGCGGGAAAGCTAACACCCAGAAGACGTGCATTGGCCGCCTTCTTCTCTGCAGCTTCAGCTTCGATGATTAGGGAGCTCCAGTCGGGAGGGGGAGTAGAGTTAAGCCAGAGCTTTACTGCAGGCAGCATGTTCATACTGCAAGCGGAGAGAAGCGCATGCTCTGGCATGCCTGGAGGTAGCCTGAAGCAGGCCTGACGGAAGCGTTCGATGAATGCCCAAACCGTTTCCTTGTCCTTCTGGCGTATCTCAATGAGAGACGCCATCGTCATGTCCTTCCCACCTTTGTAGAAGCGGTCGAGGAAGAGGCATGTCAGGTCGTCGAAGGACGATATGGAATTATCGGGGAGGCTGCAGTACCAGTCATATGCCACCCCTTTCAGGGCCCCAACAAAGATGCTGGTGAGGAGCACGTCCTCCTTCGGAAGATGCCCTGTCTGCGACTGGAAGTACGTCAGGTACCGTCGTGGAGAGTCCTTCCCGTCATACGGCGTGAGTGTTTGTGGTTTATACTTTGGGGGATAAACCACCTTGTTCCACTCAAGGGGATAAGGCTGGGGAATGCCCATCTTCTGGCACTCCTCCTGCCTGTTCTTGGACTCGAAGCGCTCCCGCAGATCTTTGATCATTTCGACCACGTCCTCCGTGGAGCTAGGAGTCGGGGAAGGAGGTACCACCCGAAGTGGAGCGTTTGAGGGCTCCGACGTCCGGGGTGCTTCTGTGTTTGAGGGTGTCCGTTGGAGGGGCACACTCGACTCTCCATTGGCTCCTGGGTCGGGACCATTTGAAGGTGTCCTGATCAAGGCCGACCGCATCTCAAATACTGCTTGAGTCAGTGCTTGCATTGAGGCAGAGAGGGTTTTGAGTCCTCCCTCTAGCGAGTCTATGCACTGGACAATGTCCTGTGGCGGCGCCTCAGTCTCAAGATCACCCCCGGTCATGTATACTGTCATGACACGGCCGGAAGTGGATGGATTAGTTGAGGCTTCGCTCTCAGCCTCGCTCTCATGTGGGGGAGTTACTTCTCCTGGTGTTTGGCCACCCCCAGCCACATTCTGGAATTCGTCTTCGACAGGCGCATCTGCAAGGGCCTGACTGCCCTCAGCTCTGTCTTGAAGGGCCTCTTCGTTTCCAGCACTACCCCCGGCGGTGTCCTGGAGGACATCGTCATTTTGAGGGGCTTCAGGGAGGCCATCTTTGCCTTGATGAAGATCTGCCGCAGCTGTGCTTTGGACATCTTCGTCTTCGGAAGGAGGCTCGACAAGGGTCTGGCTACCCCCAGCTTCCTCCAAGAACTTCTTCCTCGACCGAGTGCCTTCGAACACTCCAGAGGTCGAGACAGCTGCCTTGGTTTTCCTCGGCTGGCTTTTGGATGAAGACGAGGAATTGGCAGTCGTCTTCCGGACAGATGAGGAGTTGGAGATCACGTTGCATGAAGCAACCTTTAGCTCCTCTTCTGCTGACACCTTCGTCCCAAGGCGATGTCGGAGGGGTGTCGATGATTGTAGCCGTTGGAAGACCGACTGCTTTGGCGGTACTGCCGTCTTGCAACAGCAGTTGATGGTGACCACTGCACAAGTGTGCCCCGTGAGAGGCGCATCGTGCTTGTTGGTCAACTCTCCTGACCGGCGCTTGTGAGTGATCACGTTGCGCAGGTCGTTGGAGGAGAGTGCTACCCTCACAACCCTCTCAGGCGCATGACAGGGCCAAGCGCCGGGGTGGTCGGGTGAGTGCTGTGCCCCCTGATCTAATACCAAGCAGGCATCACGATCAGTAGTGGGGGAACCACAGCATTTGAAGTGACTTGAACGGACCTCAAACGCACAACCAGAGGAGGCGCGGGAGTTCAAGACCACTGAGTTTGCCTCTCTCGGCTTGGTTGTGCACGCAGTGAATGCGCCCAAGCGAGATGAGGACTTTGAAGGTCGACTCGTTGTCGGTGCAGAAGCACTTGAGTCAACCTTGTACAGCTTGCCATCGACAGCGCGCGTGATTGTAAGCGCGTGCCTCTGGCTGGCTGCTGGCATAGCACGCTTGTGGCGCATGGCCCGTGCCGCCTTAGATTTCTTCGTACCAGCCCACTGGGGCGCATAGTACTCAGCATCCAAATTCTCCTCGCCATTACAGCGAGTGAGTCTGTCAAAGACAGAGGCTCTTTGTGGCGCATCAGAAGTGATGCGTGGGGCATTGGCTGCGCCCCTGCTCCGTCGACGTATCTTCCTCGCCTGAGAGGAAGATGGCTGGGGAACGTGGTCAGCCGCACGCTTCCCCGAGAGATGCGCTGCATCAGCGGGCGCACCTTGACTGCTGAGGACGTCAGTAGGAAGGGAAGGCTGGACGGGCGCATCCCCTTCAACGGTGGTGCCCGAGGCGTCGACTTTGCGCACCCAGACTGCGCGGGTCTTCTTCGGCTTCGACAGCCGCTTCGAAGGACTCGCACTTCCTTCAGAAATGAACTCCTCGTACGCCTGTTGATTGAGGCGCACTACCAGCGTCTTGTGGGAGGAGCCCACCTTCACGTCGTCGGCCTGTGACACGACTTTCTCGGTAGAGGAGAAAGAAGTCCCCAGCAGAGTCGCCAGCTTGTTTGCCATTAAAATTGTTTTGATTGAAATTTTAATACAAACAGAACAGTGATACAATATAGGACTTAGATGTAGTCCTAGGAGTACACTTTTGTTTAAGCTGGGTCCTTAGTGCCAATGGAGCGAGTGGTAATGCGTTGACTCCGTTGACCGGCTGACGACGGTTATCGGTTCTCTGAAGGTGTTGATTGCTCTGGGTGCTGGAGCTTGCTGAGAGGAGGAAGACGTTGAGTGTCTAGAACTGCCTCTCCGGTGATTCTCTGTTGTGGATTCTCTCTGTGTTGTGAGTCTCCTCCGTCTGTGTGAAGGAGATGATCCTTCTATTTATAGTTTTGCAGGCTGGCTGCTCATGCGCGCATGTAGGATGCGTCGGTGTGGGGACGCCACGTGGAGGTTGCTGATGGAGGCGCATGGATGCTGCGCCCTGATCGAGGGGGAGAACTCTTCATACTGCTGTTGTGAGCCGGCACGTAGCAGAGAGAAGATCTTTCCGTTGCTGAAATCTTGGATGAGTTGAGTCAAAGGACACGTGTCGTCGACTCGTGGTTCGAAGATCTCGGATTTGGTGGAGAGGAGTGATCTGGTGGGCTGTGCCTTGGATTGGGCGCAGGAGGAGGCTGCGGCTCATAACCTTTAGGAGTTACACACCATTTGGGGCGCATGGCTTTTGAGGCGCATGCAGGCGACTTTCCTTCTGTCTTTCGGGATCAGAAAGCAGTCTGAGGCGCATGGCTTTTGAGGCGCATGCTGATTTGGACGCATGGCCGTAGAGACGCATGCTGATGGTGGAGTGGCCACGTGGCAGTAGCCGTCGAAATAAAGTCATGATGATGCTGACGTTGTCGACGCTTCGTTTTCTGAAAGAGCTGTCGACTGTTCAGACTTTGGGAGACGTGCTGCCAACTCTGTCAGTTCAGCATTTAATGTTGGTGACGTTCGATGGACAGCTGAGTGGGCGCATCGGTTGGCGTTCTACTCGGTATGGAGATGTGTGGGGGCGCACCCTCTGTAATGCGCCGAGTACTGTAGGGCGCGTCTGTGTGATGCGCCTGATGCCGAAGGACGCGTCCGTGTGATGCGCTGTCTGACTGGCGCATCGGATATGTCTTTTAATGATGTGGCTGTCTCGCTCTTCGAGTGCTATAAATAGCCGTTTGGCTGAATTCGAGGCGTCCGGTTCATCCATTTAATGTAAATTCATTGCACGGAATTCGGAGGGCCATCCACTTGGCGCATGGGTTTGATCTGCCCGGCCTATAAATAGTGGCATAGAGAGAAGATTTGCTTCTCATTCCCTTACGTACTTCCAATATGAACTTGAACATGCGGGTGCATTCTGTTGACGAAGTGCTCCCGAGGGTGAAGATGAGACGCCGTGTTGTCTTCGATGCACTTGAAGGTGACTGTTACATCCAAAAGACGGAGTCGAGGGCTTCCGAGACAGGCGGAAGGTGCCTGTTGCATCCAAAGATAGGGATGCTCGGGCCTCGTCTCCGTTGTTCGGGAAGAGCCGTAGATCGGAATGGCGGTGCTAGGCTTTCTCTTCCTTCAAAGTGGGTGTCGCCCACTCTGGTTGTGTTGAGAGCTTCCTTGTGCCATGATTTCGATCACGATCTTCCTTGGGCTTTGGAGGCTCTTTCGAAGCCTCCCCTGGCCACAGCTTTGTCGTGCTCCTCTCTTCCTTGGTTCCAGCCAGAGGGTTAAATGCTTTGTGGAAGCACTTATCCGGTGATCCTGGCTGGAAGAGCGGCGCATAACTGGGCTCTGCTCGGCCAGGTGAGCCTGGCTGGAAGAATTTGGCTGAAGGGATGCACATAGCTGGGCTGGATGCACATAACTGAGCTGCTGAAGATATTGTAGGATGCGCCTGGATGGAGGCGCATAGTATCTGCTGCGCCTCACTGGTGGCGCATGGTGATGTTGCGCCTATCTGGAGACGCATGGTGGCCGCTGCGCTTATCTGAAGGCGCATGGTGGCCGCTGGCTGTAGACTTAGGATCTTTTCTTTGTAGAAATTCTCCTTTGTACAACCTTTTCTAGACATGTAATAGACTTTTATATATAAAATGAAAAGTCCTTCAAATGTCTATACTTATTGACTTTGCTGTGAAGTTCTTCGTCTGAGTTCTAGCGCATGTAGTGTCTGGCGCATGGGCTTTCTGGTTGTGAAATTTCATGCTTCTACAAGAATATAAGTCCTAACAAGTATGAAATGATCAAAGAATGTACTCGCCTGTCACCCTGTATGACTGATATGAATAGATGTCCGAACTGGTGTCACAGAGTCCTATTCAGAGTAAAACAGGTCACAACTATCCACAATGGTAAAAATAGGGTATACAATACATACTACATGATTCTAGGTCAATCTGGTCAACAGTCAACTCTTGGTCAACTCTGGTCAACCTTAAAAGTCAAACTAGGTCAAACTAGTCAAAGTTAGGTCAACCAATGTCAAACTAGTTAAGGTTTAGTCAACTTAGCTTAACTAGTCACTTTAGGTTAATCCTAGTCAATTCTAGGTTAATTAGGTCAAGTTTGACCTAAGGTTGACTTTGGTCAACACTAGTCAAACAAAGGTCATTAAGGTACCTAGGTCAAGGGGTCACTTAGACAAATTAGGGTCAACCCCTAATTCGGCCATAGGCTAGTGTATCTAGACCATAACATAGATACTATATGTGTACCATATATATATATATATCTAATATTTATATATATCTACAATTTGTCAACTATACATATATATATACATAACATATATATATCACTACATAGGCCTATAGCCTATGTAATATTCATACATCATATAGTGTATACATACATAGCTACAATATATATAATAAAATATATATATATATCTATACATACAATATACATATGTATATATCTACAATACATATATATATAGAGAGAGAAGTGAGAGAGAGAATAGTGTGTGTGTGTGTGGACTGTGATCAGGAACAGGGGGGTGTTTCCAGATTTCTGGAACCCAGAAATCAAACGCACACGTACACACAAATACATATATATATATATACCTATGTATATATACACACATATATACCCATGTATATACCCTAAGACACACACCTAAACACACATATACACATATACACATATACATATATATACAATATAAATACACACAGAAATACGCATATATATTACACAAATCTAGTTAGAAATTCATTTTGAAACTCAGAAAAATACCAAATTTAAGAACCCAGGAAATACTATTCATAGGAAAGTAGGTAAACCCAATACCTGACCCAAACCGAGCTAAGGCTCGAAACCCAAGGTTGGTAACACTAGCCCTAGGTGTCCTCTAGTGTCCTAAGTGCCTGACACGACACTATGACACGATTCGAAGTGTCAACCACTCCCAAACCCGAAACGGGTAAACACTGACACAGTGAACTGTCACCGCGTCGTGCACGCGTGCACCTAGCTCTAGGACATGACACACGTGTCCTCGTGTCTCGTGATTGTGTCCCTAGGTTCGCCTAGGGTTAGTCTAGGGGTAGGGTAGCCTGCACAGTGTCCACGTGTCCTCAGGACATGGTACGAACACCGTATCAATCGAGAAAACTCGACTGATACACGCCGTTCTGTGCCGCATCGTGCACAGGTTCTCGTGTCTCGTGGACACGACATGAAACACGTGGGACCTCGTGGTCATGTCCACGTGTAGCCCATATATTAGGCTACACACTCGTACAACACGAGGTGTCCAAGTGTCGTGTCCGCGCGACACGACGTGCACAAAGTTGGCCCCGTGCGCGTGTGCACTGTCAGTGCACGACCAGTGCACGTGTCCTCGTGTCCTCGATACGACACGAGAGTGTCTCAAACTCGAGGGGGGCTTGTCGGAGGTTGCCCCTCCTCTGTGCCAAGTGGCACGTGTCCACGTGGCGTAGACACGAAGGAATCTGTGTCGGGTAGCAGGGCATTGTGCGTGCACTGTCACAGTATGTCCGTGTCGATTTTCGACACGAAATTGACACAGTGTTGTGCTCAGTAAAGTGTAGATGTAAACAACAAGCCTAGGGCTACATGAATATGTAATTAGTTTTACAAAATATTGAAATTCATTTCTTTGAGGCATTTCAACAAACACAGTTTTTCAAACATGGATACGTGTCCGATACGGACACCAAATCAAACCTACTTCCTACCAAACTTGGCCTACAGGTCCATGGTACCTAGATGCATGCATTTATGAAGAGAAAACAGAATATTAACTATGTATGAGGGTATTTACCTATTGGTGCAATTCCAATGGAAACTCAATGAAGAGGGGGTGTTTGTCCTTCCACTTGGTGATGTCCTAGCCTTGTGGAATCTTGATTGCTAGCCTCCCTTAGCACCCTCAATGTTGTAGGGTCTCAATGCAAAAGACTAGAGGTGATTTGGATAAAAAATGATTAAGTTATGGTGGTTTGAAGGTGGTGGGTTTTTCAAGGTTTAATAAAATATAAAGGGCATGTAAATGAGATGGGTAGTGACTATATAGGATGGGGGGTGCCCTTGGCTGGTCATGGGGTGTGGGGAGGGGTGTCCTCTTGCCTTCCTTCATGGTGAAGGCAAGGACTTCTAGGTAAAACTATGATATTTTGAGGGTTTTAAGGAAATTATCGAATATGTAAATATCTTAGATATTTTCCTACCTTAACTAATATGCAATATCCATCCACTAGTCTCTAGGTTAGTGGCTAACCTCTAGATTAGTGCTAAACTAGGTTAGGAGCTAACATGACACTAATAAACTAATTAAATAATAATAAATTACATAAATCCAATAATTTTCTAGTAAATTATCAAAATACCCCTTAGTCTAAAAAGCCCTAACTTGATGTTCTAAACCTATGGCTAGGCTCATATGATCATGGTTAGTCTCTAGGTTAAGAAATCTCTAAGGTTGCACTAGCAAAACATCAAAATCACAAGTCGTGGTTTTAAATAGTTTTAAAATAACTAAAAATCACCAAAAATCATAATATGGTTTAAATATCATTATTAAATAATTATAATTACAAAATTTCAAAATTACCCTCATTTTAAAAATTGGGTGCTACAGCCATTCTCCGTGTTAAAATACACGGAGAATGACATTTTCTGTGTATTTTGACCTAGAAATGGCCATTCTCCGTGTATAGAATGACGTTTTCTATGTATTTTGACCTAGAAATGGCCATTCTCCGTGTATCTAACACGGAGAATGTCATTCTCCGTGTTAAAATACACGGAGAATGACATTTTTTGTGTATTTTGACCTAGAAATGACCATTCTCCGTGTTAAAATACACGGAAATGACCATTCTCCGTGTTTCTAACACGGAGAATGTTATTCTCCGTGTTAAAATACACGGAGAATGTCATTCTCCGTGTTAATACACACCTAGAATGTCATTTTGTGTATTTTGACCTAGAAATGGCCATTCTCCGTGTATTTTAACACGGAGAATAACATTCTCCGTTTCTTTTAACACGGAGAATGTCATTCTCCGTGTATTTTAAAACGGAGAATGACATTTTATGTGTATTTGACCTAGAAATGGAATGTCATTCTCCGTCTTAATATACACGGAGAATGATCATTCTCCGTGTTAAAATACACGGAGAATGACATCTTCTGTGTATTTTGACCTAGAAATGGACATTCTTCGTGTATCTAACACGGAGAATGATCATTCTCCGTGTCAAAATACACGGAGAATGTCATTCTCCGTGTTAAAGTACACGAAGATTGACATTTTCTGTGTATTTTTACCTAGAAATGACCATTCTCCGTGTTAGATATACGAAGAATGTAACATTCTCCGTGTTAAAACACACGGAGATTGTCATTCTCCGTGTTAATACACACCTAGAATGTCATTTTTTGTGTATGTTGACCTAGAAATGGCCATTCTCCGTGATTCTAACACGGAGAATGATCATTCTCCGTGTCAAAATACACGGAGAATGTCATTCTCCGTGTGTTTTAACACGGAGAATGACATTCTCCGTGTATTTTGACACGGAGAATGATCATTCTCCGTGCATCTAACACGGAGAATGTCATTCTCCGTGTTAAATTACACAAAGAATGATCATTCTCCGTGTCAAAATACACGGAGAATATCATTCTCCGTGTATTTTAACACGGAGAATGGTCATTCTCCGTGGTTGAATAGCGGAGAATGGTCATTCTCCGTGTTATAATAAAGAAGAATGTTGACGAAAACCTAATTGTTGTTTTTTTAGGAAAAAAACTGTCAGGAATAAAGAAGAAAGAGTTTTTCGTGCAACATTCAGCCCAATACTCTCTCTTATGGATGAGGTGAAGGAAAAGGGTGGCCATTTGCCTGATGCAGTTATTGAAAGAATATTGGATTCTACAATTTTGTAGATGTATTCTACAAATTCAAGGTCAAAAAAGCAGAACTATCTAAAGTCACAAAAGGTCTGGAGAACCTGATAGGGACTTACTTGGAAGAAGATGACACTGGATACTTCCAATTGAGCAACAGTGTCAAGGTAGCACCAACTGCCGAAGAGATGGCAACCATTTTCGGTCTGCCAATGAAGGATGACAGTGAAGTTGATAAGAAATATCTAAAAATTATCATTGAAAAACAGAAGACCCCCCCACCAGCAAACTCATTCAGCATGTGTAATAAACACTTCAAAAGATTGCTGATAAATTCCAAGAGAAAACATGCAGAAGTCTCAAATGCAGAAGTCAAAAAAAGGTTCTTAGAGCTGTTGGGAGACAGAAATGCAAGACCTGATGAGTTGGCCAAGTTAATAGTATTCAACTTGTGCCAAACAACATTCTTCACCAGAATGGGTGGGTCGAACTTGCCATACAAGTTCTTCGCTCTGGTAGAGAGCATAGATGTTATAAAAAACATCTGTTGGCCACGTATTATTTTGGCGTACGTCCTGAACAGCATAAAGAGGGCTGTTACAAAAACTAAAGATGGGGATATTGAGATATCATACAAGAAGATTGAAGGTTGTACGATATATTTCTTGTATTGGTTTGCAGAGCACAGTCAACTGTTAGAAAGGAAGTGCAAACCAATAAGTGCTTACCCGAGATTCTATACATGGGATGGGAATAGAATCTCGATGTTCCTCAAACATGACTATCAAAGGGCTCAGACGGAATCAGAATTGATATTCAAAGATTTTGTTACAGTGACTGTTGAAGAAGGCGAAGTCCCAGAAGAGCAGCATCGTATAGAAGGTGCAGATAATGCTGGTAATAAAGAAGAACCACAAACTGAAGCCCAAGCACCAGCAATAAACACAGCTGAGAACGAAGATGTGTTGCGTGTCTTGGAGGAGAAATCTCAGCTTATCGCTGAGAATGAGCAACTCCACGAAAGAGTACAAAAACTAGAGGCAGATGTAGCCCAACAACGTGCTGTGGAGCTCGTTAATGATGGATTGGAAAAAGAGTTAGACTCTATAAGGAACGAGAAATCTCTCCTTATTGCTTATAATGAGAAACTTCGCAGAAGAGTTGAGGAACTAGAGGCAGAGGGGGCCCGACAACCTTCAGTTGACATTGTTAAAGATGGGTCGAAACAGGAACTAGACTCCCTGAGAAAGCAGAAATCAGAGCTTATTGCTGATAATATGAAGCTTCGTCAACATGTTGAGGAGCTACTTCTAAAAGGTAAAATATTCTCTTTTTCAAATTTTTAAGTTGTAATTATATGTGTTAAATCACGGAGAATGAACATTCTCTGTATGTAAAACACACGGAGAATGATCATTCTCCGTGTAAGCAACACGGAGAATGACAATTCTCCGTGTAAGTAACACGGAGAATGTTTATTCTCCGTGTATATTGACACGGAGAAATGTCATTCTCCGTGTTTTACATTCTCCGTGTCAAACCCACGGAGAATGGTCATTCTCCGTGTGTCTTAACACGGAGAATAGTCATTCTCCGTGTAATTTATACGGAGAATGCCTATTTTCCGTATAAATTACACGGAGAATGCCCGTTCTTCTTGTAAGTCTAACGAAGAATGGTCATTCTCCGTCGGTTTTGACACGGAAAATGGATATTCTTCGGATTAAAGTAAACGGATAATAATATTTTTCATTGTTTTTAAAAAGAAGATTATATAATATTGACATCATACCTCTTGTTGTTGTTTGTTTTATATCAGAGAAAATAACAGAGAATCTCAGAAAGGAGAATGAAAGGCTCGTTAATGATAACAACAAACTTCTAGAGGAAGTTGTATCGTTGAATGACGAAGTCAAAGAGAAGAACGGTACAATTGCTAACCTCGAAGCAATGGCTACAGCATTGCAGCTTGGGCAGACTCAACCAGTTCCTCAAGAACCAAGAAGGACTAAAAAACCATCAAATGCTATTGCCGATGATGATTTTACCAACTTGGGAAAGAAGAAAACAGCCGATGCTACAACAAGTAAGAATGTAGCTGCTGGTGGGAAAAGAAAAGCTCCTTCCAGTCCCGAGAAGGTACAAGAAAAAAGAAGACGGTAGTGGCAGTAACTGAAGATCTTGAAGAAGAATCTGCTGAAACAGCCAAGCTAGTGGCAGAGGGGAAAATTCTGATGCAATGTCCAAAACTCAGACTTCGGAAGCAAGTAGACAATGAGCTGAAGGATCTATACAGGAGCATCGTATACCCCAGAAGGATGTCTCCAACGTAAGTATTCTAAACTTGAACAAATTTCTGTCTATTGGAGTGACTTTTTTCAATTATATCATTAGACTATATTATTAACATAATCGAAACTAAATTTATGTGCAGTGAAAATGTATATGAATACTTTCCAACTGCTCCAGAAGAGTGTAAAATAAGAAGAAGAAACAATGATGTTACATTGTTGTTAAATGCTAAAGAACTACAAGACATATTAAATGAGAAAGAAATAGAGGCTAGTGTAATGAACTTGATGATAAAGATCATGAATGAAATACAAGCCGAGACGAGACGTACCATTCGTTCAAGCTCGCAGGGTGCAGAATGTAAATGGTCTGCAATCATGATGCCCCATTCATTGGTAAGAATCAAAACTGAAAAATAAATATTAATGTGTACACTTACTGATAGGGTTGTAAAAAACTAACTCATGATATTTTTTTTTTGTTTTCTGGAAAACAGCGTACCGCTGAATTTGTCGATGTAGACAAACCAGCAGATGGAGCCATTTACAATTTCAAAGTTGATATAAAAGATTTTATCATGGAGTTGGAGGATGACATCGAATGGCTATTCGTGCCACTCTTCCGTGAAGAAAATAAATACTATACACTGCTGTCATTCAACTTCAGCTCCTACGTTTGGACACACTACAACTCCTTGCGTAAAAACACGGGCGCTAAGGGAATCAAGGATGCAGAATATATGAAGAGTAAAATCGAGCCGATTGTAATAAAGAAAATAGTATTGATGAAGGAGAAAAGCCCTGCAATTCAGGAATATGAAATAACAGAGCTCAAGATTTGTAAAGAATGCCCACAACAACTATCACCCAGCTGCCTGCTGTACGTTGTATATTATATGGATAGCTTGTCGAAAGCTCCCTTTGATTTCCAAAAGAAAACAAACAGAGTAGTTTACAATATTATTGTAAAGAGAAGGTTAACTTTGGCTAAGCTTTTGCTTAAAAGTGAGTGTGCAATTCTTTTTGTATCATAAAAGAAATGACAATGTAAATTGGATGAAAAATTCCTTATATATATTCTGTTTGTCAGGTTTCTTTTGTAATGTATTCGTTGTCCTTTGTAATAAAACTCAATTTTTCGACTAATTTACATTGTTCTATATGTAAATCTGTTTTGTTAAAGTTCTGTTGTTTGATTCTGTGTTAAAACAAACGGAGAATGTCATTCTTCGTGTTAAAATACACGGAGAATGTCATTCTCCGTGTTAATACACAGCTAGAATGTCATTTTCTGTGTATTTGACCTAGAAATGATCATTCTCCGTGTATTTTAACACGGAGAATGTCGTTCTCCGTGTTAAAATACACGAAGAATGATCATTCTCCGTGTTAAAATACACAAAGAATGTCATTTTCTTTGTATTTTGATGTAGAAATGACCATTCTCCGTGTATCTAACACGGAGAATGATCATTCTCCATGTCAAAATACACGGAGAATGACATTCTCCATGTAAAAATATACAGAGAATGACATATTCTGTGTATTTTGACCTAGAAATGACCATTCTCCGTGTTTCTAACACGGAGAATGTTATTCTCCGTGTTAAAATACACAGAAAATGTCATTCTCCGTGTATTTTAACACGGAGAATGTCATTCTCCGTGTATTTTAACACGAAGAATGACATTTTTTGTGTATTTTGACCTAGAAATGGCCATTCTCCGTTCATCTAACACGGAGAATGTCATTTCCCGTGTTTAAATACACGGAGAATGTCATTCTCCATTTTAAAGAACACGGAGAATGACCATTCTCCGTGTTAAAATACACGGAGAATGACATTTTCTGTGTATTTTGACCTAGAAATGGCCATTCTCCGTGTTAAAATACACGAAGAATGACATTTTATGTGTATTTTGACCTAGAAATCACCATTCTCCGAGTAATGTTATTCTCCGTGTTAAAATACACGGAGAATGTCATTCTCCGTATATTTTAACACAGAGAATAACATTTTCTGTGTATTTTTACCTAGAAATGGCCATTCTCCGTAAATCTAATACGGAGAATGTCATTCTCCGTGTTAAAATACACGGAGAATGACATTTTCTGTTTATTTTGACCTAGAAATGACCATTCTCCGTGTTTCTAACACGGAGAATGTTATTCTCCGTGTTAAAATACACGAAGAATGTCATTCTTCGTGTATTTTAACACGGAGAATGACATTTTCTGTGTATTTTGACCTAGAAATGGCCATTCTCCGTGAATCTAACACGGAGAATGTCATTCTCCATTTTAATATACATGGAGAATGTCATTCTCCGTGTTAAAATACACAAAGAAATAGACGAAGAATGTCATTCTCCGTGTTAAAATATACGGAGAATGATCATTCTCCGTGTTAAAATACACGGAGAATGTCAGATTTAAAGCCGCTTTTTGGGGCAGGATCCCAAGAGTTGGTTTTTAAATACTCAGATTACCTCGATGCCCGGAGAGTCGGTTTTGTTTCCTTATGCTGCACACGGATCGATGCGTCGGTCTATGTGCTCCCCCTCCTGCCTATAAATAGAAGCATATTTGGACGAAGAGGCTTCTTTACTCTCTCCTGGCTTCGACTTTTCTTGTCCTAGATTTCTGTCTTCGTCTTCCTTCTCCGATCTCCAGAAAAAATGGCTCCCAAGTCTTCTAAGGCTGCGACGAAGGCTGCGACAAAGGGCAAGAAAGCAGCTTCATCTTCGACTGTCGCGTCCCCCGTTCATTCTGACGCCCACCCTGCCATCAAGGATAAGGACTATATAGAAGATCGAACACTTCAATCCCTAAAACAATGGCTCTGTTGCATGTTTTTATGCACAAGCCTTCTTCCCAACATTCAATGCGTTCTTCGTCTTTATGAAGCCGCATATATTGTATGGGCCGCATGAACTTCTCATATCCGAGTCGCATAGAGACTCGTCTTCAACAGATCTGCATGAACTCTGTTAAATGTTTTCTGTCCATCTCCTGACTTTGTTTCTTTTATCTTTGGTTCTTGCATCATCTCTGCTGGAGGCTGGGATCATTGTGAAAGAGGAGCTGCTGCCTCATTTCATCAAACAAGAGTCATCACTCGTTAAGGAGGAGGTGAAACCAAAGGAAGAGCTGGCGCCTGTAGGGGAGGAAAACACTCTCGATATCGGAGTCGCTGAAAAGGAGGAGCCCCAATCTGAAGGTGGTAGTATTGGAAATTCTGACTCTCCTGCTCTTGACGAGGATCTTTCTCAATTACATCCTTCATATGCAAGGTGGTTGAGGGAATGGTATATGCGCCCCCGCAACTAGGATTCGTGGGCTCCCGTAAATGTCTGTCTTTTGTCTTTGATATTTCTGTTTGTCATTAGCTGTAGTTTGTGTCTCATTTTTCTTTCCTTCTTCCCAGATCCTGTAGTACGTTTTATTTTCAAATAAAAGAGTATGTTTTATTTTACCCTTCATTTGTGTTGCTTGTGGTATTGTGGTGGTGTTTGTCCCGCTGGGGGACTGTTTGTGGACCTGTTATCCTTGGCATACCTGGGTTTTAGGTATGGATAACAAGTTTGATGGGGATACCTAGAACGATTCCATAGTAAGGTGGCCATGGACGTTTCTGGTATCGGGAGAAAGAATGCCATGGAGCAGCTGGGCTCCCGGGGCATGATGAGAAATGATGGGAAAGAATGTCATGGAGAATGGTCATTCAATGCATTATAAAATCAGAGAGTATAACGAATAATAAGTTCTTATGCTATTAATATATATGTAAAATATCAGATATGCAGAGTTCAAACTATTACCATTGATATCAGAAAATGTAAGATATGTATTCAAAAAACAATTATATAAAAGAAGGAATATACATGTATGTATTAACGAGGGGGCGCTGTCCCCTCGACCACAGTAGCAGCACGTGGAGGCAGAGGACAAGTGGTGCGATTGTGATTGCATAATTCAAAACAATTATAGCACCTTATCTTTCTCTTCTCTTTTCCTTTGTTCTCATATTTGCTCTTATAATGGTCCGCCTTTGGTCGTCCAGGACCACGTTTCGGAACAGGGGGTAGAACAACATCAGTAGGATTATTTTCAAACTATTTTTCAGAATCTGGAACTGGACGAATAGCACATGAATATAACTTCCGGTAATAATCTGATGTCCAATACTGCTCCACAAAGTCGTAAACAGATTTATCTGAACCAACTCTGATGCATTGTATTGCATGGCTACATGGAAATCCATATACCTTCCATCTACGATAACTACAATGACAATCAAGAAGATTCACCATGTGGGAGAAAGTATCTACGATCACCTCAACTTCGAAATCACTAGACCGAATACCCTATAACACATACCATCATTTGTAAGCTGCTTCAGCATATCCTCGACGTATGGAGTCAATTTGCTATTCAAACCAATTGCATCCTTGTGGCGATCCGAAATTATCTTCATCATCTTCACATGGATGACATTTACAATTGCTGATATAGGCAATTTCTTCTCAGCATTTATCCATGCAATGAATGACTCTGCACAACTAGAAGCAACCTCACCGTATCTACATCCCGGAAAGAATGCGTTTGACCAGTGTTCAGGTTTTTGTTTATTCTTCCAATTCACAACATGACCACAATTCAGATCATAAATCTTCTTGATTGCTTGTCTGTACCCACCTTTATACAGAAAAACAAATAATTAATAAAGAATTAGGTCAATTCACAAAATTATGAAAAATAAGTGCATTCTCCGTGTTTAAAATAAGGATAATAGTCATTCTCCGTTCAAAGCTAACGGAGAATGATATTCTCCGTTCTATGCAAGACGGATAATGACCATTCTTCGTGTGATGGAAACGGAGAATGAACATTATCCGTGCTATACAAGACGGATAATACCATTCTCCATTCAAAGCTAACGGAGAATCATATTCTCCGTTCTATGTAAGACGGAGAATGGTCATTCTCCGTGTGATGGAAATGGAAAATGAACATTATCCGTACTATGCAAGACGGATAATAGTCATTCTCCGTTCAAAGCTAACGGAGACTGCTATTCTCCGTTCTATGTAAGACGAAGAATGGTCATTCTCCGTGTGATGGAAACGAAGAATGAACATTATCCGTACTATGCAAGACGGATAATAGTCATTCTCCGTTCAAAGCTAACGGAGAATCATATTCTCCGTTCGATGCAAGACGGATAATGACCATTCTCCGTGTGATGGAAACGGAGAATGAACATTATCCGTACTATGCAAGACGGATAATACCATTCTCCGTTCAAAGCTAACGGAGAATCATACTCTCCGTTCTATGTAAGACGGAGAATGGTCATTCTCCGTGTGATGGAAACGGAGAATGAACATTATCCGTACTATGCAAGACGGATAATAGTCATTCTCCGTTCAAAGCTAACGGTGAATGATATTCTTCGTTCTATGCAAGACGGATAATGACCATTCTCCGTATGATGGAAACAGAGAATGAACATTATCCATACTATGCAAGACGGATAATACCATTCTCCGTTCAAAGCTAACGGAGAATCATATTCTCCGTTCTATGTAAGACGGAGAATGGTCATTCTCCGTGTGATGGAAACGGAGAATGAACATTATCCGTACTATGCAAGACGGATAATAGTCATTCTCCGTTCAAAGCTAACGGAGAATGCTATTCTTCGTTCTATGTAAGACGGAGAATGACCATTCTCCGTATGATAGAAACGGAGAATGAACATTATCCGTACTATGCAAGACGGATAATACCATTCTCCGTTCAAAGCTAACGGAGAATGATATTCTCCGTTCTATGCAGGACGGAGAATGGTCATTCTCCGTGTAATACGTACGGAGAATGACTATTCTCCGTCTTACTGACACGGAGAATGGTCATTCTCCTTGTTAAATTAATGGTAAATGCATAAAAAATGTGCATATATCTGTCTCATTAACACACCTGGAGTTAGAGCATATACTGCTTGCCTCCAAGCTTCAAGTACATGCGGATACACTCTTTCATTTCTTTTCTCTTTCAACGGTATGTTATTCTTCATGTGATAATAGCAATAGCTATGGTAATCATTAGGAAACACTTTAGGGACTTCAGAAACTAGACCGGTGCCTTGATCCGAAAGAAAAACAATACGCCCACTACATCCAACAATATTCTTTAGATTTTTAAGGAACCATTCCCAATTGTCGCCATCTTCGCCTGAGACTATACCGTATGCAAGAAGGTAGAACTGTTGGTTACCATTCTTCGCTGTAGCAGACATCAAACATCCTCTAAACCTCCCTGTAAGGAAAGTAGCATCCAAATATAGCATCGGGCGACAATATTAAAAGCCTTCTCCGCAAGCCCCATATGAAAGAAAAAGTCACTCAAACCTCATTGATGAATTATCTTTCTGGAAGTCGATAACGAAACCATTATTGGTTTCCTTTACCTTGTTGACATACCAACACAAGTCACTGTAAGATCTAACATCATCTCCGTACATTTCCTGGTGCACCAGCCTAATTCCGTGGTATGCCTGCCCATATGTAACAGATAACCCGTAGTCAACCTTGAAATCATCGACAACAGATTTTGCGGACTTTTTAGGATGCATCCGAACGATGTCACTAACCAAACTTTTTACAAACTTTGCTGGAACAACCAGATTACCTTTATCCATATAGCCAGCTCCATAATTATGTTCTCCCACATACCTCTTCACCTCAAAAATTTGATTATCTTTCGAAATAGATATAGCATGGAAGCTCCACAAACAAGCATGTGTCTTGTAATTCTTACAGCAAACAGTATACCTCCCCGGCTCAGATTTTAAAATGTGGAATGGATGACGAGATTCAAAACATACCTTTCTAACAGCATTCCTAACTTCTTCAACACCATTTAGAAAAATCTGACCAACACCAGTAATTGATCCAGGCCACATATCCGATTTCCTCTTCTTCACTGTCTCATCATAAAATTGTACTACTCGTTTGTCCTTTACAGTAG
This sequence comes from Iris pallida, assembly GCA_029216955.1. Classification (NCBI taxonomy): domain Eukaryota; kingdom Viridiplantae; phylum Streptophyta; class Magnoliopsida; order Asparagales; family Iridaceae; genus Iris; species Iris pallida. The sequence continues at coordinate 1,103,686 of JANAVB010014199.1, read as the reverse complement.
GAGAACATCTACTCAAAGAACTAGAAAAGGAAGACGAAGGTCCCATGTGAAAGCTTTGACAAGGAAAAGATGTTGATGAAGAACATGGAGAGTATATTTGCTCCACAAATAAATCAAAACTAACATCATGAGTACCGTTAAAACCATCAACCAATGAGCGAAGCCAAAAATCACTTTCAACATACAGTTCAATCCCATCAGAGTGCAAAAACCTGAAACCGAAGGAAAGTGGATCCAAAGAAGTCCATCGATCGCACACTTTATTCTTTAAAAAATCCACGGTACTTTCATGTGTGATACGGCAGGAAACTATGTCTCCCTTGAAACAAATGTTAACTAAATAACTTGATTCTATACCTTCCCCCCTGATAACATAAAAACATAAAAGATCACAAATAGAACAATAAAATTCTAGTCTAATAATGATTATTCTCCGTCTAAAAATAACGGAGAATAAATATTCTCCGTTCGGAACTAACTTATAATGAGCATTCTCCGTCTAAAGCAAACGGAGAATGACATTCTCTGTCTAAAGCATACGGAGAATGACTATAGTCATTCTCCGTCTAAATATAACGGAGAATAATTATTATTTGTCTGTAACTTATGGATAATGCTCATTCTCCGTCTAAAAACACACGGAATGATAACTGTCTATAACATACGGAGAATGATCTTTCTCCGTCTATAACATACGGAGAATGATCTTTCTCAGAAGTAATTGTCATTCTCCGTGAAAATATAACGAAGAATGCTATTTCTCTATGACAAATGACAATTCTCCGACATATTAGACGACATATTCGCACAAAATAACAAGATTAAATATCTCTCTAACATTTTCTAAGTTAATAATCTTCATCACAAATTCAAATTCAGCATAAATTTCGAGATATACGAAGCTGATGGATGAATTTCTACAAATCTGAACTGTCACTTTGTTTTAAGATCTATAAAAAGAAAAGAAGATCTTCTCTCCACAATTGTCCTAATCGCCGGAAACCACGAAGATGATGATGATGATCGATGATGATGAAGGATGATCGACGTTCGACTGACGAAAACCACAGTGAACTACGAACAATTTTGCGATCTCTGATAAAGATGATATCAATGGATTTCAAATTTCTCGTGAAGAAGAAGAAGAATACGAATTTCCCAATCCAAATCTGAGTTTGCGAATTCAAAATTATATATATATGACCAAATTTGCGCGAAGGGGTACTTTGGAACTATGAAAATGGCAAATTTTGTAAATACAGAGCATCTAAAGAGAATCTTGGAATATTTAACGTGCAAATACCTAATTCTGGATATTTCATAAAACTCATCCCGCGGGTGGGCATTTCATAAAAGCCCACCCCGAAATTGGATTTCTCAGCAATTTTTAGTTTATAAAATCTTATATTTGGTTGGAATTGGAGTTGGATTTGGATTTGAAAATTCATAATTTGGATTTGAATTTGAATTTTGGAGTTTCAAATGCAAATCCAAATCTAAATCCTTATTACCAAATAAGCCAACCAAACGAGGCCTAAGATTTTGTGGTTCCATAAGTTGGTCAATGCATAATGTCAAAAATTTGATTGTTTATCTCCACCGAATATGAACAATGTAGCAATTATGAAAATTGGAGATTTATGTAAGTGCATGGTTTCGTGTCTTCTTTGTTCCTTAAATATAAGTGCATGGTTTAGTGTCTTCTTTGTTCCTTGAATATTTTGACATTGACTTTCCTATTGTTTGATGTAGCGAGCCAAACAAGTAATGATTGACGCTTGACGCCATCAACAAAGTCGATTTGATAGAGTTTGGAAATCGTTTCATACTCTTTTAGGATTAGTTTAAGTTATTTTTTTTACATAATTTATTTTGATATTTGATTTCCATATTTCTAATTATGATTAATTAGTATATATGTACGTGCATTACACGTACTTTAACTTTTTTTTAATTAACTTAATTTGTATGTACTTGAAAAATAGCAAAAGACACTCAAAGTTGTCTTTTAATTGACTTTGTATATACTTAAAAAAGAGCAAAAGACAAAACTAATATATTGAAATACTAAAAGCTAGATATTGTAAGTACCTAACTACCCTTAATAGAATATATAATTTTTTTGTATTGGAATAGACATGCAAGGGTATTTTTTGAAAACAAAAGTTTCACGGTGAAGCCTAATTTTTGGCATTATATAGTCGAATAGATTTGTATGTACTTAAAAAGAGCAAAAGACACTCAAAGTTATCTTTTAATTAACTTTGTATATATTTGAAAAGAACAAAAGACAAAACTAATATATTGAAATACTAAAAAGCTAGATATTGTAAGTACTTAACTACACTTAATAGAATATATTATTTTTTGTATTGGAATAGACATATTTTTTGAAAACAGAAGTTCCACGGTGAAGCCTAACTTCAAGTTTTTGTATTTCTACGAATAGATTGAGAAATACAAAAACTTGATCCAAACGAGCCATAAAGCTTTAAATCTATTCGACTATATAATGATAAAAGTTAGGCTTCACCGTGGAACTTCTGTTTTCAAAAAATATGTCTATTCCAATACAAAAAATAATATATTCTATTAAGTGTAATCCAATATTTCCATACCCATGTCTGGTCAGGTTGGGAATAGGTAGTTCAAAATTTTAAAAATTTTCATCTCCATGTTTAGTTTACAAATGGATAGAAATTCTAATTTATTTAGTTTTCCTTTAATACCCTTTCATTAATTTCATGATGATTCGCATGCTTGGGATAGAAGTTGAAATTTTGAAAATAAAGAGAGGGTATAACCGTCCAAACCAAATATCCAAACATCATTTCTAGGAAAGCAAATTTATTCCCAAGGGGGGACTTGGGAATAGCTTTTCCAAGTCAATGGAAATAGCTTTCCTACATAAGTTCCTCATATTCCCTCCTCATTTCCAATCCTAAACATACCAAACATGGATAAGGAATTCAAAACTCATTCTTAAACCTCAAAAACTTGAACCAAACGTCCCCTTATATGTTTTCTTAGGGTTGGATTGGATTTGTGTTAAATTATATTTTGGTCACCCTTTTAGTCTCAAACCAAACACGCACTATAAGAAAAAAAAAGGCCTTTGGATATGATCCAATCTGAATTTGACCATAGCAAGTTTCGGACTTTCCTACCCAAATAACACCTTAATCTCTACTACTATATTATACCATATGGTGTTGCTGAATCTGAAATCCCTATGTATTGTAACTTTTGTTGTTACTCTGCACTATACGTTCTTATGTGGTGCAAGTGCAACAATTGCTTTCTCTCTTTATATTTTAAACCCACAATAATGTTTTTGTCGTAAGGCAAAAGTTCAAACACATGGAGACGAAGCTTTCTCGTATATTATCAACCACACAAGTGCATATTACAAGCTATCCCAACCTCTCTTTATATAGGGAGAGAGGTTGGGGGTTATGAAGAAACGAAAGGCCAAAGGATTTTTGTATGTTACAAGGAGATGAAATGAAGGGCCATATGAGTTACAACACTCCCCCTTGGCTCTCCAGAAATTTTGCTTGTAAACATCTCTGAGTTTCTTCGTCTGTCTGTAGCTTGCATCTTCAAGTTTGACCATCTACTTGTGCCTCGTCAAAACCTTGCCAAAGAAAACCCAGTAGGAAAAAAAACTTTGGTCGAAGGACAAAAGAGTACACACAGGTCAGTGTGATGGGGGTAAACTAACCATTGCAAAGGTGCCTCGTCAAAAACCTTGTCAGGAAAAACCCAGTGGGAAAAAATCGCTGATCGAAGGACAAAAGAGTACACGATGGATTAGAAGTATACACTGGATACTCCCCCTGATTACAATAGTCCTTAGTGAATAAGAGATTTGAACTGTGTCTCGTTAAAAACTTTGCCAAAGAAAACTCAGTGGAAAAAACTTTGGTCGAAGGGAAAAAGAGTACACAAGCATACATCAGGATGCTTCTCTTTTCACTCGCACTCGACAGGGTGCGGGATATACGCACAACAGGACGTTTGGAGGCGCTCGTTGGGGCGCTCCCCCTCACATGCACACAACAGGGTGCAGTAAACATGTTTCACTTAGGCTAGCTCTGAAAGTTTCCTAAGTCCAATTGCTCTGACATGTTTCTGGAATGAGTGTTTCGGCAGTAACTTGGTGAACAAGTCTGTACGGTTATTCTCCGATCCAATGTGTTGCACTTCAATCTTCTGAAGCGCTTGTTGTTCATGTGTAAAGAACAACTTGGGCGATATGTGCTTGGTAGCATCCCCTTTGATGTAACCATGTTTCGCTTGATCAATAACAGCGGTATTGTCCTCATAGACGACAACAGGTTCATCTGGGTCATATGGAAGATCACATGTACTTCGAATATGGCCAATAACAGCTCGAAGCCATACACACTCTCTAGTCGCCTCATAGAGCGCGAGTAGCTCAGAGTGGTTCGTTGAAGTAGCCACTAAGGTCTGTTTGTGAGACCTCCAAGAAATCGCCGTGTTTCCAATGGTAAAGACGTAACCATATTGGGAACACCCCTTGTGCGGATCAGATAAGTATCCTGCATCGACGTAGCCAACAAAGGTCGTATTGTTTCGAGTGCCAAGAGCGTTGGACTCACTCAAAACCGCGTAGGGATAGAACAAGCCCAAGTCCGTAGTACCCTTAAGGTAGCGAAAAATGTCTTTTATGCCATTCCAATGGCGACGTGTTGGCGCGATACTGTATCGAGCTAGACAATTCACAGCAAACGAGATGTCCGGTCTAGTACATTGGGCCAAGTACAATAAAGTGCCTATTGTACCCAGATAAGAGCACTCAGGACTCAATATCTCTTCGTCGTCCTCCTTTGGACGAAATGGGTCCTTAGTAATGTCTAGAGAGCGGACGATCATGGGAGTAGCGGACGGCTTAACGTCAAAATGACTAAAGCGTCTCAACACCTTTTGGGTGTAGTTCGCTTGATGGACAAGAATTCCATCTTTACGGTGCTCGATATGCAGGCCGAGGCAAAACCGTGTCTTCCCAAGATCCTTCATCTCGAATTCCCTCTTCAGGATATCAGCAGTTTCTGACAAGTCTTTTTCGGTTCCTATGAGATTCATGTCATCTACATAGACCGCGATGATTGCGTATCCTGAAGTGGATTTCTTTATGAACACGCATGGGCAAAGTTCGTTATTAATGTATCCCAAACCGATCAAGTATTCGCTTAGGCGGTTATACCACATTCGCCCGGATTGTTTTAATCCATATAGCGAACGCCTCAGTCTAATCGAGAATGCGTTCCGTGGTCGGGAACTACTTGATTCAGGCATCTTTAGTCCTTCAGGGACTCTCATGTATATCTCTGTGTCCAGATCCCCGTAGAGATAGGCTGTGACCACATCCATGAGCTGCATATTCAGTTTTTCGGAAACTACTAAACTGATTAAGTAGCGGAACGTTATAACGTCCATTACGGAAGAATACGTCTCCTCATAATCAATTCCAGGGCGTTGTGAGAAGCCTTGCGCCACAAGGCGAGCCTTGTATCGCACAATCTCATTTCTCTTATTACGCTTCCTTAGGAAAACCTATTTGTGACCAACTGGTTTAACATTGGGTGTTGTTGGAGCAACAGGTCCAAACACGTTTCTTTTCGCTAAGGAGTCTAGTTCAGCCTGGATTGCTTGTTTCCATTGTGACCAGTCCGTTCGTCGTTGACACTCGGCAACACTACGAGGTTCCATGTCATCATTGTTCATAATGTCAGTGGCCACTGAGTATATGAACACATCATCGATGACAGTTTCATTTCGCTTCAAAATATCGTCTAAGCTAGCATACTCGACGGTTATTTCGAGGTTATCGGCATGATTAGGAATAGGCGTTTCATCTGGAACGCGCTCTTCTAATACATCATCGTGATCCTTAATGATCTCATATGGCAAAATGCTTTTAACAAGATTTCTCCGCTTCGGGGCAGAACATCTTTGGAACCAACCGGTCTTCCCTTCTTCTTGGGAATAGCGGCGGACTGGACGGCCGATGGCAGCGTCCTTTGCTCGGCGGGTTCGACCGGAGAAATATGTTTCACAGGAACATGGCATCTCTCAGGGATGTCTATCCTTGCAGGCATATTTGTAGCAGGTATAATTGATCTCGTGACTTTTGCTAGGTCACTAAATGCGTCTGGCATTTGATTTGTAATATCTTGCAGACCTAGAACCCTCTACACTTCCTTATCACTATGTGCAGAGGGGGGATCATGATTAGCAAAAGCGGGCACATGTCATGCTAATTCACGTCGTTCCTCATCAATGTTAGCATACATTTTTTTCCTAACGACGGGAAGATTGCTTCATCAAAGTTAAAATTTGTGTGTCTCGCGGTAAAGAGATCGCCTGTCAATGGCTCTAAATAGCGAATGATGGACGGGGAGTTATAACCGACATATATTCCCCGTCGCTTCTGAGGTCCAAATTTTGAACGCCTTATCGGCTCAATTGGAACATTGACTAGGCACCCAAACACACGTAAATGTGAGACGTCAGGCTCACATCCAGTAACCAGCTGGTACGCGGAAAGTGGTTGGGTGGCCATGGGCCTGAGACAGACCAAATTTACAGCGTGCAAAATTGTATAGCCCTATGCAGATAGTGGAAGTTTGGTGCGCATAACCAAGGTCCGCGCTATCACTTGCAGTCGTTTTATAAAAGCTTCCGCTAGGCCATTTTGGGTATGAACATACGCAACAGGGTGTTCAAGATTTATTCCCAAAGTCATGCAATAATCATCAAAAGTCTTCGATGTAAACTCCGCGGCATTATCAAGTCTAATAGACTTTATCGGATGATCCGGATGGTGAGCCCTTAACTTAATGATCTGGGCGAGAAGTTTAGGAAACACTGCATTTCGGGTGGACAACAACACTACGTGTGACCATCTAGTCGATGCATCAACCAAAACCATGAAGTATTTAAATGGTCCGCATGTTGGTTAGATTGGTCCACAAATATCTCCATGAATTCTCTCAAGGAATTGAGAAACTAATCTCGTAGGTTTCACATGGAGTGGCTTGAGATTCGTCTTCCCAATCGAGCAAGCTTGGCATAGGCTTTTCGGATTTATAACAAAATTCTTTCCTCCAAGAGGATGCCCATGTAATGCATTCATAGTACGAAGCATCGTATTTGACCCGGATGACCCAGCCGATCATGCCATAGCATAAAAGTCCTCTCATCAACTGGCACTCGACGAATGATGAGATTACTCTCGATGTGTTGTATCGTAGTGAGATACAAACCACTTGAAAGACTTTTCAACATCTCCATGATACGCTTTTGGCCGTACTGAGTGGAGGTAATAAAAAGATACTCGAAGCCATGTTCTCGAGCAGTTTCAACATGAAATCCATTTTCTCGAATATCCTTAAAACTCAGTAAGGTACGACTGGACCTTGGAGAATATAAGGCATCTGATACTTCAACGAGAGTACCATTGGACAACGAAAAATGGGCTTTGCCAAAACCTTGAACAAGGGTTGAGGGTCCCGAAATGGTTGTCACTGAGGTTACTTTAGACGTATAGGAGATAAAGTATGATTTATCTCTCAAGATAGTGCGAGTCGTTCCACTATCAACCAGACAATCTATTGCCCCGTGGTTCGTGCCTATAAGTAAAGAAAATTAAAGTTTGTCACACGTTTGAGGAAAGTGCTCGATATAGAACTTTAATTTATCGAGAAAACAGAAAATACAAACCACCAAAAGTTTCATGACTTAAATCAAATATAGAGAGAAAATGGATATTCATTCTTCCATTTCTGCTATAAAATTGGGGGTCTCAAGATTTAGATTTTCGCACTCGTTGACCAGATTTGCTTCGGCCCGGCGTCCCTTGTGATAGTTATCAACTTCTTGGGGGGCGCCCTACAAGTCCGTTGCATATGACTATAAGCACCACATTTGTAGCAGAGAGTAGGCGCTTGGCCTTCCACTATCGCTTTGGGACGACTGGCCCGTTGGTTCTTACCATGAGACTGCCTAGGAGTCAAAGGTCCTTAGTTCTTGTTAGAACCTCGCTTTGGGTGGCGAGACTTAAACTCGTCTCTGTTCCATGGTTGGGACGACTGGCCCTTGTCTCGTTTCCACCGTGGATTTGGTCCACGGAGAGTGTTTGCATCAGGCATTGGAATTGCCTTTGTTCCAGCAGGACGAAAATTGTTGTTTCTCATTAAAATGAGACTGTTCTTCTCGTCTAGTAAAAGCTGGGTGATGAGCTCGGGAAACATGGTGAACTTAGACTGACGGTATTGCTTCTGGAGCAAGTTGTCAGTGGAAGGAAATGTGGTGTATATTTTCTCCAAAAGATCACTGTCGGTTAATATCTCACCACAATATTGGAGAAGTGATCGAATCCTGCAGACTTCATTTTTGTAATCAGTTATACTTTTGAAGTCTTGGAAGCGTAGGTTCAACCAGTCATGGCGTGCTTCAGGTAGCCAAATGGTCTTCTGGTGGTCGAAGCGCTCTTTCAGAGAGTCCCATAGCGTCTTCGGCGAGGAAATTTTAATGAACTCCGCCTTCATGGCGTCAGATAAATGCCTACGGAATAGAATCATCGCTTTGGCGTTCATTGAGCGAGTGACTTCCACTTCACGCTCTTCCTCGTTATAGATGACGTCCAAGAGGCCCTGCGCATCTAGATGGTTCTGGATGTCTTGCGTCCAGTCCAAGTAGTTCTTGCCAGAGGCTTCAAGGATGGGAAAATCAATCTTGATCGACATTTTTCTACAACAGGAGAAAAATCTTGATCAGTCATCATATAAAACGACAGGTTTATATGGATTTGGTTTGCATAAGTAACAACAAACAATTGTAGATAAAACAATGGTTTTGAAAAAACAATTTTTGTTAAAAAAAATCCTCTTATAACGATCGACGGGTCGATATAGAGGCAAATTATTTGCTTGCAAAAATGCATAAGTATAAATACAATTTGAGAAAAAAAATAATTTTCGGTCAACCCCATTCGGTAGCTCTACGTGAATATGACCAGGCGGGAAAATGAGGGAGGAGGGTCACCAGGGACCTCTTAAGAACCAAGCCCCAAGTTCTTTCTGACATCATACCCAAATAGGTGAGCCTATTCGGAGAGACTTCGTAAAAAAAATTTCAAATGTAAGAATAAATAAAAATTTTCAAGAAATTCACACTATTTACGAACAGTGCAAAATAGGTGACAATTTAGTCCGTGCTCAAAATGAGCGTTGCTTTTGAAAAAAATTAGCCAAAATTTTTATTTTGGAAGGCCCAAATTTGACGGTGCCAGAATTTGTTTATGTAGCCAAAACTATTTTTCAAATTTTTCAAGTTTGCTTTTTTCCGTAATTACGCAAAAAAATGTACAACATAAGCAAGCAACAGCACACAAAAGAATTGGTGCCTAAGCAAGCGGCACCAAAAAAATATCAACTATTTTTCCGACGTCTAATGAAGCGACGCCAAAAAAATAGCGAGAAAAAAATACAATTTTTACTACCGATTGTTTGCAAAAACAAAAGTATGAAACTTTATTGATACAAACTTTGTAAAGATTACAAGAATTCTGGAAAAGTACAACTGTAGGAATCCAATCTAGAAGACGATTGCTTTATGTCACGACTCGCGCCCTAGAGTTAGGGCACGAGAACGTAACAACGCCCAGCCTACGCCGCAGTGTCGGCGGTAGAACGCTGTCCTAGGTCTCAATGCATCTAACAGTATAAGACTAAACAGTTTATACTTCCCGAATGGGGGTGACATAGCAGATACAAACTCAATCACATCTAAGGTAGAGCATGATAAGGATAGATAAAACATGAAATCCAAAAGAGATACAGGAGATAGAAGTCTAAGTGTCTAAGATACATAAACCCAGAAATACATCTCAAAACTCAAATACAGATACAGTAATCCACAAAGTAAATACAACTCCAGACAAAATGAAATAACTACCTAAACAACCTCTAATGTGTCTCCTCTAGGCTAGCAGGCACCTCCAGGCTATCTGTAAAATTTATCAACATGTCCAGTCAGGACTGGAGCGAGCACAATACATCTCAACAGTTCATAGCAGGTTAGAAAATATAATCATGCAGTAAAGTAAGATACAAGTACTGAAAGAAGTGCAGTATGTAAACAGAGAGAGAAAGCTGTAATAGAAATTTCTACTATAAATAAAGAACTAACATGTGGCTAGTGAGTCAGAGTACAATATAGACATGTAAATGGCATAGGAGATTCTGATAAGACGCTATGGAAGAGATTCTGATAAGATACTACTTGGGTATTATTCACATGTCCATTTCTACTCCTCCGTACCCCCAATCAATACATAAGGATCCAGCCAGGTTATGTTATATGATGCTATGTAACAGCCCCCGAAGGGTGGTAGACCCCGAAGGTGATAGACCCCGAAGGTGATAGACCCCGAAGGTGATAGACCCCGAAGGTGATACATAGTAGTCCCATAAATGGGATAAGGATTCTAGGAAGACTCTACGATCATAAGAGTATATGTCGTAAGTGATCAAAGAACCAATGAAGCATATGATACGCCATGTAAGTGAAACGCACAGAACATGTAGTACCCGATGCTCCCTAAGGATAACATCTCAAGAAGGGATCCATATAGTACCAATCCGTGTGACCAACGTGACAGTACAAGTAAGGTAATCTACTGCAGGAAATAATTCTAAGCAGGATATAAAATGATCAGAGAATGTACTCGCCTCGATAACCTGAATAGCTGATAAGTATAGGGGGGTCCCACTGAAGCCACAGAGTCCTATTTAAAGCAACACAGGTTACAAGGTGTTCAAGTTGTAATAAATGAATCCACAAACAATCTATTTTATCCTAGGTTCTTCTAAGTCAAATTAACTCTTGGTCGACTCCGGCCAATAATCTAGTCAAACTAGGTCAAGTGTTGACTTACAGTTGACTTTGGGTCAACTGGTCAACTTAGGTCAATCAGGGTCAATTCTAGTCTAATATAAAGTGTACTTCGTTACTTGTACGTCGAAACTTACGACACGCAAATCGAGATAAAAAGATTATCGATAAGGTTAATAATCTTATTATAGTGATCCACGTGTCCAACTTGTCAATTTCAGCGATATTAGATCACTGGAATTGACTGATCTCAGTTTCGTTGTACTAATCCCGAAATACGAACATTATATGAATTAATTATTAATTAATTATAAAAAGGTTAAACTCAGAGAAATTATCAACAAACATTGTCGAACGATGAAATAAACATCGCCAACGTGTCCAGAATGGTCAAATTAGCTAGGATAGCCTACCCAACGGTCCAATTTGGACACAAGGGCAAAATGGTAATTTCGGGTCAAAACGGTGTCCGTGTCGGAGCCGTTTTACACCGAAAAATGTGCAAAAAAACAAGTCAATAAAATATAACAAATTATATGTCCATGAAACCTGAATGACGATACGAACCCAACGGTATCTCCAGAATTAGATTCCGTTGACCCGATCTCAATTTGGCCCGTTGGCCAGAACTTGGAATTCCGGTTTGCACGGAAATGCGTGTCGGAGCCAAGGTTCTCAAAATTTAGCAAACTACCCGTCAACGAGTCCAGAATGATGATACAAACTCAACGGTATCTCCGGAATTGGATTCCGATGAGCCGATCTCAAAATGACCCGTTGGCCCGGATATTGGTATCCGACTTGCACCGAAATGCGTGCCAGACCCAATGTCCACCAAAACCTAGCAAATTATATGTCAACAAGTCCAGAATGACGATACGAACCCAACGGTATATCCGGAATTGGATTTCGATGAGCCGACGTCAAAAAGTCCCGTTGACCCAGAAAGTGGGACCCGTTTTGCACCGAAATACGTGCCCAGGCCCACGTTCTCCAAATCTAACAAATTTTATATGAAAACATGCCAGAACGACGCCACAAGTCTACTGGTGGTGTCAGAAATGAAATCTGGAGTCCCGTGTTCAAAAATAGAATTTTACAAGTTGGAAATTACGAATTCGGACGGCCAACTTTGGCGTCGAATTCAACCAATCAAACAAGCTCACAATGAAACGAAACTGGAGGAGTAGCAAGAGGGTTATACCAGCTTCGTACCGAAACTGGTAGCACGCCAAACGGAGCTGTGTTGGAGGAGATACAAGCTGACGAAGTTGGCCCCGCGAAACTGTCCAAATTTAATACAATTTAAACGGTCAACTTGGTGGCCGGTTTTTATGTATCAAACGATAAAATTAACGGATGAAAGTTGACAGGGATGAAGGTGGATATACCGAGATTGCGATGGAGCGAAGAAATTGCTGATCCAACGGTCGGATCTCTGGGAAAACGTGTGCGAAGTTGCTGCGACGGAGCGTCAAAACGAACTCTATCCCGCGCGCGTCACGACGGGACGTCGTTCAAAACGCACAAATCACCTCGACGGCGCGTCCCAGAGGACGGTGGCTGTCATGGGAGGACGGCCTAGGGTGCGCCCGGAGGGGGGCCATGCCGGTGTCTGGCCGACGGCGACGCGGCAGCGCTGCACGCGCGTGCGCGCTTGGCTGCTGCTGCCGTGGCTGTCGTCGCGCGGTGGCATAGGGCTGCAGTGCACGGCCTGGCCGGCGGAGGCGCAGCCTGGCACGACGGTTGTGCGTGCCACGACGGCGGCCGACGGAAGAGTGAACGGTGGTGGTGGTGGTGGTTGCGGGAAGGTGGAATGGTGGTGGTGGTCGTGAGGTTGAAGTGGAGGAGGAAGGAAGGGAGATGTGGTGGTGGCACGTCGGTGGCCGACGGCCAGGCTGGCCGAGGGGGTGGTCGGGCTATGGTGGAGAGGTGGAGCTCGGGTGATGCATGGGTGCTGTGAGGAGTTGGGTTAGAGTGGTGGTGGTGGTGTCGTAATAGCTGCTGTTGGTGTTGGTCGAAATGTGAGGAGGAAAGGAGGAGGAGGGGAGTTGAAGACTGGTGGTGGTGGTTGCTGGGGGTGGCCGAGCTCGGCCAGGGAGGAGGGAGGTCGGCCACGGCTGGGCTCGGCCATGGGAGGCTGTGGTGGAGTTGTAATAGTGGTGGTGAAGTTTTTGTTGCTGTTTAGTTTTTGTTGTGTGTAGTAAAAAGTTATTAGGAGAGAGAAAGAGAGGATAAGAGAGAGAGATAATAGTAATGAATGATAGGGAGAGAGAGAAAGGTGTCCTCCCTAGAAATTAGGGTCGGCCACAAATGTCGGCTGAGTGTGGGAAATTTTATGGGGGGAAATCAATGGATGGGATTAAATGGGGGATCTAAAGGCTAGAATTAATTAGCTAAATGGGTCATTCCAAAAGGAATTTAAATCAATGGAAAATTCCCATTAAATATTAAAAATAGGGAAAAATAAGCACTTGATTTTTTGGGCAAGAATTATGAGGGTGTCATGATGGAGGGCAACACAAAGCTGGACTGGACTCGGTGGAGTCGGATTGGATCAAAATCGGACATTGTGCAAAAATCTAATTAAAATTAGGTGTTGATGATCATGAGTGAATAAGTAGAACATGAGGATTCCAATAAATGGGACACAAGGAGTGGACGGGTAGTAGGCTCAAGGTGGGCCATGTCCATAGTTGGGGCGGACAGGTTTTGGTCGACAGGGGACCCACAAATCAAATTGGAAGATGAATGTGACGCCGTGGAGTGAAATAAAAATGGGTCACGTGTCGAAAAAGTTGTGCGAATCAAATGGAGCACAAAATAACGTGTCTGAGTGGGACACGAAGGTCATGGGTGACGAGCGTCTCGAGTAGATCATCAATGAGGAGTTGGTTTCAAGAAACTGACTGGTCTTGCGCTCCCAAATTAAAAGTCATGGTAACGCGCTGAAAATGATCAAGGAAAAGAGTGGGAAAATAAATAATAATCAAATGGTCTAAACCGACCCGAAGTTCAGCGAAACAAAAAGAGCACAAAGGAACAAGTTTGGGTGGGACACCATATACCGTCAAGAAGGTAATCCTGTCCACTCCCAAACTCGTGAAGAAGATTTCCAGAGTTGAACATCCCTGATACTCCAAATATCAATGGCATAAAAAAGTACACTTACAGATAAATAAATAAAATATTAATCAAAACCAATCAATCAAAAAAATAAAATAAAATGAAAAAAAAATCAACCCGAAATTCAGGGTGCTCACACTTTATCCCTTGGACGATGTGAACTTTGAAGACGATAGCCTCTGAAGTTGAAGACAAAAGCCTCGGAAGAATGCAGCAGCACTTGGGCAAGAACTCCTGAACTCTCTGATATTTCTGAACTTTTTGTCTGATCTCTCTATCTGATCCCCTTGAATGAAGACTTGAAACTCTATTTATAGAGTTCTGGAAATAACTAATTTGTAGTTATTCTGAATGGCGCAAGTTGGATTGCGCAGGAACTGGATTACGCAGCATCAGACTGCGCAGGCAGTTGTCTGGTCGTGGGCTGACTGTCTTGGACACATGGCATCATTTGATTGAAATGTGCATGATCGTACATAGACGATTGCCACGTAGTGAGGAATTGATGGCATGAATGCCACGTGTACTTTTGTCAATTATCATGATGAAGTGCGCCACCTGAATTGCGCTGACTTCGGATTGCGCTGACATAGATTGCGCAGGCACTAGATTACGCAGGCACTGGATTGCGCTGCATGTACAGCTGTCCTCGAGCGCTGTGCGGCGTAATAAACGAACAGTCTCCTCGTTCTTTGTGCTGTCAGCTGTCAGAAAGATTTGATCTTGTCAGATAATGATGACATTGCCATGTCAGCCTGCGCAGTTGAAAATGTGCGTAGTCCGGTGTGCGCAATCGGAATGATGCGCAATCTGATGTCTGCGCAGTTCATTTGAAAGTTGTATTTCTTGATTTTCTGACTTTGTTGATAGGTGCAACTTGATTTTTTAGGACCTACAAGACCCCCTTCAAAGTTTTCAAAAGTTGAATTTATTCAAAGTTTTGAAATACTTTGAATTTTAAAATTTAAAATCAAGTTGCGCATGAGCTGTCTGCGCAATCGGATGATTTAAGAGAGAAGTCTCGAGCCTATTCCTCCTTTCTTCTCCATCGAATCTCCATGGCTCCCAAGCGTTCTTCCGCCGCTGCCAAGGGCAAGGCCCCCGCCGAGCCTTCGGCTAGGGTTGCACGATGTCCTTCTCGACATGAGACTGCACATCCTGCTTTACAAGGTAGATAACCCAATCGAAAAACCCTTTTTAGGTTTTTTCGACTTCACTGATTTTCAGAATCTATCTCTTTTTAGAGATGTGATCATACTGCGCCACCCTTTTTAGGGTTTTGGTTTGCACGAAACAGTTTATTCTTCATTTTTATGAAGAATAACTTCTTGCACAATCGGTTAAACTGTGCTGGCAAAAGTCAGCACAATTTGCTAATTTGTGCGAGACTACCAGTGCAATCTAATGCTGGCGTAGACTGTTTGTTGTGCAATCTAATGGTTGCACAATCTGATGGTTGCGTAATCTAATGGTTGCGCAATCTGATGGTTGCACAATCTGATGGTTGCACAGTCTGATGGTAGCATCCTTGATTTTTTCTTGTGCTAAATTTTTGTTTTCTCTGTTTGATGCAGTTAATACCAGAGAAGATTCGGGGTATGAGAACTTTGTAGGAACTCTTTCAGAATCGGAATTCAAAGAGGACCTGTCCTATGTGCACTTTCCACAGTATGATCTGCCAGCTTCCCGCCAAGCTATCTTGGTAACCCAAGATAATGACCTATTATGTCTGATGAATGGGCAACCTTTGGAGTCGGCAGATGCCATCATTCACAAGAAGCCCCTATTTCTGTTTGGCGAAGCATTTGAGAAGAGCTCTCAGCCGAGGCCACGGATGGAAGAACGGATTGTCCAACAGTAAGATAAGACAATTTCGATACCAGATGTCTCCCGCTGTCTCCCCTTATCTCGATATGCTCATGCAAGCTATCCGAGGAAAATGGAATGGAATCTCACACCTTTTCAGGATGCCCGTCCAGGAAAGATTTATGTGAAGAAGGGGCCTAACAAGAAAGACATGTTCTACAGTTCTTCGGAACGATACAGTGTCTTGCTCAGAGGTTTAAAGCCCGATTGTATTCCACCAGAAAATTCTTCTTTGTTATTGCCCGTAAGAATTCCAATATTCGCGAATGAGTTCGCGAAGGTCGAAGGGAGGTATCCAGATCAAGACCTCAGATTAACTGGACTGGTGAACCCAGACTATAAGAGATGGAGTTGTATAGCAAACTGGATTTTGACTAAGTTTGAAGACAAACTTCAGCAGATTAACTTGTATCAAGCAGTGCATGCCACTGTTTACGGTTTCGCCCCCAATCCGCATCTATTTCTGGCTCTAGCAGAAAGATACAACTACAGGACAGGGACTTTTATGACTCCCTGCGGAGAGATCGGGTTTGCCCTTCACGAGATGCAGTACATCTCTTACCTGCCGATGGGGGATGCCCCATATGAGGAATTTGTCCCAACTAATGAGGAGTTGGACAAACTTCGAAAAGAGAACGCAGCCATGGTAGAAGTTTTCGAAGAACTGCTGTGTCATTATAAAATATGCTCTTTGTTTTACCAAAGTGGTACATCTGGTACCTGCTATTCATCCAAATGGTTGCCTTATCTGTTCCTCAACCATATTAAAGAAAAGAAGACCAAGGAATATGACAACTGCTATCCCGACTTCTTTAAACCACTGAGCAGCACTGAGGTGGTGAAGTTAATGGAGAGAAGTGGGGACTTGGATGTCAAGATCAAAGACGATCATCAATGTCCTCCTCCAAAGAAAGGAGACATTCTCGAGAGTTATATGAGAGTGGGATATCGATTTATGTCAAAAGAAGCCCAACTGGCAGATTTTTTGACATACTAGCTCCGTCGATTCGTCGTTCCCGGAGCAAGTGCCGTAGACCGCTTCCATCGCGGTATTCTTTTTGCTGCCGTTCGATTAGTCTTCGGCTACAAGATGGATCTCTTATCGGCGATGACTTGTAGAATGAACGCCAGTCTTCGCCTGTACGTCGAATTGATGCTGAAAGCTAAGGGCGAGAAAGAGTTTCCTCGCCTAGAATTGTCGTATACTTATCTGTTCGGGTGGTTGCTTCTACACCATCCTACTTTGATGGACCCCGACATGGGACCAGTCAGTGGCAGCTTTTTACGGAGATTCTCCCACGGTAAGTGGAAATACACTTCTTTGAGAGATTGTAGATATGCTTTGAACCTTGGCAAAGGATGGAACTTCTATTGCACTCCTCCTCCTGCCGGATATGAACAGATGTCGACCAACATGATTGACTCAAAGATGCAACCTTTGAGCCGTACAGCTTTTGATTGGTTGAAGACAATTCGACCATCCCATTTGGTATATCGGTTTGAAGAAGAATGTTACTTGGAGCCATATCTTCCCAGCCGGTTTGCTCGGCAGTTTGGATATGACCAATTCCATGTAGGTAATGCTATCTCATGCCTACAAGGAAAAGGTTTCTTGATAGATGGAGCCCGAACTTGGGCTTATTACAACGCTCGAGATACGAAAGTAACATTCTCGATGCCGGTGAATAGTAATCATGGCCCTCGTATGCTGTTCACATATTCGGTGTTTTATACATCATCGAACACTTTTACCGAGAACTTCAATCTTGCGGATAGCTTCGCGTCTGCAACGAGATTGAAGAAGGGAGGAGTCATCATGTCACTTCCAGGTAATAATGAGGTGCACGAGCCAGTTGATGCACCCTTAGAAGTTTCGAGGGACGTTATGTTCCCTGAAGAGATTAACGCGCCACTGCGTGTTTCTTTGAAGGTTGCTAAATCTCCGGCCAAGAAGAGAAGGAGAGAGGAGCCTTTCGTCCCAGCTGCGAAGAAGAAACTGATCTTGGATCATTCTTCAGAAAAGATTACTACCAGATCTCAATCTCGGCAGCTGTCCGAGACAATTCAGCAGGAAGAAGCTGCCACACCGACCTCTGTTCAAAAACAAGTCGAGGCAATAAACGTAGAGAGTCCTGAGAGACCTCTGCATAGAAAGAAAAGGTTGGTCTGCAGAAGAAATTTAACAGTCTCTCCTCCTAGACAAACTTTGTCTTCGGTAGTAGCGAACGTTGTAGCTGGGCTCACTATGCCATCTCCAACTCCTGTTTTCGAGGCTGGACATAAAACTCCTAGTCCAGAACAGAGGAGGATATTGAGGAGAGAGAAGAGATCGACCGGAGAGATGAGGCTATAGAGCCTAGAGACAATATTGCAGAAACAAAGCATGAACCTTTGTAATCTCCATTGCCAACAGCAGCGAAAACTCATCTTTCTGCCACACCGGGAGCAACCCTTGCGGAAGAAGATCGTTTGATGATCGAAGCTTTATATAGCTGTGACTTCGGTTATCAAGAAGAAGCTGATCATGCCGCTGATGCTGCTAGTGAAGAGGCTCCCGAGGACAGCGAAAACGAGGAGAGCACCTCATCAGAAGCTGCTGATGAGACACAAAATTCGGAAGAGAATGTTGAGATCCAGACATCTCCTCGAGACACTTTGACTCCTGAAAAGGAGGCTGAGGTGCCGAGATCTCCGGAGAAGATTGCTGATGAAGAGGTGGATTTGGAGGAAACTCCAGTTGCTGCTCCCGAAGGTATTGTAATAAAATTAGCGATCTTCTTTTAATAAGTAGTTTGATAGCTAACATCGTTACTTTTATTCATACAGAACCCGGATCTCCTTCCGCTCCTCCAACATGTATGGACATAGTACTGGCAACGACAATTGCTAGTAGTAGTCGCCATTTATCTTGTGGCTCTGAAGCAGGAAGTAGCCAGGCCATAGTGTCTGAGGCTACTTCTGCTCAGCTAAAGTCTGTTCCTGCAGATGATAAGCTTATTGCTGGATCCACCCATGGTAAGACTGTTTTCACTTTTGATTCTCTTTATCAATAGCCAATGACAGGCAAAGTGACAGTATTTGATTTTGTAGAGGAACAACCAGGAGGAGCAACCAGCTCCACTTTGGTTCCCTTATTCAACGAGCCTGCTGTTCAGATACGAGAAATTGAGCGTCCTGCTGCTTCGTCATCAACAGGAGTAGCTGCGACTCCTGGTGCTCTGGCGATTAATCACTTGTCATCCAATCATTCACCAAATGCTTCTTCGAGTCCTTGGGACCTCTGATCAATAGAATGATGGACAAAGAAGACGCTGATTTTTACATGGTTAGAGGTCCAACCTCTTTCTTGGTGAAGGCCATCCGGGAGCAAGGTGATGAGGCTCAGGCCACTTTTCTTGACCATATATTAAATGAGCTGGAAATCTCCATAAAGAACTATAAATATCTCAACAAAGGGGAAGTGGAACCTTTAGTGCAGGCAGAGTTTGAACAAATGGCTCAGGCAGCTGCAATTGAAAGAGTGAATCTCCAGAACCTCTTGGATGCCTATACTACTAAATCTGCTGAATATAATTCCAAGTTGGAATCGGTGATCTCAACTGCTGAGAGAAGAGAGAGAAGGATTGTCGAGCTGAGAGTGGAGATTGCTCGTCTCGAAGAGGAACTGGAAAATAAAGTTACAGAGCATCAGACTGCAGTCCAACAAATTGATGCTCTAACTCAGAAAAGAAACGAGTTTGTAGCAGCTCATGATGCGGAAATCACTCGCCGAATGGTAACCATGCCCATTTTTAATGAAGAATCTGGGATGAAAGAGGCCAGGAGGAGAGTGATGGCATCTCGCGAAGAACGGTTGCAGATTTTGAAACAACAGATTGCTAATCTGATGATGCCTCCGTCTCAGTAGAAAGAACGTCTTGTATCTTTTTGTCTTTCTTTACGCTATGTATGTAATGTCTTAAATTTTGATCAATAAAAGACATTTTGTTGTGGCTCTATTATTTCTTGCATATCTTGTTCAGATACAAATAATAGCGATAGAAAATATATTCAGAGGTACAGGACATGATATATTTCTTGATGATTTTGTAGAAAATAATTATATTCATTATATCTGCTCAGAGGTAATGTGGACGTGGCCGAATATAATTTGTTGAATATTATTATTTCAGATAGACAACTTAATCAAGGACGATAAGTTGCTGATATGGATAATGAACGAGAATGAATCGCCAAAAAGGTGTGAATGAAATAAATGAACGAAATGAATCGTCGGAATGAACGGATGGACCGTCAAAATGAATTGAATGAACGGGCGAACCGTCAGATGATGATGAACGAACGGGCAAACCGTCAGATGATGATAATGAACGGATGAACCGTCTGATATTAATGAATGATAAGTGAATGAACAGATGAACCGTCTGATGAATGTGAATGAACGGATGAACCGTCAAATGAACGGGTGAACCGTCGGATGAACAGGTGAACTGTCGGATGGTGATGAACGGATGAACCGTCAGGTGATGATAATGAACGGATGAACCGTCTGATATTAATGAATGATAATGAACGGGCGAACCGTCAGATGATGATGAACGAACGGGCGAACCGTCAGATGAATATGAATGAACGGGCGAACTGTCAGATGAATGTGAATGAACGGGCGAACCGTTAGATGATGATGATTGTGTCGTTTCGTTGTCTTGAGAATCTCTGCCGATAAATAGAATAGAAATCTGGAAGGAATGATCATTTCCACTTTTCAACATAAAGATGTTGTCCGGAGATGCATCCAAGAAGGCTGAAGTCACCCCAAAGGTTGAAGCGGGCATTGAAGAACATCTTGCCGAACCAGTCTAGCCAAAGCAGACGGAAGCAGGCGAAGGTTCGTTCGCACCCAAACCACCGCGGGATATCTTAGACTTTCTGCTTGAACCAGAAAAGACCAAAGAGGAGGAGGCCATGAGGATGGCTGCTTGCAAGTTCCTAGTAGGCTCGAGCAAGGATGTCCTCGACTCTTTTGCTGATTATGTCTTTGATAAGGATGGCAGTGGTCCGCGTCCCAATGTTGAGAAGGACGATAGTGACCTTCCTTGATATCATGTAACATCACTTATGATGAAATAAAAATCAAACTTTATTTATGAACTGTCTGAGCTTATTTACATAAAATCTCTGTTACATTTATACATAATATTTCTTGAAGAATTTGCCATTGATAGGCATCATTGCAACTCGACCGTCTAACTCTGAAAGTTGATAAGCTCCGTTTGAAAAGACTTTGCTAACAACATAAGGTCATTCCCACTTAGCATCGAATTTGCCTTTGCTTGAGTGAGTCATAGTCATAGGACGTGTTACTGTTAGAACAAGTTCTCCTTGTTGAAAGGCTCTGACTTTAACTTTGCGGTTGAAAGTTTCGAGATGCGGGCTTGATACAACTCAATATGCTGTTGAGCTAATAGCCGCTTCTCATCGAGCGCTTCTAATTCTTGAAGTCGAAGAATATCGTTATTCTCTTAGTGAGTTAATTAGCAATGGCAATCCTTAAAGAAGGAATTTGAAGTTCTAGAGGAAGAACTGCTTCACAACCATACACCAAAGAGAAAGGTGTAAAGCCTGTGGGATTGCGGACCGTAATTCGATAGGCCCAAAGACATTCACTAAGCTTTTCACTCCAATTTCGTTTGTTAGTAGATACAAACTTTTTGAGGAGCTTGATGATAGTCTTGTTGAAAGCTTCAGCTAAGCCATTAGCTGCAAGATTATAGGCTCTCGAAGCGACATTGTCAATCCGATGATCATCGCAGAATCTCGTAAACTTCTGGCTGATGAATTATGGTCCATTGTCATAGACGATTCGTCGAGGTACACCAAATCGATAGATGACATGGTGTTTGACGAAATTGATGACGCTACTGGTCTTGACTTCAGCCAAAGGTATAGCTTCAGCCCATTTGGAGAAGTAATCGATAATTGCCAGTATGAACCGATGTCCTCTAGAAGAAGGAGGATTGATGGGACCAATGATGTCCATGTCCCAAGCTTCGAAAGGCCATGAAGCAGCCGTCGGATGCAGGAACTCAGATGGTTGATGAATGAAGTCTGCATGGATTTGACAAGCTCGACATTTCCTCGCATATTCGATGGCATCTAATACCATAGAAGGCCAGTAGTAACCCATGCGTCGGATACGATCCTGTAGCTTAGGACCAGGTTGATGTGCTCCGCAGACACCATCATGAGCCTCACGCAGTACTTGTTTTGCTTCATCACCAGCTAGACAGCGTAAGAGTAAGCCGTCATAAGTTCGCCGGTGAAGAGTTTTTGTGGTCTAATTTTAGTAGAATCGTAGAGACCTTCGACGAATACTCGTAGCCTCCTTGGGACCTTCAGGGAGTATGTCATGAACTACAAAGTCGATGAAAGGAGTTCTCCAATCTTCACTGATAACATTGACTTCAGTAAGATTACTGAAATCGATGTTACGATTGTTTTTGATACAGAATAATTCTCGATTAGAGATGACCACCACATGTTGTCTTCTGATAGGGATGGCTAGGATTACTGCAAGATTAGCCAAAGCATCTGCCTCAGTATTGCAAGCTCGGCGAACATATTCGATGAAGAAAGCTTTAAATGATGTAGCCAAGTTGATTGCCGCTTCACAGTAAGGCACTAGATCTTGATGGCGAACTTCATAAGTCCCTCTAACCTGGTTAACAACCATCTTAGAGTCACCATAAACTTTAAGATACTCAACGTCTAGTTGTTTGGCTAGCTGAAGGCCGATGAGTAGAGCATTATACTCTGCCACGTTGTTGGAGCAAGGCTCATCTAGGGAGTAGGCTCTTTGGATAACTGACCCGTTTGGAGAAACAAGGACAACTCCAACTTATGCGACAATGGCACCATTGGGTCCAATCCTGGATGCACCGTCAAAGAATAGACGCCAAGTAGGAAATTCTTTGGAGATTGTATTAGACTCCAAAGTCTCATCTGGAATTTCATCATAGAATTTAGATGTTTCTGGCACAGGATGAGCTGCTAAGAAATCCGCCAGGGCTTGACCTTTGACAGATTTTTGTGGAACATATACCATGTCATATTGGGCTAGCAGAATGGCCCATGTAGCCAGCCGAGAATTGAGTGTGCTAGGCTTCTTCATCAGTACCCGAAGAGGATTAACTCGGGATATGACATGAATAGTTTGGCCAATGATGTAATGTCGAGTCTTCTGAACAGCAAATATAAGAGCTAGGCATTCCTTTTCGACCGGACTATAACGGTGTTCAGCACCAATCATAGTACGACTGAGATAGTAGATAGCTTGTTCGTGGCCTTCTTTGTTCTTTTGGGCAAGTAAAGCACCCAATGAATGGTCCATAGCACGGACATACATTAAGAATGGTATGCCAGAGATTGGTGGCACCAAAACTGGTAGATTCATGAGATGCCGCTTGATGTCGTCAAATGCTCGTTGACATTCTTCAGTCCAAACGAAAGATACACCCATCTTCATGAGTTGAGTGAATGGTCTGCAGCGTCCAGACAGATTCGAAATGAATCTCCTGATGTACGCAAGTCGACCTTGGAATCCTCGTAGCTCTTTTAGGTTGCGTGGAGGACACATCTCTTGAATGGCTTTGATCTTCTCGGGATCCACGTGTATACCCTTAGAGGAAATGACGAAGCCGAGAAATTTACCACTAGAGACACCCAAGAATGACTTGGTGGGATTCATTTTGAGTTGATGTTGGCGCATGAGATTGAAGATAGTTCTCAAGTCTTGGATATGATCTTCTTTCAGACGACTCTTGACAGCAATATCATCAATATAACATTCGACAGTCTTGCACAAATGATCTCGAAAGATGGTACTCATGGCTCGTTGGTATGTTGCACCAGCGTTCTTGAGACCAAACGGCATAACAGTATAGCAGTAGACTCCACGAGGAGTGCGGAAAGAAGTATGCTTCTCATCTTTAGGATGCATCCGAATCTGATTGTATCCGGAGAATCCGTCCATAAAAGATATTCTTTCGAACCCACAGGTGTTGTCGATCATGACGTCCGTGATAGGGAGAGGAAATTCATCTTTTGGACATGCTTCATTAAGATCCCGAAAGTCGATGCAGACTCGAACTTTGCCGGTTTTCTTTAAAACTGGGACAATATTAGCTACCCAATCAGGATGCTGCTCTTCTCTGATAAAGCCACAAGCGATAAGCTTCTTGACTTTATCGTCGATTGCGTCCATCATTTCTGGCTTGAAATGCCGTTGTTGTTGTTTGACCGGTTTTGCATTCAGCAGGATGTTTAGTTTATGAGTAGCAACTTTATGATCTAGTCCTAGCATGTCTTCATAACTCCAGGCAAAGACATCAATGTATTCTTTAATTAGAAGAATTAATTCTTGTTTGTCTGCCTCTGGAAGGTTCTTGCTGATGAATATTGGACGAGGTGACCCGCTCTGTCACGCCCCGCTCCCGTAGGAGCAATCGTCCTCGCTAAGGCGTGATGCCGCACGAACCTAGATTGCGCTCGTGCAAGGCGGGTTCCATAACGGCCGATTACAGCGGCTGCGACGGGGTCGTCGCACAGAAGTCCCATGCAGAGACATTGATTTATAGCAGCGGAATTAAAGAAGAACACATGAACACAAGTCATTCAAAAGAATCTCTTTTTATTGATATTGAATACAAGATTACATCTGTGGGCGCAAGGCCAAATTACAATGTCTCTCGTGCTCACTTTTCTCTCGTTTACAAGTCACTCTGCTCTCTCTCATCTCTCGATACAATACTTGAATCCAGCGGAAGCTTCGGAAGGCGATGTCCATACATTATGTCCTGTATAAGTGTTCAGATCACGCGGCCGCACGCTTCGACTCGCCAAGAAACTCCGTGCCTCGACGCATCCAAGCGAGCTCCGCGCCATGAGCTTCTACCTGTGCCTGCACATGAAACACTGTGTGGGTGTCAGTACCACTGTACTGGTGGAGTGAGCTCCTCGCCCACCCATACAAAACCTACACGTTTCATTTACTTTGTGCAACATAAACCCTTTTTCGATTGTCTTTCTATTCTTGCCTTAGGATCAGTTTTAGGACCGGCGCCTTAGCGCAACTTGTGTATCGGAACCATCTCGTGCTTGCAATGTCAACGTTAACTCTTACTTGTCACTAGACCACTCCTCGTGCCCACAACGTTAACCTATCAAGTCGTGTTCGCCTTACGGCCATAATCAGAGACGCAACTACACGAAGGACTCCATTTCCTTGCCTCTAGACCTTTCTCGTGCTTGCATTGTCGACGCACCGACTTATACTTGTCTTTTGTGCCAAACTTTGGGACGTAACGACTCGGTCGTGCCATGAACTCGATTCGTGCCTCAATATCTCTGAGGCAGTGCCTCCTTGTTTACATCTTGCCTATACTTGTGTTGTGACAACACGGCCGTGCCTCATATTTCGAGGCCGAGCCCAACAACTCAACGTAACTCTATACAACTAGCCCTACGGCCCTTCTCGACTTAACTCGCGACAGCTCAAGCCTAACTCATGCAACTCTATGCCAACAACTTAACACTCGATGCCACATCTCGTGCCGAAGCACGTCGCCCTTGCCGTAGCCAAATCTTAGGCCCAGACATTGTATCTTTTTAACTCATACATATTCAACTCAATCCAAAGGCACGCACACGGATTGCCGCCCGTGCCGACACATCTATATGAAAGGTCACTGGCATTGACTAGCCATAGTGGACATAGCCTGGTACTCGGGACCCTTGCACCGCCGGTTGCGATCCTCGATGCAAGTCCCCGACATACCGGTTGCTTCATACCCAGCTCGGCTATAATTTTGTTCTTCCTAGGCCGGATCGGTCCCTGGCCCAAGGTTTCCGATCCGAAGAACCATCGCCCTTGTCGACAAGTTATCCATGACCACGCGCCTACGCTAACTTCTAGACTTAACATAATGCATGGTCTCATTATTATCACAGTTCCTTTGCTTTACTCTTTCCACTTTTCACACTTTATTCGCAGAGCCCAAACCAGGGTTGCCTCGGCGACTGAACCACAGTCCCGACATATTTTCTCTCGGCGACTAACCATCGCTTAGACTTAACGTTCTTTGAACTCAGGGAACGGCTACTGCATAGCCTTCCAACTTAACTTGAACATAACGTGTTTCCTTAAGTATCGACCGACCGTGGCTAACTTTCCACTGAACCAACCGTGGCTCGTGCCTCTAAACCGACTCGTGTTTGACGCAACGCTGTCGCCCAAGTCATACTTCATATGACGGGCCTTGGGGTCGTGGGACTATTTATCTTGACAACCGCAGAATGAGCGGGACAGCACGTAGAATAACTTAGGTCGACCGGCATAACTTTGCCTAACTCACTCAAGCCTACAACTTAACCCAAGGGACGAGCAAAGGCTACGCCAAGCCTTGCGGGACAGGATCGTGCATGCTTTAGCAAGCATTTGTGCGGGCGACGCCTATGACTTAGGCTAACTCTCAGCTTTTGTACCGAAGACC
Source organism: Iris pallida (assembly GCA_029216955.1). Taxonomy (NCBI): domain Eukaryota; kingdom Viridiplantae; phylum Streptophyta; class Magnoliopsida; order Asparagales; family Iridaceae; genus Iris; species Iris pallida. Next base: position 1,077,221 of record JANAVB010014199.1, on the reverse strand, counting down.
AACTTTCCTTTTCCCAAGACACGGGATGAAGGATCGAGTGTCATTTTCAAAGCGCACCGTGCACCAACTCTACGCCGACCGTGGGACGTTTTCCATGTTCTAACTCAATTTGACCCGTCAGGATTATTCCCTTAGCTATGTGGATGCGTAGCTTTTATTTATCAAGCCTAACTTGTGCAAGTTGAAAACACGATTAATTATGTGAAGGCAAAGATGAGGAGAGTTCACCGAAACTACCCCACCTGAGCGATGTCTCCGAGCAAGCCGTTGCAAGGCTAAGGCCGAACGCCGTCGGCATTTCGATTCCTCCGATTGACTTTTGCGGGACGGGGCACTACACGCTCTCTCCTACGTCAATTTGAACTAATTGATCTTCGGTAGGAGATTCTCTTTGTTCGAATCGGAGTTCCCATTGGGTATCCATTCGTTGAGCCCAAGGATCTGTTTCAGAACTTTCTTCAGTATCCTCATCATAACCTTCTGGAAGTTCGACGGAGACCATGTTAGAAGATACAGTCAGCCGATGAACTTGACCGATGCTGGTGTCAGAATCCCATGATCTGGAATTAGAAGAATTAGAACGCTCTTCACTATCAGATTCAGAGCCTGCTGGGGATAATACCGGGGGAGAAGCATATCTGAGACCTCTTTTGGTCCTGCTGTAATACATCTCTGACTTTCCTTTCGGAACAGCCGTACGGAGAGGAGTTTTTCTACCCTTACCGTAGTTGAGGCCACTCTTGAAGTTGTAACCCATCTTTTGGATGATGTCTTTTGATTGCTGACTGTAACGACGAAATTGAAGATGCCCCGTGTCGTTGACTTTGCTATCATCCGTATAACTGAATTGTTGTTCCGGTCTTTTACTAAAGAGTATTGGATTTTTGCCTTTCTTACGAGCGGGAACAATACGATATGAATCCTTTGAGTGTTCACATAAAACTTCTGTTTGAAGAGATTGCACAACTCCTATTGTAAATGACTGATAGCTATATAACATATTCAAATAGCATTTAGCATGATAAATGACATCAGTATACTGGAAAGTAGATGCTTTTTTATTGATTTGTACATTGGTATTTACAGCAGGACCTTTAGCCTTAGCAGGCTTGGTCAAATTGATTACAAAAGGGGGAGAAGAAGAACGTGGAGGAGGATTAGCTTTGTTACGACGGAGGTCGATAACAAGCGGCTCAGAAGAGGTGAGCTCCCTTTTGTCCTTGTTATGAGTTAAATCAATAACAAGGGGCTCAGAAGAGGTGAGCTGCCTTTTTTCCTTGTTACGACGGAGGTCGATAACAAGCGGCTCAGAGGAGGTGAGCTCCCTTTTGTTCTGATCATCATCAATAGATTGTTTCTGGACTGGCAAATGAATAGCCAGTGGGTTGGAAGATTGAGGACGAGAAACACGCCCTTTGACAGGAATGATAAGGGTATCATTAGGCACTGTTTCTTGCTCTTCTTCAGTGTCCAGAGATAGGACAACCTTCATGAATTCATCCTTGTACATACGTGCATCATTACAGTATGCTTCAATGCCTTTAAAAGGATAGAGATCAGCAACCTCCTTTTGTACCTCTCTATTGTCATCAACATATTTAAAACATTGATAGAGAGTCGAAGGGACAATGTTATGCTCGTGCAGAAATGGTCTTCCCAGCAAAGCATTGTAGGAACAACCGTGGTTATCAATGATGTAGAAGGTAACCTTCGTACGAAGATTGCCTATTTAGAGTTTTAGACGAATCTTGCCCAGAGGCTCACTCCTTCCCTGGTTAAACCCAAGAATAGTGGTGATCGTACTGGAGAGACTATGCACTGAGATATTTAGTGCATCCAATATTGTCTTCGGTATAATACTGAGGGCAGATCCTGGATCTATCAGAATACGATCGACTTTCATCGAGTCGACATATCCTGTATAGTAGAGAGGACGATCGTGCATGTTGTCTTCCATCAACATGTCATCTTGAGTGAAAGTTATGTTTGGAATTAACTCCAACACACTATGACAATGAAGGCAAGAGACTGGTTCTGCTTCCGACTTCTTAAGCAGGGCTAGACAGGTTTCTGCTTGCATAAGAGCCTCACCCCGAGTTTCCCGAGTCTCTTTGGAGAGGCGCAAGAGCTCGAATATGGACATCCGGGCCGGTGTATTAGCCAACTGGGCTAAGATGTCAAAGTTGTAAGGCTTTTCAAGTCCGGAAGGAGATGTCTTCTTCAAAGGTTTGTCAAAACGGACTTGTTGTTTGCCCTTGTCTGCGATCGTCGGCTTGGGAGGAATAGGTATTACAACAGGTGAAGATGCAGTAGGAACATCCTCAGTAGAAGCAGGCTGCACTAGAGCAGGTTCAGAAGAAGAAGAAGCAGGATTCTCTTGAGTTTCGGGGTAATCCTTCAGATAGGGTTTCCCTGATCTGGTGCCTAGCAAGATTTCTTCATCAACTATGGGGTCAAAAGACACCATATTGCAAATCTTTGTCTTGTCCTTGGAGAGACCTTTCTTCTTGGAGGAAGAGGGAAGTTCAAATTCTGAAGCAAGATCCGGATGAATCCACATAATCTCGCCATTGTCAAGAGACAAGGGGACGAGACCTTCACTTCGTGGAGGAGGGAGATTCTCGATCTCGAGAGTAGCTTTGGGGATATGAATGACGCCGTGCTGTACCATTTGGGGTGGGAAGTCACCAAATTGAACTGAGACCATATTTGCGGTAACGGTCTTCTCGTCTTGCTGTAAAGTGACCATGCCAGCATTGACCAGCTCCTGGATTTTGCCTTTGAGCACATAACATGCTCGAGTAGGATGTCCGATGAACCTGTGATAGACACAGTACTTAGGATGATCAGTCTTACCGACTTCATTGGGCTTCTTTGGATCTGGAAGTTGAATTTTATTACTTTTGATTAAGCAATCAAAAATACTAGCAGTGTCATTCTCATCAAAGGAATATTCTACTTTAGGACGAGGTTCTCTCGGTGGAGGTGCAGAAAGAGTGGAAGTAGACGTAGGGGGAGCTACGTTGACCGCTAGAGATTCTTTGTTCTTGTTCAAATTGATGTTCAAAGTTTCTTTTGCTTTACGGTTGTTCTGACGATTGCCACCGCCTGATGTTTGATGTTCATCCCGGTCGGGGTTAGACATTTGTACCCCTAGCTGCTTGAATTTGTCGGCGCTAACTTCAGCTGCTTTAGCGTTGACAATGAAAGATGGCCAATCTTGGAATTAAGTAGACCCTGTCCACATGCTGATGATAGGAAAAAGATTTGCCTTGCAAGTGTCTATGGTGACAGCGACCGGAATCCCAGGAGGCATTTTCAAAGCTTCCCGTCGAAATCTTTCAATAAAACTCTCAGCAGTTTTATTGTGCTTTTGTTTAATTTTATTGAGGGCTGACATAGTCATGTCATTGATTCCCTTATAGAATCGTTCCAAGAAGATTTGCTTTAAGTCAGAGAAGGAGGTGATACAACCATCGGGCAAGCTTCTGTACCAATTATATGCTACGCCAGCTAAACAGTCGACAAATACTCTGGTAAGAAGGACGTCATTTGGTTGAAGTTGAACAGTCATAACCTCAAAGTGGTTAATGAACTGACTGGGAGATGTGCTGCCATCAAACAGCGAGATGGTTGGGATCTTGTACTTCGGAGGAAATGGAACTTCTTTCCATTCAACTGGGTAAGGTTGCTTGATCCCCAATCTTTGCAAGTTGTCCTTCTCCTTGAAAGCTTCGAACTGAGTTCGCAGGAGCTTCACAGCTTCATTGGCATCTTCCACTGATGTAGAAGGAGCGGGCTGAACCACAGTGTTAGGAGGAGGAACAATATGATAAGCACTATCCCCAGTACCTGACTGACTGGGTGTAGGTTGGGCTTGTACAGGAGGAACTGGAAGAGATGCTACCCCCAGTCCTGCATTAACAGGCACCGACGATGCTATGATTTTAGGATTTGCAGGCGGTACGGTCGATGACACTGTGTACTGAGCCACAATGATGGAATGCATACTTACGACCATTTCAGCCATGGTCTTCAACTTATCTTCTAGTGCAGCTATTCTTTGTTCTTGACTAGCTGAACTGGAAGCATCGGGATCTTCATTGATAACATAAGCTGTCACTTCTCTGGGTACAGTGGAGGATACTGTTTGTTCTGAGCTTTCGCTGTATGCATCATAGTCGGAGAAAGAATCATCTCCTGAGTGAGAAGGAAGAAGATGTTCGGAAGGATCTTGAAGATTCCTTTGACCGATTGTATTTCAGCTTCGGGATCTGGTATGTTGGAATACTCCTTCAGAGGATTCTTGGAGTAAATCCAAATACTGTTGGCTTGGCTTGCGAGGCTTCCCGTGCTTAGAGCACTTCCTACCCCCAGTGTCTCTAGAAGTCATGTTGACAGAAGCGTACAGAACTTCATCCTCATCTTCCGATATAGGTTCAGAGTTAGAAAAGTTCAGACGATCGAAGACAGAGCGTCTAGTTGTTTGACAACAACACTTGATAACAACCTTGTGATTACAATGATGATGATCACTTGGTTGAATTGGAAGTGTTGAAGTGTTGTCTCGCCTTTGCTTGAGGTGTTCTCGGAGATCGGGAACAACAACGGGACGAGAAAAAGTTCGAGGGATGTGTTCTTTGATAACATTCGGAACATGGTTCCGATTCTTCAAATGTTTTGTCCCTTGAGTGTACAGGGAAGTACTCACTTCATTAGCATAAGTGTCCGGATTTTTGATCCTGAAAGTTTACTTCTGATGATGTTTGGTTTTCGGCATTGGTTGTGTACCTTTCACCGAAGTTGGCCTGTTAAGATAAGTTCTTAGATCAGCAAACTCACCCCCAGGAGTTTCTGTTTGAGACACCAGCAGTTTTCTCTGTCTTGAACGGAAGATTTTGAGGGTTGGGAGATCTTGGAACTCTGCTACTGGAGTGGGCAAAATACCTCTCTGATCAGTACACTTCCCTTTAGCAAGGAGAGAAGAAGAATCCTTGTGAGAAAGGGTTCTTGTACTGACTGATGCCGGAACACATTCAGTTTGATCTTCTACAGTAAAGACCGAAAAAGACTGAGAAAAGACCAAAGGGCCTTTTCCTTTGTTAAGGGTTAGCTAAAGAGCGTTTCCCTCTGTTGTCTTCCATGTCAAGGGACGAGAAAGTTTGAGAAAAGACCAAAGGGCCTTTTTCTTTGTTCTGGAGAGGAGGAAGAATAGCCAAAAGACTACCCCCAGTGGATTGTGCAGGAACAGCAGGGTGTTGGAGAGGAGCAGCACTCTTCCCCTTGTTGTGAGAAGAAGAGAGATTAGCCAAAGGGCTGTCTCTCTTAGACTGCGCAGACATGGTTTGCGCATGGGTGGATGGCGCACTGGCAGGTTGCACAAGAGAGTCTTTGGCAGATGACTTTCTGGTTCTGGCCACAGACACTGTGGTTTGCGCATCAGGAGTTCTAGCCACAGAGTGTTTGGGGTGCACTCTAGTTACTGGAGTGTTGGTTTGCGCAGGAAGATTGGTAGCCAACTGCGCCAGAGGCAGATGAGTCTTGCACCTTGATAGGGCAGCATATGAAGTCTCTTGTACACTGGCAACAGCAGATTGTGCATGAGTAGTTGAGACAGCAGATTGCGCACCAAGCTTGGTGGCAGAATGGATAGACTGCACAGCAATCTTGCTGGCAGACTGTGCAACAGTCTTTGAAGCATACTATGCTACAGATTGCGCAGCAGTCTTGGTGACAGAACTGCCAGACTGTGCATCAGTCTTGGGGACCCACACAGGGCGCACTTTGCTCATGGCAGAAGTTGTTGCAGAGTGGGGGGTGGTCTTGGAGTTGATCATGGCTTCGTAGGCCGTCTGCTTGACCTTTACAACCAGCGTCTTCTGCGTCTTCCCGATAGACACAATGTCACATTGAGTTGTCACTTCCTCGTCGGAGGAGAAAGTCGTCTCCAGCAGAGTCGCTATTTTGTTTGCAAAAACAAAAGTATGAAACTTTATTGATACAAACTTTGTAAAGATTACAAGAATTCTGAGAAAGTACAACTGTAGGAATCCAATCTAGAAGACGATTGCTTTATCCCTTGGACGATATGAACTTTGAAGAAGATAGCCTCTGAAGTTGAAGGCAAAAGCCTCGGAAGAATGCAGCAGCACTTGGGCAAGAACTCCTGAACTCTCTGATATTTCTGAACTTTTTGTCTGATCTCTCTATCTGATCCCCTTGAATGAAGATCTGAAACTCTATTTATAGAGTTCTGGAAATAACTAATTTGTAGTTATTCTGAATGGCACAAGTTGGATTGCGCGGGAACTGGATTGCGCAGCATCAGACTGTGCAGGCAGTTGTCTGGTCGTGGGCTGACTGTCTTGGACACATGGCATCATTTGATTGAAATGCGCATGATCGTGCATAGACGATTGCCACGTAGTGAGGAATTGATGGCATGAATGCCACGTATACTTTTGTCAATTATCATGATGAAGTGCGCCACCTGAATTGCGCTGACTTCAGATTGCGCTGACATAGATTGCGCAGGCACTAGATTTTGCAGGCACTGGATTGTGCTGCATGTATAGCTGTCCTCGAGCGCTGTGTGGCGCAATAAACGAACAGTCTCCTCGTTCTTTGTGCTGTCAGCTGTCAGAAAGATTTGATCTTGTCAGATAATGATGACATTGCCACGTCAGCCTGCGCAGTTGAAAATGTGCGCAGTCCGATGTGCGCAATCGGAATGATGCGCAATCTAATGTCTGCGCTGTTCATTTGAAAGTTGTATTTCTTGAATTTCTGACTTTGTTGATAGGTGCAACTTGATTTTTTAGGACCTACACCCATCTTTTACAATAATTCACTGAGTAACATAAAGAAAATAAATGCTACTGAGGTGCTTGTCGGGGCGCAGATGGCACTGAGGCGCTCGTCGGGGCGCTCCAAATCCATCATTACCAAAAAAAATGTTAGCATCTAAAATTTCTTTTTCAACATAAAAATTTGCTATCAAAAATTTATTTCCTCAGAAATTAACTAACAAATATGTTTTTTTTTCAAAAAAAACTAGTATGCTAAAGGCTAGATTATAGCAAAGTTAAAAATCATAAGAAAAATTTATTTTTGAATATTTTTTTAAGATACATACAGTTTGATAAAATTTTAACTTGCATTGTTGCTACAATGCATGTTAATTCATGTTATTTTTTTTCAACCTCCATATACGGATTACTGCAATGCGTTTAACTAAATTTGAGTGCAGTCAAATATCTAGTTCACACAAGAATCATTAGTAGGTCAACTAGAATAAATAGCACTAGGAAAACCATTCGAAATTTACAACAAAAATTATGTCCTTACAGGATTCAAGCCTGAAATAAGACAGTCAGTACCAAGACATCTAGCAATTGTGAATTATCCTAACGAAGCACTTGTAGCTACTAATTCGCATTATGATAATTTTACCTTTCTTACCGTACGGTGGAAGAAGATAAGAAAACGATCGGTATGTCGGGTTTTCGGTGTTGCACGAGCAACGTGCTGATAACGTGTCGTAAGGCAAAAGCTCAAACACACGGAGACGAAGCTTTCTCGTATATTATCAACCACACAAGTGCATATTACAAGCTATCCCAACCTCTCTTTATATAGGGAGAGAGGTTGGGGGTTATAAAGAAACGAAAGGCCAAAGGGTTTTTGTATGTTACAAGGAGATAAAATGAAGGGCCATATGAGTTACAACAGTTTTAAGGTTAGTTTTGTTATAGGAAAATACTAAGTCTACAACCAAATTATTACAATCTTATTACAACCTCCTCTCCTACCCCCTTACACATGGGTCCCACCGGGTCCCACCTCCTCTCTCACTCCCTCTGCTACATGGGCTCCAACCGACCCTACCACTTACCCCCCTCCTCCAATCGAAGTCCGACACGTGACGGTTGTAGGAGGTTTGTAAGCATTTGGTTGTAGGCATAGTAAAACTATTTCTTATATACATCTTGTACTAGAGGTGAGCATTATTATGTTTTGGACCGAGTATCGTATCGCATAAGAGATACAATTCGAATTTTTTTTTCGTTTGAAAATAATAATTTTTTATGCGGTTTCAGTTTTGTTTTATGCGGTTTAGATTTTGATTTTGATTTTGATTCAAACCAAAAAAGCGAATAAGACATACACAATTATATAATTACCATCATTTTTAAGCCTATTTAATTATTAAAAATGTGTATATGTTTGTGAATATTTTAAAAATAACAATTTCATGAATGTATTTTAAAGTCCAACCGAGGATAATTTAATAACTAATACAACTTTGGGCTAAATTTTAAAATACAATAACATACGTATTAAATATATATTAATATAATTTAACTACAATTTCAGTTTTGGGTCATGCCCATTGAACAATAAAAATAACCCAATCTAACAAATTGAATCGATTATCAATTCGGTTCAATTTTAGTTATTATGTATTTCGATTCGATTTTGATTTTAGATTCTTAGAAGTTTGACTTATTTGATTTAATTATTATAATTTGGTTGAAATCGAATAAACTGACAAACATGTTTGTGAATTTTGAATGCTACACACCATCAAATCGTAGCCATCCATCACGGGACATTATTCACTGTTAAAATAATCAAACTCACCTAACCAGAGTTTTCAAGAACAATAATGCTAAGTCTACTACCAAATCCTTACAACCCTCTTACAACCACTCACCCATTTGCTGACATGTGGGCCATGGCCCACATGTCAGCAATGTGTGAAGGTTGTAAAAGGGTTGTAAGCATTTGGTTGTAACTGTAGCAATACTCTTTCAAGAACGGTCTCTTTCCACCCAAAAAACACAAAGCTCCTCTTTCCCTCGTCATCATCAGCAACAACAATTATATATTTAAACAATTATATAATTACCTTAAATTTTATGCATATTTAATGTTTAAAAAAGTGCATATATTTGTGCAAATTTTGAAAATAACAATCCTACAAATGTATTCTAAAGTCCAACTTGGATAATTCAATAACTAGTCCAACTTTGATATACAACAAACAAATGTACGTATAAAATTATATATTTTTAATATAAATTAACTTCATTTCCAACTTTTGGTTCGTCTCATTAAACAATAAAAAATAGTCAACTTCAACAAACGTAATAAACCGAATCGTTTATTGGTTCGATTCGGTTCGATTTTAGTTATGACATATTTTAATTCGATTTTCATTTTAGTTTTTTAGAAGAGAAATTTTGAGCTGCACCACAAATCCACAATTGTTTTACCATAATTCAATTTGCATCCCACTTGAAAGAAATTTTTTTAGTTGCACCCTACTTGTTTTAGCACAATGTATGAAACCACACATTTTAGCGAAAATCGTTAATGACTAAATGTCAACTCCTTTGACACCCCCACGTGTCCACTTTTGAGTTAAAATATTCTCACGTGAACACTTTTGAGACCAAAATTCTTCTGGCTCTAGGTTTTTGTACACTCAGATGTGCATATATTTGGTCCCAAGTAGCTTCATGCTCATATGTGCAAAATAGATGCAAAATGGAAACAATTCATTGAGATTATTTTGATATCAAAAATGTCCACTTATAGGAGGAAAGGAATTACATTCCCAATAGAAAGAAAAATAGGGGGAAAATGATTCCTCCCACCAACTCAAAGATTCATTTTCCCCTCTAAAGATTTAGGGCTATTTGGTTTTGTTTTTTGAACCGGTTTTTTTTAGTTTAAACATCAATTCCTTCAAAAACTACGTTTGGCAGTCCAAACTCTTAAATCTCTTTTCAATTTTTTTTTTGGGGAGATGGGTGTTTAAACTCACATTTCAGAAACACAATTCAAAGTTGTTTTCTAAAACCATTTTGGGCAAAGCTTGCGGGCCCACCCTCTCCCCCTCCCCGAAACCCTCCAACTGTCTCTCTCCTCATTTTCAAATCAAGCCTCTTTCCAAAGTAAGGAAAACCCTCTCCTCCTCCCTATCGCTCTCCCTCTCCGATCTCTTGGCCACCCGCGCCGAGGTGGACGGCGACGGCGGAGGCAGCGACAACGACGACGACGAAGAGGAGCTCCTCGTCGACCTCGACTGCCTGGACGTAGTCGAACGACCATCGTCGTCGTCCACCTCGTGGGCTCGGGGGGAGGGCGGCTGCGTAGGCGAAGGAGGAGCTCGAGTGCGGTGGCAGCTGCGTAGGCGGAGAAGGAGCTCGGGTGCGGTGGCAACTGTGTAGGCGGAGGTGGAGCTCGGGTGCGGTGGTGGCGGAGGAGCTCGGCTGCCTCTACGAACACTCTATGGACACGGCCATCAGAGGCCGGACACAAAATGTGTCCGACTAGAGGCACGCAGAGCATATCACAAAAAGTTTCCCAAAAAATAGCAAACAAAATCTTTAAAAAAAATTAAAATTATTTTCCAGATAAAAAGTAACTAAACACAAAACCAGAATTTTTATACTCATAAAACAACTTTATAACTTACTTTCAAAAAGCAGTTTTTAGAAAGAAATTTCAAAAAGCTTATCCAAACAGAACTTTCCTTCCAAAATTTCTTGATATTTCTAAACACTGCAAAGAAAATTGATTGAAATTATAATTTCTAAAAGGAAAGGAAAGAGCAAGGAATCAATTTTCTTTCGCGAACCAGACGAGGCCATAATGAATATACCACGAGAAGGTAAATAAGTTGACTGTTAGTCATCGACCAAAAGTTATGGATTTTATGAATTATAGTAAACACAAATGAGATGCAACTCAATTTTTTTTCCAAGTGGAATGCATCTTAAGTTATGATAAAATAGGCAACCTGTAACTCATCTTTTTCTAATTTAATTTATTAGGTTATAGTTATTTTAATTGGTTAAAATCGAACAAACCGAATACTCATCCTTAGAGCATCTCCAACCCTATTGTGAGTTTAGAAAAAATGGTTGCCACATAGGAATGTCAAGCTTTCATTTCAAAAATCCTTCTCCAATACAAATGTAGAATAAATCATGAAGTTGACATGGCAATGACATGACAAGGACAATGTGAAGTTGGTTGTCTAGATCTAGACAATGCACTTCACAATGACTTTGTCTCCACTGTTGAATTATTCAATAATATGGGGCCACACATGTAAAATTAATTGTGTTGGGCTATCTTAAGCCAAATTAAAGTGGTCTATTTGAAAATTGGCTTAAGGGTATAATTATCATGGAATTAATGTGTAGATACCGGAGATAATTCTAATTTGATGAGGGGCCAAATTAGAAATATCAAAACATATAAATATATGTATTCATTAGGGTTATGGTCCCGAACTTATACGGCCACCAAAAGAGAGGTTCTCTTTTTCTCTTCTGCATCCCTATTAACAGAAAGAGAGGGACAAAGGATTTGGGTTCACTTTGTCATTAAGAGTTGTAGCAAGTTGGAAGATCGAACCCCATAAAAGGACGACCGCTTCAAGATCCATCAAGCCTCCGTAATTTTTATTATGTTCTTCATCTCATGAATCGACATGGTACATTAAATTTCTAACAATTGGTATCAGAGCCTCCTTGTTTGATTTATGAGGTCGAAGTTTCAAAATTAATTTTTTGTTCTTGTTTAGAAGCGCTATATCGTTTGACCTATTCATATTAATTTGGATTGTTCGATTAATTTTTTGATGATCCACCAATTTAGATCATCTTTATATGTATTGTTGACTTTAAGCAACATATGAATCTTGGCTATTAGTTGGGGATAGCAGTTAGCACCATGATTGTTTCTTTTATGACCGAGCATCTAATAGTGCCAGGTTTATATATATATTTTCATAAACAATGTGTATTTAATATGAAAGTGGACTCGAATAAATAAAAAATATTAGTCGGCATCGTTCATCTTTAAGCTGCATGTTAAGATTTTTTCTTTTGTTATATTTTTTGGGTGGAATAAATAAGCAGTACCAACAGATGCTTATCGAGATGTGGGACACCATAAAAAGGTGTCATTAATTTGCACTTTTTTTTAGTTGTAAGGAACCCAACTTCTTTAGTCAACAATAAAATGGTCATCCTATGTCACTTATAATCATTATTATGTTCAATTCAATGTGTTGGTCTTTCAGATTTAGATATATCATGTAGGATTATTATAATCCATGACTATATATGATTGGGTTCTCTATTGATGGATTTCGGTCACCAAAGATTTATTAAGTCTCTTATTCTCCTTTTGTCATGTTTTAATATAGATAAGGCGATTACTTTCTGTTGGAGTCAAACGGAATTGGAACTTTCTATGTGAAACATAATTCCATATGTTACTGTGTATATTTGTTTTTGATATCTGTTGGAGTCCAACAATGTTACAATTATTGATATGGTGCCGGCTAAAAGCATAGATGAAAATAGATTGTATATAATTCAGATATTTGGTTTGGATATAGTTTCTATATGGATAAGGATAGGTTTGATTGTGTCCAAGATACACAAGTTCAATTTAGAACATAATGACATATTTATATGATTCGGTTAATCGAAATTGTTAGATATCTTATGTGCATCAATATATATACCAAAGTGATTTAATTAAGCTTTAAATCATGTTAAGAGATTCACATGCTTATGATTATGTTATTTGAGTTGTAATATTTTAAAAATGCATGTACATAAGGATTTATGATTATTTAATTTAAATAAGCATAAAGATTTGGACATGATTCAGTTTTGTAAAATTAATTAGTCAACATTCAATTTTTTTGTGCCTTTTATGACTAGCAATAGTTGTCCAATATTCTAAGTAGACTCATTGAAACAAGATGTCGCCATAGTGATCTCTCTTGCGTAGATAGTCTATGAGGGATGTCGGATGTTTGTGTGTGTATATTCATGCGGGTATTAGCCAGCCCAAAGGAAGGTTAATACTTGGCCGAATTGCACACATACTTGTGGTGATAAATGTGTGACAATTATACGGTTTACATGTGAATAATAACCCGATCCAAAGATAGGCTTATTATTTGACATGACTTATTGTCAACGTTTGATCACTACACCAAGAGTACCACTTGCGATTAATATCACTGTCCAAAGACTTGATATTAATGATGTACTAGGTATCTTGAGATGGGGTTCACCATTATTTGAATTTGTTTGACTATCTTTTATTCTTTGGTTATTAATTAGAGCATATTTGTTTATTTATTTTTTGTTCTCTTTTCAGTTAGTGTTGCTATAATATCTGCTAATCTGAACTCAATTCCAATGCTTAACGGGACAAACTTCAAGGACTGAAAAGAGAACATATATATTGTTCTCGGCTGCATGGATCTAGACCTTGCACTTAGGATTGAGCGTCCCACTACTCCTAAGGATGACAGTTCATCTGGTGACAGAGCGAACTTCGAGAAGTGGGAACGCTCAAACCGCATGAGTCTAATAATCATAAAGCGCGGTATTCGAGAGGCATTCAGGGGTGCAGTATCTGATGAGGTTACTAATGCCAAACAATTCCTTTCTGAAATCGAGAAGCGATTTGCAAAGAATGATAAGGCGAAAACAAGCACACTTTTGTTGTGCTTGATTACCATGAAGTATAAAGGCAAAGGTAACATAAGGGAGTACATCATGGCGATGTCTCATATTGCTTCAAAACTTAAGGCACTTAAGCTCAACTTGTCGGATGACTTGCTCGTTTATTTGATATTGCTCTCACTTCCTACACAGTACAATCAGTTCAAGGTCAGTTACAACTGTCAAAAGAAAAAATGGACTCTAAATGAGCTCATTTCGTACTGTGTACAACAAGAAGAGAGATTGAAGCAAGATAAAACTGAAAGTGCTAATTTGGCTACCACCCCTAAAGACAAGTATAAGGGCACTAAGCGAAAGAATACAAAAGCTACTAAGGGTCCAGTGGAAAAGAAACAACAAACTGAGGCTAATGGTTGTTTCTTTTGTGCAAGCCGGGACACATAAAGAAGGAATGTACAAATTACCACGTATGGCGTGTAAAGAAAGGTACATTTCTTAATTTGGTATGATGTTAATTTATCTTCAGTATCAAGAAATACATGGTGATTAGATTTTAGTGCAACTACTCACATCAGTGTTTCTATGTAGGGTTGCCATATCTACCGAAAGCCAATTGATGGTGAAAGACACATCAATGTGGGAGACGGCAAGTCGGTAGAAGTGGAAGCAATAGGACAAAATTTTGGATATTAGTTATTATTGGATTTGATAGACAATTTTATCTAAAGCTTTTATTGTACCGTCTTTTAGACAAAATTTAGTTTCAGTTTTCTTGTTTTACAATCTTATTTATCATTGTTCATTTGGGAATTATAAAGTTTGATCTATCTTTAAATTCAAAATAATGTTGGTATTATTTTTTTTAAATGTTCGTGACATGCTATTATCACTTGAAACTATTGTGTCCTATAAATAAACCTTGCATATGGAACCACTTGGTACTAAACAAAAAAATAAAGAATTTATTTTAGACGAGAAGTGTAATATTTTTTTGAGGATGTTGAGTTTGGGGGAGAAATAAAGTCAATAACATTGTCTTTGAGGAGGAATCGATTGTGATTCCTACTATCACTTTTGACAATGTACAAGATTCTGCACCTGTTATTGATCAAAAAGTGAATTCGGAGCCTCAATAAGACAATGTTGAATTACCTCTATAAGTCGATGTCGAGCTACCTCAACAAGACAACATAAAGGCACCCCCCATTCAAGATAAGGTAATTGTTTCTGAGGAACAAACTCAACAACCTCAAGAGAAGAGGAATGAATTGTTTTTTTAAAGAGACTTTCTCTTCGATTTCTTTGAAAGACTCTTTTAAACCAATCATAGTACTTGTTGTACATTTTAATATTGAGTTACATCAAATGGATGTCAAAACGGTATTTCTCAATAGTAACATTGACGAAATAATTTATATGGAGCAACCAGAAAATTTTGTGTCAGAAGACCCAAAGAATATGGTTCGCAAACTGACAGAATCTATTTATGGATTCAAGCATGCTTCTCGTCAAATATACTTTAAGTTTTACCAAGTGATTATCTCGTTTGGTTTTGAGATAAACACTGTTGAAGATTGTGTGTATCACAAGTTTAGTGGGAGTAGGAATAATTTTTTGATTTTGTATATTGATTTAAGTATTCAATGTAAACCAGGTGACCCCTCTCGTTAAAGGAGACAAATTCGGTCTCAAATCAAGTGTCCTAAGGTTAGCATTAAAATTAAGAAAATACAATAGATTTTTTCTTCATGATCAGTTGTAGGGAGTCTAATATATGCTCAAATATGTACGCTTCATGATATTGTGTACATATTAGGATGTTAGGCAGATATTTAAGCAAATATGGATGAATCATTGGATAGCAGCCAAACTACTTAAGTAATTAATAGATAACAAAAAATTATATGCTTTTTGTAGGAGATGGAATAATTCTGGAGATCATAAGGTATTTCGACTCCGATTTTGTTGGATGCCAACACAGCAGGAGATCCACATCAGGTTATGCTGACTAATGGAGATATATTTTGGATGAGTGTTAAACATGCACTCATAATTTTTTTTTCCACCATAACAGTAAGGTTTATAGCATGTTGTGAGACATCTATTCATGGAATATAGTTGCAAAATCTTGTCATAAGGCTGCGCCTACAGGAGAGGGTATTAAAAAACCACTCAAATTATGGTGTGACAATGAATCAGCAATACTGTATTCCAATAACAACAGAAACTTATATAAGTCAAATGATATTGACATAAAATTTCTAGTTATGAAGGAAAGAATTCAGAATGGTTTAAGTGTCCATATCGCACATTAGGACAAACTTCATGTTAGCGGATCCGCTCACAAAAGTATTAGCACCCAGGATCTTTCATGAGCATACTGCTCATATGGATGTTATCTTAATTAAGAATATGGCAATACAGTGGGAGTCTGTATTTTATGTATTTGGGTGCTATTTGATTTTGGACACATTTATGTATTAAAGTATTTTGGCTATTTATCTGATCAGATATATGAAAATTCAGTTCATTCTGTTTTCATTATGTTAAAGTATTGATCTCATTAAAGTTAAGGAGAACCAGTTGAAAATAGATATGTATTGATCACATTGCGTATAATTTTCATGCTACGCATCCATGATTGATCTATATTGTTTAGCTATATTGGTATATGTGACCATTGATGGTTTAGTTACGTTATATGTGACGAATGCCGCTTTGATCCTATGTTGATGTAACCCCTCTTCCCAAAATTTTCTTATAATATATTTTATTTATTTATTTAAATTAAATGGTGATTTTTAGAATTTATAAATAATTATTTAGTTAATTATTACGGTAGAGGATTTTAGCCATGATGGAGTTTTGGAGTACACGGTGACTAGAAATCGTGGCACGGATAGTGCAAAGGCGTGCTTTGACTAGTGTATTAGTCCTGGTAGGGAAGGCCGAGCCATAGTGATGTCCTAACGAGGAAAACCAGGCCAAGTTACGACTTAACCATTACCGAACATTCAGTTAATTATTAAATTATATTATTAAGTTTAGGGAAACCGGTTATACCATGTTAGCCGGACTGGACCGAACAGAGTCCGAGCCCATGTAGCCATGTGGCACGTCCAGGGACATTCGTGCTGATGGAATTTGATATAAGGGTGTTGTATTTCATTTTAATGATTTAATGAATATTTTCTAGTATTCGTAATTAAATATTATAAATACTATTATTAGTAATATTCAGTAACTTTTGTATAAAATACGTCTTCGTATATTTTAGAATTTTTAGACTGTACGTATTGGTATATACGCCTTATTTGGTTTATTGAATATCGTTATTATCATTATTATTACTATTATTATTTTTAATTAATTAATATAAAATTTTAGTATTCATATTAATTACTAGCTATATCTTTATTTAATATTTTAACTAATAGTCTGGTTATAATCACATTAGGTAAAATTGTACAAAATAGTTATTTAAATGTTTTGATAATATTCTGGGGATTTTCTACGATTGTTATAAATGTATTTAAAATATATTAGTGTATATACATATGTATATGTTTATATAAAGGGATATACATATATGTATATATATGAATAGATATATTATTAATAAAACAATTGAACTAATAAACCCCAAAACAAGCCCCCAGCCTGACCAGGCCCAAGGCCCAGCCACCCTGCTCAGCTTTTCCCAGCCCCAAACTGTGCATAAAACCCAAGCCGAGCCCATTAAAACCCCCTTAAATCCGATCAGTAGAAGCGGCCGCATATAAAAATCCGACAGAGAAGGGAGAGAAGAATTGCATCAAACCCTAATCCCACGCCTCCGCCACGCACCCTGCTGGATGGGCGGCCACCCTGACCAGGTGCGCCGCCGCGCGAGTCGTCGGACGGCGGCCAGAAAGCTTCGCGCGCGCGCACATGCGCAGGCTTGACAGCAACTTATGCGGACAGGTATGCCCCTTCCCGTCGTAATTTCTCCGCGTATACTAGACCAAATTCGGTTCCATAAAATCTTGTACGAAGCCTAGTTGACCCCCTTGAGACCCCAGTAGGTAGAATCAGGAATTGCTAACCCGATCGTCCAGAGATTTGAGATAAAGATCGACAAAAACCTGTTCGAAAACAGGACATATAGCAGTCAAATCATCCATGTTTGAAGATCGATTACGATCGATCCTATGCCGTATTAGAAATTCTATTTGAACACACTTTTAGACGACATGTAGGGCTCCACAACCCAATTTGCAGGAGTCGATTTTATCGACTACGCGCCGAGAAAATCGGATTCCAAAGTTTGACAAAAACCTGTTTTTAAAATCAAGAAATCCTTCGATACGACGTGCGTCCCGCCAATCCGGACGACGTGGTCGCGAACCGAAAGCGTCGAAAGCTGCGTAACGGTTTCGTGGTCGTGTGGGCTTTGACAGAATTCAAATTGGTTGCGTGTGCGCGACGAATTTGATACGTATCCGTCAAAATTTACCGTATCGGCCTCTGTGTAAATTTCTCAATTATTTTGTGCACGCTCGTCAGATCGAGACGAAACTTACGCTAACAGAACCGTATCGATTTTTTGGTCCTGTATGCCAAGTTTGGTCCAATTCTGAGACAGTTGAATCGGAACATCGTTTTGCGGGTCCCACGGTCCGACTCAACGGGCGATTTTGTGCACGGCCCGCTGGAATCCAACTCTGGACATACGGTTGGGTTCGTATCGGAAAACTTGATCCGTAGATATATAGTTTGACGACTTTAGAGACCGTTGACTCTGGCACGCTTTTCGGTGCAAAATGGGTCCGACGGCGGACACCGTTTTGGCCCAAAATTACCGTTTTGCCCCTATGTCCAGAATTTGACTTAAGGACAGGCAATTCTAGCTATTTTGACTATTCTAAGAACATTGGTAATATTTATTTCATCTTTCGGGGACTGTTATACGGGTTTTGACTATTGTGGCACATTGAGTAGTTCAGACTGTCGGTTTCACCAACAGAGGACCACAGGCGAGTACAGTTTATTGTTTGTTTTCAGTATTGATCTTTACTATACATCAGTGTTTAGTTGATAGATATTTGATTTCAGTTTTTTGTTGATTTTGTTCCTTGTTGTGTCGGGAGGTGAAGTACCAACGATGTGTGATCTGACCTTAGACCGTGTAGACCGTGTTTATTATTGCATTTATTTCTTGTAGACCGTGTAGACCGTGATCATTATTGCATTTATTTTCTGTAGACAGTGTAGATCGTGATTATTATTATTGCATTTAAACTGTGTAGATCGTGATTACTATTTTGTAGACAGTGTTTCTTTATTACAATATTAACTGTAGACCGTATAACTGTAGACCGTGTAATTGTAGACCGTGTAACTTTAGACCGTGTAGACTGTGTCGCATAATTGTCCCGAGACCGATCACATATCAAAGGTACTTCAGTCGGTCAGTTGGTGAGTATTTTATTGTATTTTATTTTCTGTTCTTATTATTCAATTTTATTGTCTTTCTTCATTTTTATGAATCATATGTCTAAAGACTAACCTCTGTTATATAGTCATTTTCATATATTAAAACTGCATTCAGTGAATTGTGCTCATTCCATTCCTGACTGGAAACCATATTTTTCAGGTTAGCCGTGGATTCACTTAGCATGGAAAATACGGGTGTACTTGCAGACAAAAGCCTAGAGACTAGCTAGATAGTTGATTTGTAGTCATTCATTTATTTGTACAAGTTTATACTCTATAGAAATGTAAAACTTGTGATCATTGTAAGTTAAATTAATTTTGTGAATGAGCATTATTTGTGATTCTGATCTTCATGGTCGTGACAGCGTTCTACCGCCGACACTGCGACGTAGGTTGGCTTGGACACGTCTCGTATCCGTTTAAAAAAATACGGGTGCGGGTCGTGACAGTTGATATGGTTAATGGACGAGATTGTCCGGATATACCCTAAGGATTAATATAGCAATTTATGAGCTCACTAAGATTAACACAATTATAAGGTTACATTTGTGGCCCAGTGGGAGATTGTTGGATTATTCAATAATATGGGATCACACATGTAAAATTAATTGTGTTGGGCTATCTAAATAATTAAGCCAAATTAAAGTGGTCTATTTGGAAATTGGCTTAAGGGTATAATTGTCATAGAATTAATGTGTAGATACCGGAGATAATTCTAATTTGATGAGGGGCCAAAATAGAAATATCAAAACATATAAATATATGTATTCATTAGGGTTATGGTCCCCAACTTATACGGTCACCAAAAGAGAGGTTCTCTTTTTCTCTTCTGCATCCCCATCAACAGAAAGAGAGGGACAAAGGATTCGGGTTCTCTTTGTCATTAAGGTCCGTAGCAAGTTGGAAGATCGAACCCCATAAAAGGACGATCGCTTCAAGATCCATCAAGCCTAGCAATGGATTCAGGTATGCTTCCGTAAATTTTATTATGTTCTTCATCTCATGAATCGACAGGGTACATTAAATTTCTAACATCTACATCATCAATTATGAATAGAAATATTTATAAAAAAATGAAGAAGTGGAGGAGTTGTCTTGGAAGTTGGAAAAAAATAATTTTTATTTTTTCTAAATACTTTTGCATTGGAGAACACTTTTTAATCTCATTGTCATGTGTGAATATCATCTTGTCATATGGCAAAGACATTGTCTTGTGCCTCATGCCACATAGGAATCACAACACAAAATAAGACAATAGCGTTGGAGACCCTATTGTGAGTTTAGAAAAAATGGTTGCCACATATGAATGACAAGCTTTTTTTTTCTTTTTTCAAAAGTATTTTTCCAATGCAAATGTGAAATAAAGTATGGAGTTGACATGACAATGACATGTCAATGACAATATGAAGTTGGTTGTCTATATCTAGACAATGTACTTCACAATGCTTTATGTCCACATCATCAATTATGAATAAAAGTATTTATAAAAAAGAAGAAGAGTAAAAGTTGTCTTGAAAGTTGCAAAAAAAATAATTTGTATGGTCTCCTCAATACTTTTGCATTGGAGAAAATTTTTCAAACTCATTGTCTTTTGTGAATATAATCTTATTGCCTATACAAGACATTGTCTTGTGTTCCATGCTACATAAAAATTACAACAGAAAATAAGACAATAGGGCTGGAGATGCTCTTATCTTATCTTAGGGCCTATTTGGTTCGGTGGAGGTGTGTAAAAGTGAGAAAGTGCCACTTTCAAGAGGATGTAATGCAATGTACTTTTCATGCAGTTCACTTTCCAAAAAACATTTGGATACGTATTGTTTTGTCCCCCCGCAAGTTATCACTTCCATCATGTGGTGTTTGGATGACCACTAGAAAGTGGATTTGGAAACTTGGATGGGTACTTCCTGCGTTTGGTTAACACATTGCAAGTGATATAATCACCCAAGTGAAGAATGGTATGGTTACCAACACTAGCATATCCATATTTTTTCAACTGAAAAATGAAGCTTTGGCAACACATAAGGGTTTCACAACTGAAAAATATTTTCACAATTGATGTATGGAAGAAAATTATGCACAGACAAAAGGTGCAGGCCCTAAATAATTCCTGGAAGCAAATTTTCTACAGCAACCCAATTTTTCAAGCCAAAAAATATTTGTACGACAAGAATTATATCCAACAGAATTGATTCATGGAACCAATTTTCTACATAAGCAAAATGCCAAGAATTATTAGCTTCTATGGAACCAAAATTTGTACAACAAAATTTTCGAAGCAGCTACGTTACATTTTGTACAACAGCACAATTTGTTCAGCATCATAATTCCTGGAACCAACTTTTGTACAACACAGGCTTAAAAAGTGCAGAAAAAATGAACTCAAAAAAATTGAAACAGACTCATAATTCATGCAGGGACAACATGATGGGGTCAGAGTTTAACTAAAACTCAGAAAAATTCCTGATACTGAAAATTATGAAGTATATCTAAAACTTAGAAATACAGAGGCTGGTATCATGATACCAAAGCATAGCCCTCCAAAACTCATGATACCAAAGCATAGCCCTCCAAAACTCAGCCAATTGAAGACTAAATAGTCAAAACTCAGACTCATAATTCATGCAGGCCACCAAAGCCTAGCCCCAAATAATTCATCATTCCCCCAAAATATACTCAAAAACTTAAAACTTGGAATCGAAAAGTGAAAATGATAAATGCATCACTAGACATTCCCAAGTAAAAACACTTGCATTCCAAAAGTGATGCAACATTCCCAAATAAAATTGCAGCATTCCCTGTTTGCAAAAACAAAAGTGTTCTTTTTATTTCACAAACTTTGTAAGAAGATTACAATTGAATTCTGGGAAAGTACAACTATAGGAATCCAATCTGAAGACGATCGCTTTATCCCTTGGACGATGTGAACTGTGAAGACGATAGCCTCTGAAGAATGCAGCAGCACTTGGGCAAGAACTCCTGATCTCTCTGATGATCTTGAATGATCTGATCTTCATAATGAAGGACTTGAAACTCTATTTATAGAGTTCTGGAAAATAACTAATTAGTAGTTATTTCTGGATTGCGCAGGCTGGATTGCACAAGCATTGGACTGCGCAAACAGCGAACTGCGCTGGCAGTTACTCGATCGTGGCTCAGCTGTATTAGACGCATGTCATTGTTTGATTGAAATGCGCATGGTCGTGTACAGACGGTTGCCACGTGGTGAGCAATTGATGGCATGTAGGCCACGTGTAAAATATCAGTTATCTTGGTGGATTGTGCGGCTTGAACTGGGCTAACTTCAGACTGCGCTGGGATCGAACTGCGCTGAAAAGGATCTGGCAGACTGCTCTTCGGTTGGACTGGCAGATTGTGCTGGCTATACAGCTGTTCTAAAATGCGGTACGGCTCAAGAAACGAATAGACTCCTCGTTTTTTGGGCTATCAGTTGTCAGAAAATCTAATTTTGTGTCAGGTAATGATGACGTTGCCACGTCAGCATTACGCGCTTGGATATTAACGCGGTTCGGCCTCGCGCAGTTGATTTGTTGCGCAATCTGCTTCCTGCGCAGTTTATTGAAGTGTGCGCAATTTGGTTTTCATTGCTTTTTTGATGGGTGCAACTTGATTTTTAGGGCCTACAAGACCCCCTTTAAAGTTTTCAAAATTTTAAAATATTCAAAGTTTCGAAATACTTTGAATTTTGAATTTAAAATCAAGTTGCACAAGTAGTGCTTTGACTGCACGTTTGGAGGAATCAGCTCCGACTTTTGTGGCGCAATCTGAGGTGACTGTTACACTTCTGAAAACTATAAATAGTTTCCATTCTCATTTTGTCAACCTTTACTTGCTTTTGATTTTCTGAAGAGATAAAAGCTTCCCTCCTATTCTGACTACTTCTCCTTACTCTCGCCGTCGACGTTAATGGCTCCTAAGCGAACTGCCACAGAGAAGGGCAAGGCTCCGGCTGAACCCTCAACTCGTGTTGCGCCACGAGCATCTCGCCATGAGATTGGCCACCCAGCGCTGCAAGGTAGATGACAAACTCGATCGAAACCCTTTTTAGGGTTCTTGATATTTTTGAACCTTCATACCTCTCTCTTTTTAGAGATTGATGGTATTGTACTGCCCTGTTTAGGGTTTTGGTTGCACACACAATAGTTTTTCATTTTTATGAAAACTATATTCTTGCGCAATCGGTTGGAAAGCGCTGGTAGATGTTCAGCGCAATCCATCGATTTGTGCAAGTCAGTTGAGCCAGCACAAACTGATGCCTTGTGCAAGCGGGTTAGTGCAACCTATGCCTTGCGCAAGTGGGTTAGCGCAACCTGATGTCTTGCGCAAGTGGATGTGTTGGCGCAATTGGATACTTTGTGCATGTGGGTTGCATTGGCACAATCTGATGCTTTGCACATAGCACAATTTGATGAACTCTTTTCAAAGAAACTTTGTGATTTTGCATGTACAGATCTTTATCTCTTTATTTGATGCAGTTAACCTTAGGGAAGATCCAGATTATGAGGTCTTTGCAGGATCTTTGGCTGAACCTGAGTTCAAGAAGGATCTTTTCCATGTGACATATCCTCAATATGCCTTGTCGTCATCTCGGCAAGCCATCCTGATGGCACAAGATAATGAAACTTTGTTGTGTTTAATGAACGGACAGCCACTCCAAACTACAGATACAGTTACTCATAAGAAGCCGTTGTTCCTGTTCGGTGAGGCTTTTGACAAGAACTCTCAGCCTAGACCTCGCATGGAACAGAGACTTTTTCAAAGAGGCGAGAAGATAATACTTCTACCGGAGATTTCCAGATGCCTTCCCCTGTCTTGCTATGCTTTTGCGAGCTATCCCAGAAGGATGGAATGGGATATAACTCCACTTCAGCAAGCCCGAACGGGGAACATCTGTGTGAAGAAGGGGCCGAACAGCAAAGACATGTTCTACAGTTCCTCTGAGCGTCACAGCTCCCTACTCAGAGGACTGAAACCTGGTTGCATCCCACCAGAAAACTCTTCCCTGTTGCTACCGGTAAGAACTCCGATATTCGCAAATGAGTTTGCGAAGGTTGAGGGAAGATATCCAGATCAAGATATTCGATTGACAGGTCTTGTGAATCCAGATAACAAGAGGTGGAGCTGTATAGCCAATTGGATATTGGCTCAATTTGAAGACCGGCTCAAGGAGATTGAGCTGTACCTAGCGGTGTACGCCACCGTTTATGGTTTTCCGCCTAATCCGAATCTATTTCTTGTATTGGCGGAGAGATATAATTACAGAACCGGGACTTTTATGACACCATACGGAGAGATTGGATTGGCTTTACATGAGATGAAGTACATCTTCAGCTTGCCAATGGGGGATATCCCCTATGAAGAATTTGTCCCGACCAATGATGAGTTGGATAAATTACGCCAAGAGAATGCCGACATGGTGGCTGTCTTTGAAGAGCTGCTATACCACTACAAGATCTGTTCCTTGTACTACAAGAGTGGTACATCCGGCACCTGCTACTCAACCAAATGGTTGCCATATCTCTTTCTCAACCATATCATTGAAAAAAAAGACAAAGGAGCACGATAACTGCGAACCCACCTTCTTCAGACCACTTAGCAACAGCGAAGTGATAGGGTTGATGGAGGAGAACAAGGATATGGATATCAAGATCGAGGATGATCTTCAATATCCCCCTCTTAAGAAAGATGACATTATCGAGAGTTATATGAGGATGGGCTATAGGCCCATGTCGAAGGAGGCCCAGTTGGCGGGTTTCCTCACTTATTGGCTTCGACGATACGTCGTTCCTGGAGCCAGCGTCGTCGATCGCTTTCATCGAGGCGTACTATTTGCTGCTGTCCGCTTAGTCTTCAGCTACCGGATGGATCTATTGTCAGCGATAACTTGTAGAGTAAATGCTGGCCTCCGCCTTTTTGTCGATCAAATGCTTCGAGGAAAGGGCGAGAAAGGAAGCTTTCCTCGGCTGGAGCTACCATACACATATCTGTTCGGATGGCTGCTTCTGCACTATCCTTCACTAATGAACCCCGATATGGGAGCGGTGAGCGACAGTTTTTTGAGGAGATTCTCCAAAAGCAAGTGGATATACACCACTTTAAGAGATTGCAGACGCGCTCTGAATCTCGGAAAGGGATGGAACTTCTATTGTGTTCCCCCTCCA
The DNA here is from genome assembly GCA_029216955.1 of Iris pallida. Lineage (NCBI taxonomy): Eukaryota > Viridiplantae > Streptophyta > Magnoliopsida > Asparagales > Iridaceae > Iris > Iris pallida. The sequence continues at coordinate 1,052,053 of JANAVB010014199.1, read as the reverse complement.
GCTGGCTACGAGCATATGTCCACCAACCTTGTCGATTCTGGGAGGGCACAGCCTCTGGGCCACACAATTTTCAACTGGTTGAAGACGATCCGGCCATCTCACTTGGTGTACCGGTTTGAAGATGAATGCTATCTGGAGCCATATCTTCCGAGCCGTTTTGCACGCCAATTCAGCTATGACCAATTCTATGTAGGCAACGCCATAACATGTCTACAGGGAAAAGGTTATCTGATCGATGGAGCCCGGGCTTGGGCTTACTATAATGCTCGGGACACGAGGACAACGTTCTCGATGCCGCTAAAGAGCGATCATGGTCCTCGTATGTAACTCCTCCTTCCGAATTTTACTTTTATTTATTTATTTATTTTGGGTTGAAGGTAATTTTCGCTGATACATGGTGAATAATAATTTATGATTATTTCTTTATATAAAAAAAATATGCATTTACTAGTTATTTTATAAATATATTTCTAGAAATATTCGATGTAATATTACCTTATTTATTATTATAAAAAAATTAAGTTTTGCTTTTGCTTTATTAGTCGAGGCTATCATTGCTAACATTCTTAGTAACTTATTAAGAGCAATGTAGTATTATCATCACTAACACTTTCAGGATTGCCACGATGGTTTTATTGTAGCATTAAGTGCAATTACTTAATATCATCATGCTTATTCAATATTGCCCCTCACTCAATATTACGATAATTTGGATTCAAGTTTTCAATCTCTCACGCATTTTCCTTATAGATAAGAGTAAATCTTTTGCCAAGCCAAATAAAAATTAATCCATATATGGTCGAGTCATGCCAGTCACCAACACCCACACGACCAACCCGGCCCAATCTCTTTTACCTACCTATATATATATATCAGCATGGTGCTGTAGCACAACCTAGAAAACCTAGCCGCATTATGCCTGCCTCCACAGCCTTCTTCTCCGACTTCCTCTCCCACCCTTTGAGTTCCTGCTCCCAAACCCTAATTACATCCATCAATTTCACCACCAAGACCGCCATTACGATCTCGTCCTCGGCCAACCTGGGCCAACCTGACCCCATCGACCTCTCCACCTTCCATCGCGGTCGCGCTTACACCGGAGACTTCTAGGTCCACCTGCATCAGACCAGAACCCACGCTGGTGTCCTTCTCCACGCGCCCCGGACGTGCCATCCTCGCCCGACTTCGGCAGCCTCGAACGGACAGCTCCGACAAGCAGCTGGTTCGTCCGCCTCCTCCTACCACGAACTCGACCCATCCTCCAAGCCATTGCACTATGATCCCACCGCCGTGCGGGGACTGAGCCACCGCTCCTCGCCTTGGGGTCAGTCTCCTCTCCATGCGCTGTGCTCCTCTGGTCGGTACCCAACTGATCTGCGAGCACTGCAACGTGCCCACGCCATTGGAATCTCCACTGCCTGGAGTCGAGACTCCCTCAGCCGAGCGAAGCCCTTCTCGCCGTTCACTGACCCGCCGGATCCGCCTCAACACCGCGCAAGTCAGCCGCGCGCCGACGGACGCCAGCGTCGGCCCTCATGCGCCTCCCCTCAGTAAGCGCCCCTCTCGAACCCCCTCCAATCCCTCTGCTTTTCCTTCTTCGAGTTCTTCTCCATCTTCACTTCTTCTTCTTCTTCTGAAGAGAAGGGAAGTGAATTTCTCTCTCTCTCACCCTTCTTTATTTCCTCCTTAAGAAGAGAAGAGCAGTGGAGTCACTGTCCTTTTTCTTTATTTTAAGGGAAAGAAAGAGAGGTTGGGGTGTTGGGAACAGCATTTGAGGAGAAATCGGGTTGAGTTATAATGGCAGTATCTATGCATAGCTGTATAAATGCATTATTTCTTAAGTAAAATATTGGTAGCATTGATATGATAATTTTTTATTGTAAAACTATAGGGATAATAGTTTGGGTATTTTATTAAATGATTACGGGTTAATTCGGGCTTAAGTCCTATAACTAATTTTAATCGATATAGATTTATTATAAAATTACATATGAGTATAAACTTGTTAAATTTGGGTTTTTCTAGATTCAGTTTTAATTAGTATTTTTGGTCCATATTTTCCAGACCTATATTTTACTCTTAAGGGGGTTTATTAGACTTGTGTTTTGGGTTTTCAAATAATAAAATGTCTTAAGGTCTATATATATATATATAATAAAATAGTTCTTCTACAAAAAGAGAGTATATTCTCTATGAACTTGGGTTTTTATATAAAATATTGTTATGCTAAATATTTTGTATGGGTTATTGGGTTACTTTGTATTGGACCTTGGTCCTACAGTTACTTTCAAAAATCGGGTATTTGGCCTAAAATGACTTTCTAGGATTTTCAAATGATTAATTGTAATACTTTGGCTAACAACAAAAAAATAATAATAATAGAGTTTCTAAATATAGTAGATAATTTCTAAATAGTTTTAGGTTACTTTTCCTAAAGGATTTCCTAGAAATTTATCTAAAAAGTATTTTGGCTAAGTATAAATATAGCTTTTGGATTTTGCTTGTAATTTCAAACATGCCTCGAAGCCTAAATAAATTGTTATAAATTTTGATATCTTAAATAAATGCTAATTCGACCTATAAATTATGTTTGACTAAAAGTAGATTTTGTCCTAAATGTACTCTAGATTTTGCGTACTTTCTACAGAGTATCTTATTAGTAAAAATATAGTTTCTCATATCACAAGTATTTTCTTGAGTAAATCTCAAGATATTATATATTCTCAAAATAAGTTTAAATATATTTTTCTAAATGAATAATTTATAAGTATATTTGTCTAAAAATATTTTTCTAATTAAATGTTTACGTTAGAAAATCTCTTGGAATCATTAGATCATCATTGATCATAGCTAATTGTATTCATACTTCCTTATCAACCCTAGATAATCGGACTATACTGGACCCAATGGAACGTTTCACCAGCTAAGGACCCGAGGCAAGTGCATTTTCTGATTGCTTTTCGATTCATAGTAGTCTTTTCATTTCATGTCTATACATATATCTTGCTGCTTGTTGACACGCTCGTCACACGGAGCAGTCGGGAGGGGAAATATCTTAGTAGACATGTGGACTACCCAGAAAATATCCCAAGATGTCTATTCGTGAACAATAGCATCTGCACACGGCACGTGTAGATGCCGGATTTACCCCCTAGCCGTTCACATGTCGAAAAGGATATTTCACACCACCTAGATAGATGTCTTTTATTAGCTTTTTCCTTGTTTACTTTTCTATCGTGCTATGTCATCAGTTTTATTGCTAGCTTTCATCTCTCATATGCTATTTTCATGTCTTGTTAATTCTGTTATGTTTTGCATTGCCGTCGGTTTGTGTACTTGTTCCATTCCTGACTGGAAACCAACATTTTCAGGTTTAGCCGCGATCACTCTTAGCATTGGGAAGACTTGGGTATGCTGAGGTCAACCTAGAAATAGAAAGCAATTGTATCAATTTCATTAATTGTAAAATCTTGTATTTTCTTTAAACATAAATGTTGTAATAAATGTAGAATTGTGAATGAGCATCAAATGTTATTTCTTGAGCATTATTTCTTGCGGGCTTGACAGCGTTCTACCGCCGACTCTGCGGCGTAGGCTGGCTTGGACACGTCTCGTATCCGAAAAGCGGATGCGGGTCGTGACAAGTTTTTGTGGTGGCCCATGCAGGTCTGTTTTCGCAAACTGTGCGAACTCGTGGTAGTACCATATTAGTCGTACTGCTGCGAGCCTGCGACTAAGAAATGCTCATTCACAACTAGGAGTAAGTCAATTTTAGGAGAATGGTTAGGCCTAGGAGTCATTAATTTAATTTGACTGTCGGGTAGCTAAGGTTGCTAGATAGGTCATATAATTCACATAGGAATTTATCGAATTCTACACCTGTTTACTAACTTGAGGAAATTTTCTAGAAAGATGTACCTTTGAGTTTCTACATGATGGATGGTAGACTCTAAGGTGGGTAGACGCCTGTAACTTAGGACTCCTTTGGATTCAACTACTAATATTGATTATCTGTACAAAATTTCTTTTCAGCCCCTTTAGATATCACCCTCATACCATGTAGGTATGTAATGCTTATTTATTTCACATTTTGCCATAATAGACTATTTTATAATTTCTGATTCTGTTGTCACATAAGAATTCCGAGTTAGTTGTTGACTTAAAGTCTTCTCTCAATCGCTAGAATGTCCGTATAAGAAGAATTGTAATGTTCATGTTATCTCCAGTCATTTCTCGATCGTTTTACTTATAATTTCTATTCCTAATCATTCGTACAATTTTACTTTCTTCCTCTAAATTATCACCATAAGACCTACATTGCTTATTTATTTCCCTTATCTATAAGTTATTATATTTCCTAAAGGTCAGTATTTTATCTCCACCCATTGTGTTTGACCCTAACATGATCAAACTATCCATATATTTATCCTGCAAAATTCAACATATATATATATACATATATATATATATATATATATTTCTTTTCTTGTCTTCGATCATTCTTTTCTCCTACTCCATCATCTGATTTTCAAATTGATTTTCGAGAACAGGTATTTACATTTTCTATAATGATCAACTTGTTGGAATTCTAGAAAGCTCCTTTGAAATTCATGAATATAGTTGGAATAATTTTTGATGACTCGCGACGGCAAGACAGCAGCGCACTGTCGCCATTTATTTGAGTTATGGAGACTGCGGTTCATTGCAGCCAGCAGCGCACTGGCGAGGCATGACCCCCAAGTTGAAGTAATTCAGATAAGAATGAGGGATCGAACGTTATTTAAACTATGTCTTGGTTGTCATATCTCATCTTCGAGTTGTTATGTCAAGAATAGATAGAGTTGATAGGGTATTCGTTACCGTATCATTGCTTGAGTTGTAGAACCAAGAGTTTACTGCAGTCAGATGTACACTGGCGAGGCATAAAATCTTGGTGAAACGACTTCAAATATGCGTACGGTTTTCGAATACCATAGAGACTACGTCTTATTGGCATATAACTATTAAGTTTTTAATCGATTTGTGCTTATTCCTAGCCACAGTCCTCTCGATAAACTGGTAATTCTCTCTTCCTTCCTTATCCTTCTATTTTTCAGATTGTCATCTTTTAATGTAATTTTGACTGTATTTCTAAAACTCATCTATATTTTGATTCCAAACTCGTGCCTACATAATTGGAGATAAATATTTTAAGCATTTTAGATTTGATCGTTCTTGATCAATTTCGATCACGCCTAGACTACCTTTAATCGATCGAGTCAACCCGCATCTTCCTAGATTTGGATTTTGTAATCGTTTCCTTGAAACTTTGAGGGCGTGACTTTCTAAGATGGATATATTTGCAGGACCACTTTTCGATTTGCAATCCTTATATTCCTAACTATTTATTTTAAGTTGAAGATTATTTGTTATTTATGTATCTCAAAAAACTAATTAAATTTATGGTGAAATGCTACTTATTTTAAAAAATATATATATGTTCTCAAATTTTTTGAATATGTTGTTCAACATTAATTTCTAAAATAGTGGTAAAGATTTTCCGGTAAATGTTTAAATAAGATTTTGAAGTATATATATATTTGAAAGCAACTTGATGATATCCTTATATTCGAATCAAAAGGATGACTAATGATTCTAATTATACTTTATTACCTTTGTTAAAATGTTTCCTATTATTTTCTTGCTTATTCAATTTAAATTTGAGGACGAATTTATTTATAAGGTGGGTAGATCTGTAACTCCTCCTTCCGAATTTTACTTTTATTTATTTATTTATTTTGGGTTGAAGGTAATTTTCGCTGATACATGGTGAATAATAATTTATGATTATTTCTTTATATAAAAAAAATATGCATTTACTAGTTATTTTATAAATATATTTCTAGAAATATTCGATGTAATATTACCTTATTTATTATTATAAAAAAATTAAGTTTTGCTTTTGCTTTATTAGTCGAGGCTATCATTGCTAACATTCTTAGTAACTTATTAAGAGCAATGTAGTATTATCATCACTAACACTTTCAGGATTGCCACGATGGTTTTATTGTAGCATTAAGTGCAATTACTTAATATCATCATGCTTATTCAATATTGCCCCTCACTCAATATTACGATAATTTGGATTCAAGTTTTCAATCTCTCACGCATTTTCCTTATAGATAAGAGTAAATCTTTTGCCAAGCCAAATAAAAATTAATCCATATATGGTCGAGTCATGCCAGTCACCAACACCCACACGACCAACCCGGCCCAATCTCTTTTACCTACCTATATATATATATCAGCATGGTGCTGTAGCACAACCTAGAAAACCTAGCCGCATTATGCCTGCCTCCACAGCCTTCTTCTCCGACTTCCTCTCCCACCCTTTGAGTTCCTGCTCCCAAACCCTAATTACATCCATCAATTTCACCACCAAGACCGCCATTACGATCTCGTCCTCGGCCAACCTGGGCCAACCTGACCCCATCGACCTCTCCACCTTCCATCGCGGTCGCGCTTACACCGGAGACTTCTAGGTCCACCTGCATCAGACCAGAACCCACGCTGGTGTCCTTCTCCACGCGCCCCGGACGTGCCATCCTCGCCCGACTTCGGCAGCCTCGAACGGACAGCTCCGACAAGCAGCTGGTTCGTCCGCCTCCTCCTACCACGAACTCGACCCATCCTCCAAGCCATTGCACTATGATCCCACCGCCGTGCGGGGACTGAGCCACCGCTCCTCGCCTTGGGGTCAGTCTCCTCTCCATGCGCTGTGCTCCTCTGGTCGGTACCCAACTGATCTGCGAGCACTGCAACGTGCCCACGCCATTGGAATCTCCACTGCCTGGAGTCGAGACTCCCTCAGCCGAGCGAAGCCCTTCTCGCCGTTCACTGACCCGCCGGATCCGCCTCAACACCGCGCAAGTCAGCCGCGCGCCGACGGACGCCAGCGTCGGCCCTCATGCGCCTCCCCTCAGTAAGCGCCCCTCTCGAACCCCCTCCAATCCCTCTGCTTTTCCTTCTTCGAGTTCTTCTCCATCTTCACTTCTTCTTCTTCTTCTGAAGAGAAGGGAAGTGAATTTCTCTCTCTCTCACCCTTCTTTATTTCCTCCTTAAGAAGAGAAGAGCAGTGGAGTCACTGTCCTTTTTCTTTATTTTAAGGGAAAGAAAGAGAGGTTGGGGTGTTGGGAACAGCATTTGAGGAGAAATCGGGTTGAGTTATAATGGCAGTATCTATGCATAGCTGTATAAATGCATTATTTCTTAAGTAAAATATTGGTAGCATTGATATGATAATTTTTTATTGTAAAACTATAGGGATAATAGTTTGGGTATTTTATTAAATGATTACGGGTTAATTCGGGCTTAAGTCCTATAACTAATTTTAATCGATATAGATTTATTATAAAATTACATATGAGTATAAACTTGTTAAATTTGGGTTTTTCTAGATTCAGTTTTAATTAGTATTTTTGGTCCATATTTTCCAGACCTATATTTTACTCTTAAGGGGGTTTATTAGACTTGTGTTTTGGGTTTTCAAATAATAAAATGTCTTAAGGTCTATATATATATATAATAAAATAGTTCTTCTACAAAAAGAGAGTATATTCTCTATGAACTTGGGTTTTTATATAAAATATTGTTATGCTAAATATTTTGTATGGGTTATTGGGTTACTTTGTATTGGACCTTGGTCCTACAGTTACTTTCAAAAATCGGGTATTTGGCCTAAAATGACTTTCTAGGATTTTCAAATGATTAATTGTAATACTTTGGCTAACAACAAAAAAATAATAATAATAGAGTTTCTAAATATAGTAGATAATTTCTAAATAGTTTTAGGTTACTTTTCCTAAAGGATTTCCTAGAAATTTATCTAAAAAGTATTTTGGCTAAGTATAAATATAGCTTTTGGATTTTGCTTGTAATTTCAAACATGCCTCGAAGCCTAAATAAATTGTTATAAATTTTGATATCTTAAATAAATGCTAATTCGACCTATAAATTATGTTTGACTAAAAGTAGATTTTGTCCTAAATGTACTCTAGATTTTGCGTACTTTCTACAGAGTATCTTATTAGTAAAAATATAGTTTCTCATATCACAAGTATTTTCTTGAGTAAATCTCAAGATATTATATATTCTCAAAATAAGTTTAAATATATTTTTCTAAATGAATAATTTATAAGTATATTTGTCTAAAAATATTTTTCTAATTAAATGTTTACGTTAGAAAATCTCTTGGAATCATTAGATCATCATTGATCATAGCTAATTGTATTCATACTTCCTTATCAACCCTAGATAATCGGGCTATACTGGACCCAATGGAACGTTTCACCAGCTAAGGACCCGAGGCAAGTGCATTTTCTGATTGCTTTTCGATTCATAGTAGTCTTTTCATTTCATGTCTATACATATATCTTGCTGCTTGTTGACACGCTCGTCACACGGAGCAGTCGGGAGGGGAAATATCTTAGTAGACATGTGGACTACCCAAAAAATATCCCAAGATGTCTATTCGTGAACAATAGCATCTGCACACGGCACGTGTAGATGCCGGATTTACCCCCTAGCCGTTCACATGTCGAAAAGGATATTTCACACCACCTAGATAGATGTCTTTTATTAGCTTTTTCCTTGTTTACTTTTCTATCGTGCTATGTCATCAGTTTTATTGCTAGCTTTCATCTCTCATATGCTATTTTCATGTCTTGTTAATTCTGTTATGTTTTGCATTGCCGTCGGTTTGTGTACTTGTTCCATTCCTGACTGGAAACCAACATTTTCAGGTTTAGCCGCGATCACTCTTAGCATTGGGAAGACTTGGGTATGCTGAGGTCAACCTAGAAATAGAAAGCAATTGTATCAATTTCATTAATTGTAAAATCTTGTATTTTCTTTAAACATAAATGTTGTAATAAATGTAGATTGTGAATGAGCATCAAATGTTATTTCTTGAGCATTATTTCTTGCGGGCTTGACAGCGTTCTACCGCCGACTCTGCGGCGTAGGCTGGCTTGGACACGTCTCGTATCCGAAAAGCGGGTGCGGGTCGTGACATCGTATGCTGTATACATATTCACTCTTTTATACATCAGCAAATACTTTTGCTGAGAACTTTAGTCTAGTAGACAGTTTTACGACTGCGGCCCGATTAAAGAAGGGAGCATCTGTTGTGTTGGCTCCTGGTAATGATGAAGAGGATGAGCCAGTTGATGCACCGTTGGAAGCTTCAAGGGAAGCCAACTTCCCTGAAGAAGTCAACGAGCCGCTGTGCGTCTCTTTGAAGGTCGTCAAATCTCCAAATAAGGAGAGGAAGAAAAGGAAGGCGGAAGAACCTTCTTCTCCAGTTTCTAAAAGGAAGCTTGTCTTAGAATCTTCAGAAAGGGTCACTACCCGGTCGCAATCTCGGCAGCATGCTGAGTCGACTCAGAGAGAAGAGGCGACGACTCCGACCTCTCTTCAAAGGCAAGTAGATGTCGTAGATGTAGAGAGTCCAGAGAGACCTTTACGCAGAAAGAAGATAGTTTTCAGGAGGAAAGTGGCCACTCCTCCAAGACCTATCATGTCATCGGTCGTGACCAGTGCTGTCGTCGGAGTAATGATATCGTCCCCGACACCTGTCCTTGAACCCAGGCAGGAAGCTTTCAGTCCAGAGAAGAGGGACGAGGTTGTAGAGACCAGGAAGGAAATCGCGGAGACAGCAGATGAGGCTACAAAGTCAAATAAGCCAGAAACAGAAACCGCCCACCTTCCAGCTTCTCCTCGATCACTACGTGCCGAAGAAGATAAGTTAATGATTGAGGCACTGGACGACTGTGACTTTGGCTTCCACGATGATGTAGATCCAGTTGCCGCAACTGACAGTGAAGAAGCACGAGAAGAGAGTGCAAGTGATGAAGATACATCAGCAGTGGCTGTTGATGACACTCTGAATACAGAAGAGGATGCTGATGTATATACATCCCCAGAGAAGAATGTAATTAAAGAAGTAGCATCGGAGGGAACTACTATCACCCATCAAGGAGGTATTGGTATTGACTGATATTAATACCCTTCTTTTATGGATTAAATGACTGACATCTTAATTTTTATCCATACAAAAATTCAACTTTCTCCGATTCCTCCAATATGCACTGATATAGTACAAATAAAGGCGATAGCCAGCAGTAGCCGTCACTTATCAGGCGGCTCTGAAGCAGGTAGTAGCCAGGCAGTAATGTCTGAAGCTACTTCTGCGAGGCTACAACCCATGTCAGCAGATGACAAACTTGTCACTGGTCCCAGCAATGGTAAGATTGCCCTTACTTTTGATCCTTTTCGATAGTTGCTAATGACAGCAAACTGATGGGGTTTATTTGATTTCGCAGAGGAACATCTGGGAGGAGCAACCAGCTCTACTATGGCTCCCTTGTCCAAAGAGACTATAGTTCATGCTGCCAAAATTTCGCCTGTGCAGGCACCTGCTGCTTTAACGTCCATGGGAGTAGCTGCTACATCCGGTGCCATAGCTACTAACAGATTTATAATTGGTTCCTTCACCAACCTTTTCTTCAATTCATTAGGACCCTTAGTAGAAAGGATAATAGAGAAAGAAGATATTGGTTTCATCACTGTTAGAGGTCCAACCTCTTATCTGATCGCTGCCATCCGAAGTCAAGGTGATGAAGCTCAAGCTGCTTATCTTGAACACATACTGGATGAGCTGAAGGAATCAGTTAAGATCTACAAAGATCTTAATCGGGGGGAGGTGGAACCCTTGGTACATGCTGAGTTTGAGAGGATGTCTCAAGAGGCTGCAGTTACAAAAGCTGATTTCCAGGTTTTCTTGGACACTTTTGCTACCAAGTCTTCGGAGTATAACTCCCAGATGGAATTAATAGCATCTGCTGCTGGGGAGAAGGAAAAGAAAGTTGCTGAGCTGAAAGCAGAGTTCGATCGACTTCAGGAAGAGTTGAGAATAGTTCAACTTGCTCTGGAAGAAGAGACTACTCAACATCAAGCTGCAGTCTAGCAACTGGACATTCTGATCCACGAAAGAAATGAGTATGTCAGGACTCATCAAGCTGAAATCTCCCGCCGACTAGTAACCTTGCCGACTTTTGATGATAATTCTGGAATGGAGGAAGCTAGAAGGCGGGTGATGGATTCTCGGGAGGAGCGACTTCAAACTTTAAAGCAGCAGATGGCTAGTTTGATGACCCCACCAATTGAATAGGAAGATTTTTTGTATCTTCTGTTTTGTGACATGTCTTTTTGTAATGCCTTTTAATTTTGATCAATAAAAAGACATTCTCTTTGTGGCTCTATTATTTATTGCATATCTCATTCGGATATAAATAATAGCGATAGAAAATATATTCATAGGTCCAGGATATGATATATTTCTTGATTTAGAAAATAATTATATTCATTATATCTGCTCAGAGGTAATGTGGACATGGCAGAATATAATTTGTTGAATATCATTATTTCAGTAGACAACTTAATCAAAGGTAACAAATACATGACAAGTTGCTGATATGAATGAACGGATGAATCATCAAAATGCATGAACGAAATGAATCGTTGAAATGAACGGATGAACCGTCAGAGGAATTGAATGAATGGATGAACGGGTGAACCGTCGGATGAATGGATGAACGGACGAACCGTCAGATGAATGTAGTGAACGGGTGAACCGTCGGATGAATGTGTCGCTTCATTGTTTCACGAATCTCTGTCTATAAATAGAACAGAAAATTAGATGGAATGATCACTTTCACTTTTCAACATTAAGATGTCGTCTGGAGATGCATCCAAGAAGACTGAAATCATCCTGAAGTTTGAAGCGGGCACTGAGGAACGTCCAATTGAGATGACCCAGCCAAAGCAGACAGAGGCAGGCAAAAGTTTGTCTGCACCCCAGCCACCGCGGGATATCCTGGACTTCCTGGTTGAACTAGGGAAGACTGAAGAAGAAGAGGCCATGAGGATGGCTGCTTGCAAGTTCCTAGTGGGTTTGAGCAAGGATGTTCTCGGCTCTTTTGCTGACTTTATTTTTGAGAAGGACGGCAGTGGTCCTCGTCCTGTCTATAAAAAGGTCGATAGTGATTCTCGTCCTTGATATTATGTAACGTCATTCATGATGAAATAAAATCAAACTTTATTTATGCACTGTCTTGTTGTATTTACATGAAATCCTTGTTACATTCATACATAGTATTTCTTAAGAAATTTGCCATTGATAGGCATCATAGCAACTCGACCGTCCAGCTCTGTAAGTTGATAGGCTCCATTTGAGAAGACTTTGCTCACAATATATGGACCTTCCCACTTCGCATCGAACTTGCCTTTGCTCATATGAGTCATAATCATAGGACGTCTAACTGTTAGAACAAGCTCTCCTTTCTGAAAGGCTATGACTTTAACTTTGCGGTTGAAAGTCTTCGAGATGCGGGCTTGGTATAACTTAATATGTTGTTGAGCCAATAGCCGCTTCTCGTCAAGCGCCTCCAATTCCTGAAGTCGAAGAATATCGTTGTTCTCCGTTGTCAGCTCATTAGCGATGGCAATCCTTAAGGACGGAATTTGAAGTTCTAAGGATAGAACTGCTTCACAGCCATACACTAAAGAGAAAGGTGTAAAGCCTGTGGGGTTGCGGACCGTAGTACGATCGGCCCAAAGACATTCTCCAAGCTTTTCACTCCAATTTCGTTTGTTAGTAGACACAAACTTCTTAAGGAGCTTGATGATAGTTTTGTTGAAGGCTTCAGCCAAGCCATTAGCAGCAGGATTGTAGGCTGTCGAAGCGACATTGTCAATCTGGTGATCATCGCAGAATCTTGTAAACTTCTGGCTGATAAATTGAGGTCCATTGTCATGAATGATTCATCGAGGTACACCAAATATATAAATGACATGATGTTTGACAAAGTTAATGATGCTGCTGGTTTTGACTTCTGTCAAGGGTATAGCTTCGGCCCACTTGGAGAAATAATCTGTTATGGCGAGTATAAACCGATGTCCCTTAGAAGAAGGAGGATTGATGGGACCTATAATATCCATGCCCCAAGCTTCAAAAGGCCAGGAAGCAGCAGTCGGATGAAGAAATTCTGATGGTTGATGGATAAAATCTGTATGGATTTGACAGGCTCGACACTTCCTTGCATATTCAATGGCATCGGATACCATAGAGGGCCAGTAGTAACCCATACGTCGGATACGATCTTGTAGTTTAGGGCCGGGTTGATGTGCTCCGTAAACACCATCATGAGCTTCACGCAATACTTGCTTCGCTTCATCACCAGCAAGACAACGTAAGAGAAGACCGTCATAAGTCCGTCGATAGAGAGTTTTGGTGGTCTGATTATAGTAGAATCGGAGAGATCGTCGACGAATACTCGTAGCCTCCTTGGGATCTTCAGGGAATATATCATGGACCACGAAATCGATGAAGGAAACTCTCCAATCTTCACTGATAACATTGGCTTCAATAAGATTACTGAACTCAATATTACGATTATTTTCGATGCAGAACAATTCCCGATTAGAGACAACCACCACCTGCTGTCTTTTAACAGGTATGGCTAAGACTGCTGCAAGATTGGCCAAAGCATCTGCTTCAGTATTGCAAGCTCGGCGGACATATTCGATGAAGAAGGCTTTGAATGATGTAACCATGCTGATTGCCGCTTCATGATAAGGTACTAGATCTTGATGACGAACTTCATAGGTTCCTCTAACCTGGTTAACAACCAGCTTAGAGTCACCATAAACTTTAAGATATTCGACGTCTAGTTGTTTAGCTAATTGAAGGCCAATGAGAAGAGCGTTGTATTTTGCTACGTTGTTGGAGCAAGGTTCATCTAGGGAGTAGGCTCTTTGGATAGTTGACCCATCTGGAGAAACAAGAACAACCCTAACTCCTGCGATAATGGTACCATTTGGTCCGATCCTGGATGCACCGTCGAAGAACAGACGCCAAGTAGGAAATTCTTCGAAGATCATATTTGATTCCAATGTCTCGTCTGGAATTTCATCGTAAAGTTTAGATGTTTCTGGAATAGGATGAGCCGCTAAAAAGTCAGCCAGTGCTTGACCTTTGACAGACTTTTGTGGAACATAAACCATGTCGTATTGGGCTAGCAGAATGGCCCATATAGCCAATCGAGAGTTGAGTGTACTTGGCTTCTTCATCAGTACCCGAAGAGGATTAACTCGGGATATGACATGAATAGTTTGGCCAATGATGTAATGCCTCGTCTTTTAAACAGCAAACATAAGAGCTAAGCAAATTTTTTCGACCGGACTATAACGGTGTTCAGCACCAATCATAGTACGACTAAGATAGTAGATGGCTTGTTCATGGCCTTCTTTGTTCTTCTGGGCAAGTAAAGCACCCAATGAATGATCCATAGCACGGACATACATTAAGAATGGTATGCCCGAGATTGGTGGCACTAAGACTGGTGGGTTCATGAGATACTGTTTTATGTCGTCAAATGCTCGTTGACATTCTTCAGTCCAAATGAAAGGGACACCTTTCTTCATTAACTGGGTAAATGGTCTGCAGCGTCCAGACAGATTTGAAATGAATCTCCTAATGTACGCAAGTCGACCTTGGAATCCTCGTAGCTCTTTTAGGTTACGTGGAGGACGCATCTCTTGAATGGCTTTGATCTTCTCGGGATCCACGTGTATACCTTTAGAGGTAATGACGAAGCCGAGAAATTTACCACTAGAGATACCCAAGAATGACTTGGTGGCATTCATTTTCAGCTAATGTTGGCGCATTAGATTGAAGATAGTTCTTAAATCCTGGATGTGATCTTCCTTTAGACGACTCTTGACAGTAATATCGTCGACATAGCATTCAACAGTCTTACGTAGATGATCTCGAAAGATGGTACTCATAGCTCGTTGGTAAGTTGTACCAGCGTTCTTGAGACCAAATGGCATCACGATATAGCAGTAGACTCCGCGAGGAGTGCAGAAAGAAGTGTGTTTTTCATCTTCAGGATTCATCCGAATCTGATTGTATCTGGAGAATCCATCCATGAAGGATATCCTTTCAAACCCACAAGTATTGTCAATCATGACGTCCGTAATAGGAAGAGAAAACTCATCTTTTGGATAGGCTTCATTAAGATCCCGGAAGTCGATGCAAACTCGAACTTTACCAGTTTTCTTCAAGACTGGGACAACATTGGCTACCCAATCTGGATGTTGTTCTTCTCGAATAAAGCCACAAGCTATAAGCTTTTTGACTTCATCAACAATAGCGTCCATCATTTCTGGCTTGAATCGCCTTTGATGTTGTTTGACTGGCTTTGCATTAGGCAAGATATTCAGTTTATGAGTAGCAACTTTAGGATCTAAACCTGGCATGTCTTCATAACTCCAAGCAAAGACATCAATATATTTTCGAATAAGAAGAATTAATTCTTGTTTATCTACCTCTGGAAGGTTCTTGCTGATGAATATTGGACGAGGTGACCCGTTTTCTCCTACGTCAATTTGGACCAATTGATCTTCGGTAGGAGGTTCTCGTTGTTCGAATCGGAGTTCCCATTGGGTATCCATTCGATGAGCCCAAGGATCTGTTTCAGGACTTTCTTCGATATCTTCGTCATAGTCTTCTGGAAGTTCGACGGAGACCATGTTAGAAGATACGATCAGCCGATGAACCTGACCAATGCTGGTGTCAGAGTCCCAAGATCTGGAATCAGAAGAGTTAGAGCGCTCCTCACTATCAGACTCGGAGGCTATTGGAGATAAGACTGGAGGTGACGCATATCCGAGACCTCTTTTTGTCCTGCTGTAGTACATCTCTGATTTTCCTTCCGGAATAACTGTACGGATAGGAGTTCGTCTACCCTTACCATAGTTGAGGCCATTCTTGAAGTAATAACCCATCTTTCGGATGATGTCTTTTGATTATTGACTATAACGACGGAGTTGGAGACGTCCCATATCGTTATTTTTGCTATCATCCGTATAGCTGAATTTTTGTTCTGGCCCTTTACTAAAAAGTATTGGACTCTCGCCTCTCTTTCGAGAAGGGACAACAAAATATGAATCATCTGGATGTTCGAGTAAGACCTCTGTTTGAAGAGACTGTACAACTCCCATTGTAAATGACTGAAAGCTATCTAACATATCCAAATAGCACTTAGCATGATAAATGACATCAGTATACTGGAAAGGAGATGCTTTTTCATTGATTTGTACATCCGCATTTACAACAGGACCTTTAGCCTTAGCAGACTTGGTCAGATTGATTACAAGAGGGGGAGAAGAAGAACGTGGAGGAGGATTGGACTTGTTACAACGGAGGTCGATAACAAGCGGCTCAGAGGAGGTGAGCTCCTTTTTATCCTTGTTATGAGATAAATCAATAACAAGTGGCTCAGAAGAGGTGAGCTGCCTTTTATCCTTGTTACGACGTAGGTCGATAACAAGTGGCTCAGAAGAGGTGAGCTCCCTTTGATCTTGACCACCATCAGTTGGTTGCTTCTGGACTGGCAAGTGAATAGCCAGTGGTTTAGAGGATTGAGGATGAGAAACACGCCCTTTAACAGGTATGATGAGGGTGTCATTAGGCACTGCTTCTTGTTCTTCTTCAGTGTCCATAGCCAGTACTACCTTCATGAACTCATCCTTATACATGCAAGCATCGTTACAATATGCTTCGACACCTTTGAAAGGATAGAGATCCGTAACCTCTTTTTGAACCTCTCCATTGTCATCAACATACTTGAAACATTGATGGAGAGTTGAAGGAACAATGTTGTGTTCGTGAAGAAATAGTCTCCCCAAAAGAGCATTGTAAGAGCAACCATGGTTATCTATAATATAGAAGGTCACCTTTGTACGAAGATTGCCTATTTGGAGTTTTAGGCGAATCTTACCCAGAGGCTCACTTCTTCTCTGATTAAACCCTAGGATGGTGGTGATTGTACCAGAAAGACTATATACTGGGATCTTCAGTGCATCTAGCATTGTCTTCGGCATGATGCTGAGTGCTGACCCTGGATCTATCAGAATACGATCGACTTTCATCGAATCGACATATCCTGTATAGTATAGAGGACGGTCATGCCTATTATCTTCCATCAACATATCATCCTGTGTGAAGGTAATGTTTGAAATTAATTCCAACACACTGTGACAATGGAGGCAAGAGACATGCTCTGCTTTCGGCTTCTTTAGGAGGGTTAGGCAAGTTTCTGCCTGCATTAGAGCTTCACTCAGAGTTTCTCGAGTCTCTTTGGAGAGGCGCAAGAGCTCGAAGATCGACAGCCTGGCCGGTGTATTGGCTAGTTGAGCCAAAATATCAAAATTGTATGGCTTCTCAAGTCCAGAAGGAGATGACTTCTTCAAAGGTTTGTTGAAGCGGACTTGTTGTTTGCCTTTGTCGGCTGCTGTCAGTTTGGGAGGAATAAGTTCTACAACCGGTGAAGACACAGCAGGGATGCTCTCAGTAGAAACAGGTTGCACTGGAGAGGACTCAGAAGAAGAAGCAGGGTTTTTTTGAGTTTCGGGAACTTCCCGTAGGTAGGCTTTCCCTGACCTAGTGCCCAGCAGGACTTTCTCTTCAACTATGGGGTCAAAAGACACCATATTGCAGATCTTTGTTTTGCCCTTGGAGCGGTCTTTTTGCTTAGAAGGAGCCTCGAAGTCTGCAACAAGGTCTGGGTGGATCCACATAATCTCACCATTAGCAAGAGATAGGGAAACGAAACCTTCACTCCGTGGAAGAGGAAGATTCTCGATCTCAAGAGTGGCCTTGGGGATAGGGATGACACCATGATGTACCATTTGTGGAGAGAAGTTACCGAACTGTACTGAGACCATGTTCGCGGTAACAGTCTTCTCATCTTGTTGAAGAGTGACAACACCAGCATTGACTAGCTCTTGAATTTTGCCTTTGAGCACGTAACATGCTCGAGTGGGATGACCAATGAACCTGTGATAAACACAGTATTTGGGATGATCAGTCTTACCGACCTCATCGGGCTTCTTCCGGTCGGGGAGTTGGAGCTTATTGCTTTTGATTAAACAATCGAAGATGCTCACGGTGTCGTTCTCGTCAAAGGAGTACTCTACTTTTGGACGAGGTTCCCTTCGTGGAGGGGCAGAAGGAGTAGAAGCAGACGTAGGTGGAGCTACGTTGACAGCCAGAGATTCTTTGTTCTTCAGATTGATGTTCAAAGTTTTTTTACCCTTACGGTTGTTCTGGCGATTACCGCTACTAGCTGTCGGGTGTTCATCCCGGTCGGGGTTAGACATGTGTACCCCCAACTGCTTAAATTTGTCAACGCTAACTTCAGCTGCTTTAGCATTGACAATGAATGATGGCCAGTCTTGAAATTGAGTTGACCCCGTCCACATGCTGATGATAGGCAAAAGATTTGCCTTGCAGGTATCTATAGTGACAGCGGCCGGAGTTCCAGGAGGCATCTTTAATGCTTCTCGGCGGAATCTTTCAATGAAACTCTCAGCGGTTTTATTATGTCTTTGTTTGATCTTGTTGAGGGCCGACATAGTCATATCGTTGATTCCCTCGTAGAATCGCTCCAAGAAGATTTGTTTCAAACCCGAGAAAGAGGTGATACAACCATCGGACAAGCTCCTGTACCAATCGTATGCTACACCGGCTAAACAGCCGACGAACACCCTGGTAAGAAGAGCGTCATTTGGCTGAAGTTGAACAGTCATTACCTCAAAGTGGTTAATGAATTGACTTGGAGAAGTACTGCCATCAAACAACGAAATTATAGGGATTTTGTACTTTGGAGGAAATGGGACTTCCTTCCATTCAACTGGATAGGGTTGTTTGATCCCCAATCTCTGTAAGTTGTCCTTCTCTATGAAGGCCTCGAATTAAGTGCGCAAGAGTTTGACAGCTTCATTAGCATCCTCCGATGACGTAGAAGGAGCATGCTGAGTGTTAGGAGGAGGAACAGCATGGTAAGTGCTACCCCCAACTCCTGACTGACTGGGTGTGGGTTGAATTTGTACAGGGGGTATTTGAGGAGATACTACCCCAGACCTGCATTAACAGGTACCGACGATGCTATAATTTTTGGATTTGCAGCAGGTGCAGTCGGTGGTACTGTATGTTGGGCCACGATTATAGAATGCATACTTGCGACCATTTCAGCCATGGTCTTCAGCTTATCCTCCAGTACAGCTATTCATTGTTCTTGATTTGCTGAACTGGAAGTGTCTGGATCTTCAGTGACAACATATGCTGTCACTTCTCTAGGTACAGTAGAAGACACTGTCTGTTCAGAACTTTCGCTATATGCATCATAATCAGAGAAGGAATCATCTCCTGAATGAGAAGTAGGAAGATGACCAGAAGAATCTTGGAGAAGATTCCTTTGACCGATTGTGTCTCGCCTTCGGGATCTGGTGTGTTGAAATACTCCTTCAGAAGATTCTTGGAGTAAATTTAAGTACTGCTGGCTGGGCCTGCGAGGTTTGCCGTACTTGGAGCACTTTCTACCCCCCAGTATCTCGAGAAGCCATGTTGATGGAAGCATACAACACTTCGTCTTCGTCTTCTGACATTGGTTCAGAAGTTGCAAAATTCAGACGATCGAAGACAGATTGTTTTGTTGTCTGGCAACAGCACTTGATGATAACCTTGTGATTACAATGGTGTCCAAGTGGCTGAACTGGAGGTGTTGAGATATCGTTCCATTTTTGCTTGAGGTGCTCTCGAAGATCAGGAACAATGACGGGACGAGAAGAAGTCTGAGGGATATGTTCTTTAACCACATTCGGAACATGGTTCCGGTTCTTCAGATGTTTTATCCCGTGAGTATATAGAGAAGTACTCACTTCATTAGCATAGATGTCAGGATTTTTCATCTTGGAAGTTTGCCTCTGATGCAGGTTGATCTTCGGCATTGGCTGCTTGCGTTTCATAGAAGCTTGTCGATTGAGATAAGTCCTTAGATCAACAAATTCACCCCCAGGGGTTTCTGTCTGAGACACCAGTAATTTTCCCTATTTTGAGCGGGATATCCGGAGAGTTGGAAGATCTTGGAATTCTGCTACCGGAGTAGGCAGAATACCTCTTTGATCAGTACATTTCCCTTTGGTAAGGAGGGAAGAACTCTTGTTTGAGAGAGTTCTTGTACTGATTGGTGCCGAGGCACGTTTAGATTGATCTTCTACGGTAAAAACCGGAGAAGACCGAGAAAAGACCAAAGGACCTTTTCCCTTATTTTGTGAATAAGGGTTGGCTAAAGAGCGTTTCCCTCAGTTGTCTTCCAAGTCGTAGAACGAGGAAGTTTGAAAAAAGACCAACGGGCCTTTTCCTTTGTTCTGAGGAGAAGGAGGAACAGTCAACAGACTACCCCCAGTGGATTGCGCAGGAGCAACAGGGTGCTTGGAAAAGGAGCAGAGTTTTTTCCCTTGTTGTGAGAAGAAGAGAGATTAGCCAAAAAGTTATCCCTATTAGACTGCGCTGGAACAGCTTGCGCTAGGGTTGATTGCGCCTGGGGAGCTTTGACAGATGGCCTTTTGGCCACAGAAACTGTAGTTTGCGCAGCAGGAGTTCTGGCTTCAGTGGATTGTGCAGGAGAAAAAGAGGTCACCAACTGCGCCAGGGGGAGAGGAGTCTAGGATTTTGCCATAGCAGCATAAGAAGTGGCTTGCGCGGCAGCAAAAGGAGCAGTACACTCCGCAGGAGCTCTGGCTTGTACTTTGGTAGCACGGGTGGTGTTTTGCACAGAAGCAGAAGTGGCCAGTGGCTCCTTAGCAGCAGAGACAGCAGGTTGCGCAGATGATTGCGCAGAGGACTGCACAGAGGATTGTGCAGAGGACTTTGGAGTCCACACTGAATGAACTTTGCTCTTGGCAGAGGTTGCAGTGCGACGAGTAGCCCCGGAGTTGATCATCGCCTCGTAGGCAGTCTGGTTGACCTTCACAACCAGCATCTTCTGCGTCTTTCCGATAGACGCAACATCACATTGAGTTGTCACTTCCTTGTCGGAGGAGAAAGTCGTCCCCAGCAGAGTCGCCATTTTGTTTACAAAAACAAAAGTATTCTTTTTATTTCACAAACTTTGTAAGAAGATTACAATTAAATTCTGGAAAAGTACAACTATAGGAATTCGATCTGAAGATGATCGCTTATCCCTTGGACGATGTGAACTGTGAAGACGATAGCCTCTGAAGAATGCAGCAGCACTTGGGCAAGAACTCCTGATCTCTCTGATGATCTTGAATGATCTGATCTTCATAATGAAGGACTTGAAACTCTATTTATAGAGTTCTGAAAAATAACTAATTAGTAGTTATTTCTGGATTGCGCAGGCTGGATTGCGCAGGCATTGGACTGCGCAAACAGCGAACTGCGCTGGCAGTTACTCGATCGTGGCTCAACTGTATTAGACGCGTGGCATTGTTTGATTGAAATGCGCATGGTCGTGTACAGATGGTTGCCACGTGGTGAGCAATTGATGGCATGTAGGCCACGTATAAAATGTCAGTTATCTTGATGGATTGCGCTGTTTGAACTGTGCTAGCTTCAGACTGCACTGGGATCGAACTGCGCTGAAGAGGATCTGGCAGACTGCACTTCGGTTGGGCTGGCAGATTGCGCTGGCTGTACAACTGTCCTAAAATGCGGCGCGGCTCGAGAAACGAACAGACTCCTTGCTTTTCGGGCTGTCAGTTGTCAGAAAATCTGATTTTGTGTCAGGTAATGATGACGTTGCCACGTCAGCATTGCACGCTTGGATATTAGCGCAGTTTGGCCTCGCGCAGTTGATTTGTTGCGCAATCTGCTTCCTGCGCAGTTCATTAAAGTGTGCGCAATTTGGTTTTCATTGCTTTTTTGATGGATGCAACTTGATTTTTAGGACCTACATTCCCAAATAAAACTGCAGCATTCCAAAAGTGCAACATTCCCAAATGAAACTGCAGATGGCCTCTAACGAAGAAATCACATAGAAAATGCATGAAACTGCAACATTCCCAAATAAAATTGCAACATTCAAATATAGATGTCAAACTGCAGATACCCAAATATATAAACTTCTACAAATTAGGATATCCAAATATAAATGTCAAACTAGGATACCCAAATATAGAAACTTTCACAAATTAGGATACCCAAATATAGATGTCAAACTAGGATAACCAATGTAAAAGTCTCCAAAAACTGAAACACAAGGCTTGAAAAACTTATAATCACAAACCAATGCAAAAAGGTCATGAAAAACTAAAACAATCCTTCGAAAACAAAAAATGCAAAGGGGGACTCGGCTGAAAGTGGGTTCAAAAGAGGAGTTTTGCTGAAACTGAACGTTGGAAGCTGGGGTTTTCGTGTTTGGTTGCACACTGCAGTAGGCCAAAAAAACTTAGCCCACATCAATAAAATGATATTGTAGTAATTGGCTTAAAGGATTCACCATCCCATTCATCATCGCCAATTTAAAAACTTGACTACCGCCATCCATCACCAAATTGGTGGGGGTGACCATCAAGTTTTGGTTCTCATCATGGGGCACCTTCCTCATTTGTGTTCTCGGGACGGATGTATGTTTTAGACTCAAAGGTTGCCCCCTCCTCATCATTGTCTAAAACTTAGCTACAAGTTGGCTACCTCCATCCATCACCAATTTGGTAGGGGAGGCCGTCAACTTTAGCTTCTAATATCGGTTCCACCTTCATATTTCATTCGAAGACAACCCCTGCAAACAAAGATTACATAAACATTGTCATTACATGCACGAGTAGCTTTATGAGGCAGCAGGTTTGGCCCCAATTACAAAATAGACTTTGTTCTACATAACAGACTTGGCCTACATAATATAGGTCCAAACCGAAAGTGAAACAAGTAACGTAAGAAAACCCAACATAGCAATAATGGCCGTATGAAACCCATTGCCAAACAGTACAGACTATATATAATGTTTAAGCTATTACAAAAAACTAGTACAAGAAAGTGCTAGTAATACAACATATGGCAAAGATATCAAAAAACTGCTACTAATATAAAAAAAACTGCTAGTAATAAACCATTGGATTTTGTAACACTTATACCCTACCATGTCCAATGCAGTAGTCATGCCACATGTGTTGGGCAATCTGATCACGCATGTCTTCCCAATCCTTCTTCACATTTCGTTGGTCTTGCGTACTGGTTTGGGAGTATTGTTCATACTCGAACAAGTTGTCCTCCGTGACTTCCTTCTCACCTAAATACGGTTCATCCACAACTAACTCGTCTTTAGGATCAACTCCAAGTATGTAGTTGTGCAGCACAGAACAAGCAAGTACAATATCAACTTGTGTTTCAAAGTCATGGAATTTTTTCTCCCCTAGGATGCAGAATCGGTTCTTCAGGGTGGCAAATGCGCATTCTATTTTGCTACGCAACTTAGAATGCCTATGGTTGAACAGTTCCTTCACATTGGTAGGGTGACGATCCCTCTTAGGATTGAAGTTGTACCTAACACCACGATAAGGGGCAATGAAACCCGGCATGGTAGTGTAGCCAGCATCAGCCAAGTAATACTTTCCTATACGTAAATAAGCGTCAGGCATGAAATTGTAAGATTTTATATTTCGTATATGGTAGTGAATGCTTCAATCTATTTACCTGCAATGACCTTCAGGCCATGTGGAGATGGCCTAGAAAGGGCATCCTTTAAAATTGTCATGTCATTAGCACAACCTTCCCACCCTGCCAAGACATACGTGAACTTCTTATCGGGAGTACAAGCCGCTAACACATTTTGTGTTACTTGTTTTCTACCCCTAAACCTCGCCACTATAGAGGCTGGGAGGGTAGCTTGGATGTGGGTGCCATCTATCATCCCTATACAATCCTACATTTCAACGAAATCCATCTTTAACATATAATATTAGTAGGTTATATAACATAAACTGAATTTTTTAATTAACTTTACCTCAAAAGAAGGAAACCATTCTGCTGCATTCCTTATCTTCATCGGAGTTTCAGACCCAGGTTGCTTCACAAATCGTTCTTGAATAGAACAGATTGCACCTAGGGCTTTATTAAAATACCTAGAAATTGTTTCTCCGGATCGAATGAATTCAATACCGCATACTCTATTTTTTTGCCTTATGTCCCAGTATGTAAAGAAATATGGCCACTTCTTCTTCCACACAAACATATCGTGTATCATGGAGCGACCCATTGGAACGCAAAATATTTGCGAGATCGTAGAAAGCAGCACTGCTCATCCTTAGATAATGAACACAATTATTTGGTCCTGCCATCAAAATTCGATACATGTGGGCTTGCCTCCACTGTTCTCTGATTAGGGAGAGTTCTTTTGCAATGCCTAGTCGGTCATTGTCCTCGTTCTCAATTAGAGTCAAAATTATAGTTATGACAGTAAGTATACTACCGACTACGGCATTAAGTAACGGATCATTGGGAATTGACAAATCCATCTACAAAAAACAAAAATAAAGGATCGTAAACCTTACAGCTCCTATATCATGCACTTTTTCAACCATGATCTACATAAAAAATCCTTTCTAATCATATATTATGTCAAAACTAACATCATGTCCAGACGTACAAATAATAAATCATGGCAGTTCATATATCACGCACATGAAAATTTATTTCTTCAAAACCAAAAGTAAAAGTCATAGAAAATTTCACATTGTTCGAACAGAAAGTAGTACATATCTACTTTTTTTCCGACTTCAAATCAAAATTAGCTCAGATGTACTAATTATTTTTTTTCGTTTTTCCAACATAAAACAGCATAGATCTTCTAATTTTCACACTTTTCCAACATAAAACAGCATAGATCTACTAATTTTTTCCATTTTCGAAGAAAATAACACAGATCTACTACTTTTTTTTCCTTTTCGAACCAAAAAATAACAGATCTACTCATTTTTTACTACTGTCGACCCAAAAAATTCGCAGATCTACCAATTTTGTCCACTTTCGAAAAGAAAACCCGCATATCTACCACTTCTTGCCTTTCTCGAACAAATTTTAGCACATATCTACTAATTTTTTCCCATTTCGAACCAAAAAGAAAGACTCACCTTGTTGGCGGGAGAGGAAGGTGACCACAGACGAAGAGAAGGAGAGAGAGAGTTCCAAGCCTGCAACTGCCATGAGCAAAAAGCACTTTCGGAAGAGTTACGCCTCTTCCATGGTGTAGGTGAGGAAGAGTTAAGAAAGGAGGACAACCCGTTGTTCGAGGTTGGGATGAGACACCTGCATCACAGTTGCAGTGTGCAACCAAACACGAAAATCCCAACTTTCAACGTTCACTTTCAAGCAAAACTTCTCATTTGAATCCACTTTCAGCCGAGTCCCACCGAACCAAACAGGCCCTTAGAGCATCATTAGTAGTTGGGACTCTCCAATGCAATTTGGAGCCCAAAATTTAAAAAAAAAGGTAAATGTAGAATGGGTTGGGTTTGTATGAGAATAGTAGGAAATGATAAAGTGAGCTCCGGTCCCAAAAATTGTGTGGTCAAAAATTAATGTAGGAAAAAAATAATATAAAGTTTAGAATCTAGAAAGTTGGGCTTCAAATTGGAACTTACTATTCTACAAAACGAGTTTCTACAATCTAGAATCTAGAAATTGGGAGGCCCAACCCTTAGCACCCATGGATGGGTTGGGACCGAAATTGTAGAAATTGGGACTAGAGATGAGACTTATTATTCTACAAAATGAGCTCCTACATTCTAAATCTAGAATCTAGAAAATGGAATTGGTCTTACTAATGATGCTCTTAGGGCCTGTTTGGATGCCCGTATTTATGCGGGGAGTGGGCCTTTTTGAGGGAACTGCTCCGCTTTCTTCATCACACTTGCTGAGTTTCTCCGTTTGGAAGCTGGAAAGAAGCAGCGGGAAGTGGAGAATCTCTGCCACCGCACAGTGGCTTGTCCCCTCCGATCTTTACTCTCCCACCTACGCTCGAAAATGGGGGGAAGTGTGCGGGGAGTGTCATTTTTCCTCACTTTTGCTCCACGGAGAAGAGTTGTTCCCCTTCCCTGGCTCTGGTCACCATCCTCCCGCGCTGCGCCGGTATTTTCGTTGAGGTGAAACCCTAAATCAATTTTTTTTGCTGAGGAAATCAAATTAATTTTGGTTCTATGAACCAGATCCGAAATTTTCGTTACGGTTTCATCTTGGATCTGTCATTTTCGTGATGAAATGAAATTATTTTGGGTTCTAGGAAGCAGATCCGAACTATTTCTCTCGGGTTACCTCTTCGTTCTAACATTTTCGTGATGAAATCGAAATATTTTAGGGTTCTAAGAACCAGATCCGAAAAATAATTTAGGGTTTCAGCTTCGATCTAACATTTTAGGGATGAAATCGAAATTTTTTGGGTTCTAAGAACCAGATCCCGAAATATATTTATGGTTTCAGCTTGGATCTAGCATTTTGGTGATGAAAAAAATCCTTCTTTGGGTTCTATGAACCAGATCCGGTAAAAAAGGTTGACGGTTTAATCTTCGATGATAATAATATGTTTGTTTTTGGCGTTTTATATCAATTTTACTCATGATATATGGACTGTATACACCATATCTATGTGCAAACCCGAAGAAAGTGCTTAGATCTGAAAGTCTTGCGAATATTCCTTATTTCTCATGTATTTTTATAATTTCCAGATGGATTTGTCGAATCCCAATGATCCATTACTTAATTCTGCGATTGCTAGTATAATTACGGTCATAACTATAATTATGACCCTAATTGAAAGAGAGGAAACAGACCGACGAGGCATTGCAAGGGAACCCTCCCTAATTAGAGAACAGTGGAGGCAAGCACACATGTATCGTATTTTGACCGCAGGGGCAAATAATTGTGTACATTATTTAAGGATGAGTAATGCTGCTTTCTATGGCCTGGTTCATATTCTTCGTTCCAATGGGTCGCTACATGACACGAGATATGTTTGTGTGGAGGAACAAGTTGCCCTTTTCCTTTACATGTTGGGACACAAGTCAAAAAATAGAGTATGCGGTATTGAATTTATTCGGTCGGGAGAAACAGTTTCTCGGTACTTCAATAAAGTTTTAGGTGCGATATGTACCATTACAGAACGATTTGTGAAGCAACCCGGTTCCGAAACTCCATTGGAGATAAGGAATTCAGCGAAATGGTTTCCATACTTTGAGGTAAAGCTAATTCAATGAAAGTCCTATTCTCATCAATGTAATCTTGTAGTACTAAACGTTAACGATGCATTTCATTCAAATATAGGACTGTATAGGAATGATAGATGGAACCCACGTCCAGGCTACCCTTCCAGCCTCCATAGTAGCGAGGTTTAGGGGTAGAAAACAAATAACACAAAATGTGTTAGCTGCTTGTTCTCCCAACAAGATGTTCACGTATATCCTCGCCGGGTGGGAAGGTTATGCCAATGACATGGCAGTTTTAAAGGATGCCCTTGCCAGGCCCTCTCCACATTGCCTAAAGGTTATAACAGGTAAATAGTTGGAATCCTTCGAATATTTGAGTTTCATTTCATATGAATGTTGGCTTCGGATATGTAAGAATGAATTAACCTGCCAATTTTGTAGGAAAGTATTATTTGGTTGATGCTGGATACACTATAATGCCTTGTTTTATTGCTCCTTATCGTGGAGTTAGGTACTACTTCAATCCTAAGAAGGATCGCCATCCAAGCAATGCGAAGGAACTGTTCAACTATAGGCATTCGAAGTTGCGTAGTAAAATCGAATGTGCCTTTGCTACCCTGAAGAATCGGTGGTGCATTCTAGGGGAGAAGAAATTCCACGACTTCCCTACCCAGGTTGATATTGTACTAGCATGTTGTGTTCTACACAACTATATTCTTGGAGTTGACCCTAAAGACGAATTAGTTGTTGAGGAGCCGACCAACTTTGAAGGGGATGTAGTCGAGGAAAACTTGTTCGAATATGAACAATTTTCCCAGACTAGTACACAAGTCCAAAGAACTGCCAAGAAGGCTTGGGAAGACATGCGTGATCAAATTGCAGAACACATGTGGCATGATTACGCCACTGGAAATGGTAGGGTAGAAGTTTAATTTCAATGACGTTTGATGTATTTTGGGGCTATTTTTGTGATGTTTTATGTGGGCTGTTATTTTGGACTGTTTTGTGGGCTGTTTAATGGGTTCCTTTGTAATTACAATATCATATCCATGTAATTGTCTTCAATTAAACTGCTGAATTCTGATTTCAGTCATCATGTCTCAACAACTTTAAATTTACATATGTGGACAGGTGAGATGGGGGATAACTTTCCTAACTATCGACACTTTCAAACCCATGCTGGTAGTCCTTTTGCACCCCCTCAATTGAAAAGGAGGTCGTTTGGGTCCACTACCGGTAGCCAAGGGCAAGAAGGGCAAGAAGGGTTACAAGAAAGGGTGACACAACCATGTCCAGTACGCCCCATTCCAAACACATTCCAAGACACCAATTGGGGATTTAATGTTGATCCTTACATGGATACTTATTCGTACATTCTTAGCGAAGGTTCAAATCCTCCAGGCAAAGGCAAGAGTGTGGCACAGGATGATGACCAAGTCGAATCCCCTCGTAAGAAACAATCAAAGAAGCACGTGGCCCATAAGGGCAGGGATGACCCTAAAGAAGTAAAGTGTAGGAGTGAACCAAAAGAAGGAACACCCAATAAACGTTGGGAGGATGAACACACCGACGAGCTCCTTAAGATTCTAGCAAACGAAGCAGAGGAGGAGAAAAAATGTGACAAAGCTTTTAGGAATAGTTCCTACCAACTAGTTGTCACGACAGTCAATGAAAAGTTTGGCACCAATTACAGTGTTAGCAATGTTGTTAATCATATGCGTGGATGGAAGGTCAAATGGTTACAAATTTTGAAGGCAAAAGACTTGTCGGGTGCGGGTTGGGACGATGATCTCAAGATGGTCATTTTGGATGAAGAAAGCCACGAGGACCTTAAGAAGGTAAATGATGTTTAGTCTTGTTTTTTTACTACTATCTTTGTTTAGTTGGGTTTTTCGACCAATATTGATTGTGTCCTAAATATGCTATTCCCTAGGCAAAATCAAGACTTGCACCGTGGATTAATACTCCAATTAGGAACTATGACTTGCTCCGTATTGCTTGTGGAGATGACCATGCTAGAGGTGACTATTCAAAAGTTCATAGTAACTTGTTTGGGTCAAAAGACGACTACATTGATCTTGATGCCCCAAGTGTGTCACAAAATAAGGTTGGGAAGTCCCAATCTTCGAAATCCTCAAGGGGCAAACGTCGTAGAGAGGTGGATGAGAGTAGTGACGCCATATCCAACTTGGTTCATCATGTGTCTACCATGGCAAGTGCACTTACTACAGGGTTTATGACCCCGATTGAGAAGATGAGTGCAAAATTGTTTGCTTTAGATGGTTATGAGCCTCAAGTGCTTAAGAAGGCCTACAATTATCTTTGCAATGATAATTTCAAGACTTCGAAGTTCGTTGGATTGCCGGAGGAATTCCAACGAGAATGGTTGGACCGCTTCAAGGAGGAAAATGAGGAGCTTTGATAGTGGCAAGACTGGACCATTTTGGGTTTGTTGTTGGTGATATTTTGGCAAGACTTATGACCAAGACTGGGTAATATTGTAATATTTTAGGTTTGCAATTGCTGATACTTATGACCAAGACTGTAATATTTTGGGTATGTTGGGCTTCCTATACTGGAGGCCAAGACTGCTGTTATTTTGGGTATGTTGGGCTTCCTATACTGGAGGCCAAGACTGCTGTTATTTTGGATATGCTGGGATTCCTATATTGGAGGCCAAGACTGCTGTTATTTTGGATATGCTGGGGTTCCTATATGCTGATGTTGGATTTCATTTCCCTGCTGTGTCCTAAATATGATATTCCCTGCTGTTGTTGCTGATTTCATTTCATACATGCTTTGGGAAATGTTCTTACCATATTCAGTTCATACCATAATGAGTGTTTCATTTCATACCATGCTGTTGTTGCTTCCTATATGCTGATTTCTGATTTCATTTCCCTGCTGTGTCCTAAATAGGAAATTTTTGACATGCTTTGGGTGTTGTTCTTACCATATTCAGTTCATACCATAATTACATATTTCTGCAGTTTACATATTCAGTGCATACATGATTTGGGCATGCTACTGGTGAATAATGTATGTCTCATACCATAGTTACTTATATTTCTCACTTGTGGTGAATAATTTTGCTAGCATGTCATACTACGTAGTATTGAAAGGAAGGAAGCCGGGAGTTTACACAACTTGGCCTGAATGTTTCATGCAAGTTAATGGGTTTAAAGGCGCTTGCTATTTCAAGTGCCGAGATTACGATGAGGCGGTGAGTTACTTCAAGTCGAAGGTTAAGGTTCAACGAAGTGAAGTTAAGGAGGAAGTTGTAGTCAAGGGGTGTCCCATGGGCAATGTTATTTTGTTTGGTTGCCTTCTGTTCATTATACCGATCATTGCGCTTGCTTATCTTCTGTAAAAGCTATTACGAAGGAGACATAGTTTGCAACTGTCATTGTACTCAACTTTTGGACACTATGATGATTAATCCAATCATATTTCTGCCTTTGTAATGCTTATTTGCAGGAATGGGCTACCAATGAGGATTACAAGGGTGTGGCCGCGATGAAAAGCTAAAGTTGGTGGCCTCCCCCACCAATTTGGTGATGGATGGAGGTAGCCAACTTATGATTCACTGTGGACTATGATGAGGAAGATGCGACCTTTGAGTCTACATGAAATTGGCAATGATGAGTTAAGGTGAATCCTTTGAGCCAATTTAACTTCAAACTTCTTCTTTCTTGTTTGTCATTGTGGTTCAGTTTTTTGATATTCTCAGGAAATTTAACTTTGAGCCAAATTAACTTTAATTTGCCAGGTTCATAAATTCTGAGCCCAATGGGAGATAACCTTACTCCCAGTTTTCGATTTCCCAGGCTTTTGATTTATACTTCTTGATTTCCCATTCAGTTTGCTGGCTTGGTGGCTTTAAGTTGCCCAACATATCCAAAATAACAGTTTGCTGTCTTTAACTTGCCAGATTCATGCTATGAGATTTTTTGGTGATTTCCCATTCAGTTTGGTGGCTTTAATTTGCCAGGTTAATAAATTATGACAATTTTTGCTGGCTTGAACCTGGTTCAGTTTTTCGAAATGGGCTATGTGGATATTGGAAACTCCCTATTCAGTATTTTGTGGCTGAAGAAAGCGAAGCAGTTCCCCTCCAAAAATGTTACTGATACATGTTCTGAAAATCTTACTGATACTTCACTGGGAATGTTGGGAATCTTACTGATACATCTGAAAATCTTATTTCTTCTCTGTTACTTGCTTTCAGTTTTCATTTTCACTGGGAATGTTGGTTTCCTGCTCCAGTTTTTCCAGTTTGCTGGCTTGAACCTGGTTGAGTTTTTCGAAATGGGCTATGATGAGATTGGAAACTCCCTATTCAGTTTTTTGTGGCTGACAGTTTCTCGAAATGGGCTATGATGAGATTGAAAACTTCACAAATTTTGACATTTTTGTGACGAGATTGGAAACTCCAAATTCAGTTTTTCAGTTATATGGGCTATTATGAGATTGGAAACTCCATATTCAATTTGTGAAGTCTTTTGAAATGGGCTACGATGAGATTTGAATATCTGATGCTACTTTTGGCTGGGAATGGCTTCTGATACATTCGAAATGGGCTATCTCGAGATTCTTATGATAAATGTTCTTCTGATACATGGTCTTATACATCTGAAAATTTGGAAATATGGCAGGTAATTGATAAAATGTGACAATTTGGACAATTGGAGTTCTGCTCTGAGCCCATCATGCTGTCATTGCATGAATCATGAGTGTTTTAGTTAAGTTTCCTATACTCTGAGCCCATCATCTAAGTTTCCTATGCTTTGGTTTTATGAATTATGAGTTTTTCCGAAATTTTGCGTGTTTAATGCTATGGGAATGTTACTTCTTCTTCTCAGGATTTTGAATTATACTTCTTCATTGACGGTTTAAATTATACTTCATGCTGTCATTGCATGAATCATGAGTGTTTCAGTTTGGACATGCTATGTTGATATTTCTGCAATGTGTTGATATGGGAATGTTGGTCCTTGTGACTGCAGTTTACATATTCAGTTTTGAATAGATTCGAAATGGGCTATGATGAGATTCTCAGGATACATGTTCTGATACATGGTCTTATACATCTGAAATTTTGGAAATTTGGGAGATAATTGAAAATGTTAAGTTTTTCAATGACTTGTTTGTTTCAATGGTGTTAAGTTTCTCAATTGCAAGTAGCACTCCAACCTCTAAAATTTGCAGCATACTGGTGTTAAGTTTGTTTCAACTTCATTTCGAGTATAACTTGCTTTCAATCGTCTCATGTACCAGTATGAAATGAAGAACTATGATGGTGACCTTTGATGCTCGGCCAATATGATGCTCGGCCAATATAGCCTCCTGTATTTTGCTTTATTTCAAAAACTATTCTTCTGTATGTAACTAGGTTAAATGATCAACTTGGCTGACGAATGTGAAATTCTGTAAAGAAATTTTCTGATACGTTCATATGTGGTCTATGCTGGAAATGTTAAAAATTTGGGTAATGAATAAATTCTTCGTGTGTATGATGCTCGACCAATATAGTCCCGTATGGTCATGATATTTCGTATGCTATACTCTAAAATTCTGATTTGTCTTTATACTAGGAATATGAAAAATGAGAATATATTTATTAATATTAATTAATTTAATTTATATTATCCTATTTGATAAAATGGTTGAGAAACTTCAAAGTGTAATATTGATATAACTTTACTAAAATTACTTTCATTCTTTTAATATATACAAAACAAGGTTTCGGGGGTAACCATACCTAGGATTACCACATCCTCCAAAAAATTTCCACTTTCAACAATCCAAACAACCGAACTACTTTTTTTCCACTTACATCTACCATCCAAACACCAAACCTATTTTTATTTCACTTGCAGCAGACAAAAATTACCCCATCCAAACAGATTTTGGAAAGTGGCACTTGCCGCAAGTCAACGGAAACTCAACTTGCTGCAAGTGCCACTTTTACACTTCCAAAGAGTTACATCGATCCAAACAGCCCCTTAGTACTAGTATGTTTGTAAAATTTGAAATGGTACACACGCACCGTCAAATCGGGACTTTATTCACTATTAAAATAATCCGACTCATCTAACCTGAAATTTTGAATTCAAGAACCGCCTCTCTTCTCCCCAAAAAAAACATAAAGCTTTTCTTTTTCAGCAGCAGCAGCTAGAGAATTCAAACTCCTCCGGTCCCATCGAAAATGGCATCCTCTCGCTACTCCAGCGGCAGCGGCCACCGCCATCCTTCCCATCCGCTCCCAGCCGACGACATGGCTCTCGCCAGGACCAAGGACAGGAAGAACCCCAACAGCTTGGGCTCGATGGTCAAGAAGCTCATTTCCAGCACGAGACCCAAATCCGCCGACCGGACGGCCCTCCCTCTCCCCCTCCCCCTCCCGAGGGCTGCCGCCCCCCAGGAGAAGCCCTCCAAGCTCTCCTCCCTGCACAGGAAGCTGTTCCCCAAAGGGGGATCGGCCGACAGGACCTGCAGGGGGGCGGCGCTGGCGGAGCCCAAGCCGAACACCCGCACGCTGGCGATGGTGCTCCGCAGCGAGCGGGACCTGCTCGCCCAGAACAAGGAGCGCGAGGACCAGATCTCCGAGCTCAAGCTGCTGCTCGAGGAGAGGAATCGCCAAGTAAGACCCACCTCCCTACCTATATTCAAACATTTAGAGCTCGTATGGTTCGCGGAAAGGAATTTTTTCTTTCTTTATATGGAATCGAAAATTGCAATTTTTATTAATAAGAAATATACTCAGAATAAATCATAGTTTAGTAGTAAATTTTTTTTGTGAGGGAAAGTGAATGCTTGGGATCGGTGGAGTACAATTTTTTTTCTCCCTCTATTTTCCATCTCTTTACTTTTAGCATCCAAACACATGAAATGAATGAATTCTCTTTTCCAAGTCCACGATTCTGTGAGCCAAACATGACCTTAGGATACGTTTGGTTCACGAAATCATGGACTTTGAGAAAGAAAAGTCATTTCTTTACTGTGTTGGATTCCGAAGGAAATGAGCTGAAAAAGAGTGATTCCTAAGAAAAGTAAAATAGGGAAAAATAAGTTACTCATTTTGTCTTCCAATTTTTCGGACCTTTTTAAATACCGGAAAGGAAAATATTTTTTCTAAGGGCACCACATTTTTTACTGGGGCTATCCAAAAAAATGTTCAAAAAAAATTACAAGTTTGCCATCCATTTTTTTACTTAGGACTAGTCCAATTTTTTTCAGCAAGTGGGACTGCCAACTTAGTGGCAGTCCTAAGACTGCAAGCAAGTTGACAGTCCTAACATTATGTTAGGACTGCCAACTTAGTGACAGTCTAAGACTGCAAGCAAGTTGACAGTCCTAACAATATGTTAGGACTGCCAACTTAGTGACAGTCTTAGGACTGCCAGCAAGTTGGCAGTCTGACATATGTTAGGATTGCCAACAAGTTGGCAGTCCTCGGAGAGGGAGGCGGAGGATATAGAGGAAGACGGAGGAAGGAGGCGGAGGAGGAGGAAGGAAAGGAGGCGGAGGAAGGAGACGGAGGAAGGAGGAGGGAATCACTCACCAGGCGGAGGAAGGAGGCGGAGGCGGTGGCTGCTGGTAGTGGTGGTGGCGCCACCGCTGGAGGAAGGAGGAGGAGGAAAGAGAAGAGGGAAAAACCCTAATTTTTGGGCTAGTTTCAAGCAAATTGTGGACAGCTCCTAGCAAAATCTCCACCTGTCTGGGCTGCCCCAAGTAAACAATGTGGTGCCCTTAGAAAAAACCAAAAAAAAATGAACGGAACTGTAATTTCTTGAAGGAAAAGAAATAGCAAAGAATTGATTTCCTTTTCCTTTCCGCGAACCAAACGAGGCCTTAATGTACGTCCGCGTGCAAGCAAAACAATTGGTCTAATCTTTACTCATACAGGTGGAGAAGCTCAAGGACCTGTGCCTGAAGCAAAGGGAGGAAATCAAGGCCTTGAAGGATGCAATACTGTTCCCTGACGTTATCAACACGCAGCTTCACGACCTGCTGGAGAAGCAGGGGTCCGAGCTCAAACACGCGAGACAGGTCATCCCGAGCCTACAAGAGCAGGTCGCGTCTCTCACCGGGAAGCTGCGCTGCGTTGCCGATGATCTCGCTGAGGTTACTAGTCGATATACATTTCCCTAGTATTTGTTTCTTGTCACACAGAAGTCCACCATCATATAGAAAACAGACCCCAAGGTTGAAAACACAACAGGACACACCAAAATCACTGCCGTGTCCGTGTCTCTGTTTTAGTTAGTATCGTGCAGTGCAGTGTTCGTGTCTGTGCAACATAGCTAGTAGCAGACAATTTTTATTGAAATATGAAAAACAAAAAAAAGTTTTATAGATTGTAACTAAATGTGTCACAACATGTTATTGGTTCCTTGTATCGTGCCTAAAAAACTTTTTTTTTTTTACTGAAAATGGATAGCATTTCCGAACCAATGTGGTAGGCTAGTTAGGAATCAGGTCCATGGTTGATGTTTCTTCAGCCTAATAAAGGAAAGCTGGGCTTGGAACGTCATGGTGAAGGAAAATAATATACCATCAGTTCGACTACAGAAACTCAAAATAAGAACTTACTATATGGTTATGCCACGTGGACTATTTTTTCTATTTAGTTCCTTAATTTTTTAGAAACTTGCAATCAAGGGATGAGATGCATGTAATCCAACGGTTTGTAATTGATGAGTTTGAAAAAATAGGAACTGATGAGTTCCTCTAGGATTTTTGATATACCATCTACTTTTTGCATTGTATTTATTCCATTGCAGTTGCCAGTTGGTGATGCAACAAGAACTTGGAAGAAGTTCCATTTAATGCTGTCTATTGTAGCTAACTCCGAGTGGCTTATTGTGCAAGGGGACAATAATTTTCTGAGGACCTTAACTAATAATTTGGGACTATTATTTTGGATTCCAATCTGGAATTGGTTGGTTCTTGACCAAGTATAGTTGACGATTCAAGGAGGGTATGACAATTGTATCTAGCTTAACACCATTGACTTGGAGATGTTCTACTTCAGGCTTGTTTCTGATTAGATCAGCATGGGCTATGTGTTCAGAACCTTGAGCATAGCTCATATATTGTGTTATTTAGAATTAAAATCCTTCCCCATGTTGCCACGGAGATTTTGAACAACCATGTTAGAGGACAAAGGCAATGGCTTCATGAGCTCTGACCATAATAGTTTTAGGAGGTTTTGCGGGTAATATAGGTTCCTAGATTGACATGCAGTTATCACGTTACATGATGCCAAGTCTTTTAATGAACTCTGTGAGGCTGTGTTTGGTTGCACAAACTGGTGATAAATGAAGAAATGTAGACAGTGCAGAAAAAGAACAATTTACAATTAACTCCGCCCATCCAATAGTTGATGTAGGACTGTTTGCCCCGGAAGGAAAACACTGCTCAAGTTTCAATTGGCATGCTTTGTTCAGCAATTAAATTAGGACTGCACCATCTTGATGTAATTCTTTTCCTGTTCTACTTCTTCGGAATCAGAGTAATTTTACTGTAGGCCTTTGTTTTTTGGCATATGCAGTTATTCCTTGAATTCTTACTTCGTGTTGAAAAATGTTTCGAAGGATATTTTGATCCGACTCTAAAGCTGCATGGACAGGTGAAGGCAGATAAATATGCTACAAGGACATGCTTTGATGAACATGTCAACTCTCCAGAAACACCCAAGCATCGCCAAGAGGCCCCAAATTCTTTGGTACGAACTACGTGGTAGAGAAATCAAATTAGTTGGTACTGTTTTGCAAAATAAATGGAAGTTAGTAAGCTCTATCTTTACCTAAGATCATTTTTTTTTTCCTGAAAGAAACTATTACAGCTTGTAGAATTACCAATTGCATTTGATGGAAATGAATAGTTAGTACAATCAGGTTCATCTCATGTATGTGTTGGTGTTAAATCTCATATTGTATGATTCTTTCATGGATGCTTCTGGCCACATTTTTGAAGTTTTATGCAACATCTGCAGGAATATAGTTCTGGAGGCCCTACTTCTGTTTATGGAAGTCCAGATGACATGTTTCTCAAGGACTTAAATCCTTGCTTGACCCCATGCTTTTCGAAGACAAAGTCTAAGGTAATAATCTGGTATGAAATTGAGATATCTTCAGAACCTATAAATCCATAACTCACGAAACACACACTCTTTGCTTTTGCTTTTCTCTGTAACTTGCTATCTTATTTAGTAACATTTCAAGTTTTGACTTGATAGGAATACGATGAGATGTCAGGTTACGATTCTCCCGACAAAGATGTATCATTTGAGGAGAGCACTGACCTGAGTGCAGAAATCTTTTCTGGTTCCCTTGGGGCAAAATTGTCGAAGAGCTCGGAAAATCACAGGCCAGCTGGCCCAGGCAGCAAAATTGTCAGAAAGATTTGTAAATCAGATGAAAGCAAGTGGTCCATCGGAAAGTCAAGACACCAAAAATCTCTTCTAAATTGAACTGTTGCTGTAGTGAGACCCTGATTTCCCAAAAAGTGTGTACCAGTTCTCTCCTTTTCTTTGATTACTTGTGTTTCGTATATAAAGCATGCGGTGATGCAGAGTTTTGAGTAGTAAGTTTGTGATGTCCTTGGCATGATGTATTTTGTATAAACTCTATGCAAATATCAAATGCGAATGATGGGTTAGAGTTTGCAATTTGATGCTGTACTCAACCTTCATCTGATCATTATTAGTGTTTGCTTCTTGGTGCATATCTAATTAAATTTGTATTCTCCTTTCAACAGATCATGCACATTTTGCAGCAGGTCTATCTCTAGACCAGAGGCACCACTTTGGTCATGAACCATCCATATTTTTGGTGTATTTTGATGATTATGTGATAGAGATTGGGACATTTCTAGAGAGCCACCCAGTTGAAGTTATGTTTGAGAGTTGGAACTCATTTTAATGTTTGTGATTTTATGATCATAGTTAAGTCATTTTTGTTATCCAAAATGTGTGTATCTCATATCTGCTGCATGGTTTAAGCTTTCACTTACAGGGGCTGTTTACCTACCTATAAATGAATACCAAGTAACATTTTTAGTGGTAGCATACTCAGAATATCTGTCTCCATCCTCCAAATTTATCTATAGTAGAAAAACTTGGAACTTACAAATTTTTCTAAAATATTCTTTATCTTAGCTTATATTATTTATTTAACTTATAAGTATAATTATAAATATGTTATCGTAATTATTGAGATGCAATTATATTACAATCATTATTGTTCACTACAATTTTTAGGAAGAGACATGATAATGGATAAAAAGTATTTATTATGGTAATGGATATTAATTATGGCAGTGAACATTAATAAAAATCATTACTCTTCTTCCCACCATTGTTTTTTTTATATAAAAATATAATGGTATAAATATCAATTATTCACAAATATCTAATTTCCTCAACAACAAAAAAAAGGCAAAACAAAACAAAACAAAAACACAGAACAACAACTTTTCACAAAAACATATTTCATTGTGAATATTTCACTTTTTAAAAAGGAAAATATAGAATAATAAAAGTTTAGAAAATATATTTTTTTCCCAATTAATTAAAGAGAAAATTTGCCGCAACGAAATAATTTTTAATTAAATTAGCGTGAACGAACGTATTTTGGAAAAATTAGAAATAGAAAAATGTTCCACCAACGAGGATGGCGGAAAAATGGAGCGCAGCATTTCCGCCAACTGAGTTGGCAGAAAAATGTGTGTCTGGTTTAATTATGGTTCACTGGTTGGGGTGAGGGGGGTTTAAATAGGGATGGTTGGTTGGGTTTTAAATGGGGATGGTTTGCTTTTAATGGAAGAGAGTTACTTCATGCATGCATATGCATGCACAGGGTGGAGGGAGTCAACGAGAGGCTTGAGGGTGTGTAGGGAGAGTTACGGGGAGTTGTGTGGGAATGCTTAGTGAGAGGGAAGAAGAACAACAACTCTCTTCCAAGCAATGTTGTAAAAATCGGACCGGACCGGCGGTTGGACCGGATTCAACCGGTTTAAGCCAAAAAATCGGTCCGGTTCGACTAAAATTGGGTCTTTTAAAGAACCGTCGATTTTTTGTCAAAACCGGGTTCAACCGGTGAACCGGCCGAACCGGTTCACAATTGAACCGGCCAATTTTGGTTATTTTTTCATTGTAAAAAAATTCAAAATAAATTATTTTGAGAAATTTGGACCATTTGATTCTTTATTTGGTTTTAATCGACCTTATATTGGTAAAATTAAACCGAACTAACATACTTATGATCAAACCAAACTAAACCAAAAATTAAATATGAATATTTTACCTATTTGAGGCTTTGAGCCAAACTAAACCGAGTCTATTGAACTCCAATTGAACCCCGGTCCGACCTATACCAAAAAATTTCGGTTCGATTATCGGTCCGGTTTTTAAAACATTGCTTCCAAGTTATAAGAAGAGAAGAAGAAGAAGAACAACAACAACAACAGCTTTGAAATGATCAAGTAAAGAAGTAAGTGCTACTTTATAAAGAAGAAAGAAGTAAGAGAGAATCAACTGCTTCTCAGTGTGCACTGTCTAGCAACTCTAGTATAGAAAGAAGTTTTGATCTTTCAACTCTATTCGATTTTCCTTCATGTATACAAGAATTTTAGATTGGCTTATCACTACTTCTATTCTATTCTATAGAGTATGAGAATGATAATAAAAAAAATTTATAGAGTATTTGATACAACTAATCGTTGAAAAAATAGCTAGCTGCTATAAACCTAGCCGATAGAACAATGTAACTGCTGCAAACCAAACCAGACAAATATATTTAAAATAAACCAAATAAAACCAACCATTGAAAACCCAAACCAAATCAAACTAACAATTACAAACCAAATTTTCAGCCAAATATTTTTCCGCCACCCCGGTTGGCAGAATGTTTCGTCTCACTTAAAATTGAAATACTTGTTTCGTTTTTGCTAAATTATCGAAAGATAATTTCGCTACAGAAAAATTTCTGTCAATTAAAAGTAACTTATTATGCAACATATTAACATAAAATGTACGTGCTAAGCAAGTGCAATATCCATAAGGTCATCTCCAGTTGGGTTTCTATCCTACTTGTCATTGCACTTTATGAAAATTTCTATCATGTTTGGTAGAGTTTCTATATAAAAATTACACACGCACAATGTCTCGCCCCAGAACCAGAATACTGGAAAGCGGGGGAATGACTCAGCCAGCTACGTATTACGGGTAGATGAATACCGTATAATACGATCAATGCTGTCTAAAAGACGAGGGGGTGCATACTACATGAAAGTCTCACTATGGTCACTTCACATCTATTGTCTCAATCATTCAAATAAGAAAGAGAAATAGAGAACATGTAAGATAAAGCAGTAAGACGTCCCAAACGCTCAGTCAAAATGTTTTCGATATCTGGCTTTACAAAACATAGCCAGATGATGTAGCAAAGTATACACAATTGTTATCAGCTGCAGTCTGACTTAATTACAATTATGTGAAAGTAAGTACAAGACAATCCGACTAACATGTCGGTGCCAAACGACAAAATATAAAGTAAGTAACAAAACGAGCGGGGAAGTAAGGAACCCACTCGAGTCCTCCTGCGATCATCCCTCTAGTATTGACCATCTTGGAGGTGGAAGTAAGCTGAGTCCTCGGGAACCGGCTCTAAATCTGGCCATGCAAAATCAGAAAGGTTAGACCTCTAATAGCAAGTACCGCAAGGAAGCACGATATGAGAAATTTAAACCAGTAACTAAGAGAATATAATAATAGATCTCTGCTTGCTACTGAAATTCACATAACGTCACGACACTTCGAACCAACCTCCCAACCAAATAAGGACAGAAGTTGGCCCGTCATGTCTCGACACTCTGATCATCTCAGTTAGTCAACAAAGTAGGTACAGTACACAACCAAATCAATTTAAACGGCCATGCAACTACTACAGCTTGCTATTGTGGGTTCCAAGTTATCTTGGAATTATACGATAAAGGATTCCTCAGTTCTTACTATGCGCAAACAAGGCTAGTTTACCCAATCAATCAATTACGCCAATCATGTATTTAGACGAGTCCCAGCGGGACGCCCGTCGTTAATATACAATATACAATAAATAATATAAGCAGATACCACTCCCTGCCCGTGTGACAGATTTGCAGTATCTGTGGGAACCAGCCGGCCTGTCGGGCACTTAATAGTCCCAAAGAGGGCTGCCATGTAAGAACTCGGGAATCCGTTCTCTCCATGCAATCATCATTTTATTTAACTTAATAGCCTCTACGTTGAGTGAAATCCCATGCCGTGGATCATGGTCATTCAGAATGAGTACTTCCGTACAAAGTACGATATGTCCAACTCTACAACGATACCTGTACGGTTAGGTTGTAGGTCTTACATAGCGTAATGCAACAATTAAAACTAACCACGAAATAAATCATGCCTTGACCATAAAGTACACATGCTGCTCTTGTAGAAAAATAAATAAATTGAAGCCTGCATATGCCTGTATGCCAATATTCGGGATCGGCCAATCGATTACAATAGTTCATAATTAATATGAACGTGTCTCATTCATTCAATTTAATAAGACGACTAGCCAGTCTCTTAGTTCCAACTAGGAACGCATGATCAATTATTAGTCAAGGTCATAATCAATATCAATCAATGTTAATTCGGGACAAGAATCAGTCAAAAGGCATAATGGACTAGAGTTCATGCGGCCGGGAAATTATAGAAGTTCATGCGGCTGAGAATGCATATGTGGTCAGGATCTCATGCGGTCAGGAAGTGTCATGCAGCCACGGAAAATAGCAGTCAACAACATGCGACCACGAAAAACAGCATGCGCCAGGAAAAAGCATGTGCCAGGAAACAGCATGCGCCAGAGAACAGCATGTGCCAGAAAACAGCATATGCCAGAAACAGCATGCGCCAGAAACAGCATGCGCCAGGAAACATCATGCGCCAGAAACAGCATGCGCCAGAAACAGCATACGCCAGAAAACAACATGTGCCAGAAAATAGCATGCGCCAGAAACAGCATGTGCCGGGAACCGCATGCGCCAGAAATAGCAAGCGCCAGAAACAGCCTGTGCCAAAAAATAGCATGCGCCAGAAACAGCATGTACCGGGAACAGCATGTGCCAGAAACAGCATGCGTCAGGAAACAGCATGCGCTAGAAACAGCATGCGCCATGACAGCATGCGCCAGCAAACAGCATGCGCCAGCAAACAGCATGCGCTAGCAAACAGCATGACAACAGCTTTTTGCCAGCAAACAACATGCGCCAGGACAGCATGTACTGCTCATCTTCTCCAATCAGCCTCTAATGGCCATGAAAACCCATGAACCAAAAAGACCATAAATCACTCAAAATAAGTTGAAATCAGGACTTCCAATAGTCAAAATTGGGTAGAATCAAATTCTCTACAACATGGAACCATCAAAACTTGAAAAATAACAAAGTTACTAGATCAAAACCTAAAAATTTTGAAAATGAATTAAACTTAGATCTACATGAAATGAGCCATGGGAATTGAAAATGCTAAGTACTAAAGTATCTAAGAATCTTGAGAGGAAGACAATAGAACAACAAAAATGGGAATCTATCAAAAAGCAAGTTGGCACTTGCCTAGCCCTCCTAGGTTGGTGGGGGAGTTATGAGGAAGAAGATGATTAATGAGAAAAAGTAATGAAGAGAAAGAGAAAGGAGATGAGGCTTTAAATGAAGGAGTGGTGGTAGGTGGGGAGTTGTGTTCATGTTGAACCATCCAAGGCCGAAAAATAAACCAACTCGGGCCGAACCCAAAAGCAAAACAGAAAGTAAAATGCTGAAAGTAAAATGCAGAAAAATAATTAGCAGGAAATTAAAGGAATTTAAATACAGAACAATACATGATAAATATTAAATAAATACATTCCAGTAGTACATGTATTTAGAATACGTATTCCGAGAACGGGAAGTGACATCTCTACCCTCCTTGGAAAAATTCCGTCCTCGGAATTTCAAATTCAAGCAGGATAGAAACATCGGAGCTAAACTAATCTAAGTATAAGCAATTGAGTAAGCAATCATTCTACAATACCAATAGCAAGTAACATATCTATGATTAACTATTGACGACACCAAGCAATTCTACTCATAAGGTGATAAGCATGAGGAGTTAAGACAATCAAGGTATATAGAAAGAGATATACCTTGTGAGTCAAACAGGTGCGGATGCCGTGATCGGATATCATCCTCACGTTCCCACGTTGACTTCCCTAAAGAGTGATGACCCCAAGCAACCCGGACAAGGCTAATTGTTTGGTTCTTGAGTATCTTCTCTCTTCGGTCCAAAATAGACACAGGTTGTTCCTCGTAAGACAGGTTTGTACCAACAACCAGCTCAGAATGATCAAGGATATGGCTTGGGTCCGATACATACCTTCGCAACTGAGATACATGAAACACGCCATGCACCTCTCGTAACGAAGGTGGAAGGGATAAACGATAAGCAACATCGC
Source organism: Iris pallida (assembly GCA_029216955.1). Classification (NCBI taxonomy): domain Eukaryota; kingdom Viridiplantae; phylum Streptophyta; class Magnoliopsida; order Asparagales; family Iridaceae; genus Iris; species Iris pallida. The sequence continues at coordinate 1,008,437 of JANAVB010014199.1, read as the reverse complement.
CTACCCTATCAAGGATAATAAATGGGCCCACGTACCGCGGACTCAACTTCCCGCGAACGCCAAACCTAATGACCCCACGGGTAGGTGAGATCCGCAAGAACACGTGGTCCCCAACAGAAAACTCTAGCGGCCTACGATGCTGGTCCGCCTAATGACGATGCCGATCTTGTGCAACTCGAAGTCTCTCTCTAATTCTCTTGACCACTTTAATTGTCTGGACAATCATTTCCGGGCCTAACATCTTCCTCTCTCCGATATCATCCCATGCTAGTGGCGACCTACACTTCTTACCATATAATGCTTCAAATGGCACCATCTGGATACTGGCTTGATAACTGTTATTGTATGAGAATTCGAATAAGTGTAGGTGGCTCTCCCAAGATCCTCCAAAATCCAGGGTGCAAGCTCGCAACATGTCTTCCAAAGTCTGAATTGTTCTTTCTGATTGTCCGTCTGTCTGGGGATGGTAAACCGTGCTAAATCTTAACTTGGTACCCAGACTATGATGTAAGCTCTTCCAGAAATATGATGTAAAATGGGTATCTCTATCTGACACAATACTGACAGGGACTCCATGCTGCCTGACTATCTGTTGCATATACAACTCTGCCAACTTTT